>NW_019091428.1:982670-1029517 GCF_001949145.1 Acanthaster planci
ACAGCTCAATGCTGCAATATTTGGAGCAAACGGGCAAAACACAAGTCAATAACTATCTCTGGCCTCACAGTACTCAACTCCTTTATACTCCTGGGCAATCCTGGGTGGAGAGAGGCAAACAAGTTGGGGATATAAAGTGACTTGGCCAAGATCACATTGTATAACCACCTGCTGGATCCAAACCTCTCATCTAATGATTGGCAGCTACAAACCCTAGCCTCCTCCTTTCACAAAGTGTTTCTGGACAAAGTGCATTCAAAATCTTAGGCGGTAATGCCCCAAACACAGATGCCACAGTGTCTGCTAAAAACAAGGAACTGTTTTAATCATGACAAATGCATGTACATGTAACACTGAAGCGCACAATCGAGCGTAGAGGGTGGAGGACATAATGACCGGGGTTTTCTTCTCCTACAGCCGTGTCCAGTTCCACTTACCAGTCCTTTCTGCCTTTGATTCAGTGGCTTTTAAGTTGTCCGTTCTTTCTAAAATTTTGAACTTTACATATTTGGATGAAATCTGTAGCACGATTTAATGAGGTTTTTTACTCTAAACTGTGCACGATTACGTTGCAGACATCAATCGACAGCTCGTCCTTCCAAACAGAAGTGCGCGACCATGATGTACATGTACTTGGTTTCCGGTTTATGTACATTATTCCAATCCATACAATCACTGTGATTGGAAACCACTGATTGACATGATAGTCTTGAATTCAAGGCTGTGTGATTAATGTACTCAGTACGCTAACCGCCTGCAAACATGTAAGGAGCTCGGTGCATGCAGTACACACAAAATCGGGTCACACTCTGGTCGTTTCAACGATCATAAAGGCATACACGTGCAGGCAGCACATGCTGCTTCGCATGCAAGCTCTGCAGCCTTGTTTTAAGCCTCCTACAGGGACAGAGCTACATGTACATGTACAGTTGTGAATGCAATGTGCGACCATCATTGGAGATGCAGAGGTGAAAATAAATGCATTCCCATTTGTGTTTTCTTTTTGGGCCTTTTCTTTTGAGCTACAAGGGAAAAATGGAATTTCGGGGGTCTGTTAAAAAAAAAAAAGAAACTCCGGATAAAACTGAAAAAGTGGCATCTCTGACTAAAGATTGAGCAATACGTGTAACCAGGACCAAATAAAGATACAGCAGAAGAACAAAGACATGTACATGTACATTTACCATGTACATATGTACATTACATTTGATGTACATGTCTGTAGGTTCCACATTACACATTCATATAACATGAAGTCAAAGAACTGTCAGTCATACACAGTTTGTGGTAGCAGGGAA
Source organism: Acanthaster planci (assembly GCF_001949145.1). The sequence goes on from NW_019091428.1 coordinate 983,969, forward strand.
ATGTGGTACATTGTACATGCCTGGACCAGTTCACGTACTGGTACCCTGTCGGTGTCATTTGAGATACCTTGTAAGTACTGTACATGTAAATGTATGTAATACACAGTTCTACGGCAAGTAAAAACCAGACAAAAAAAACCACTTTCGTTTTATAATGAATTTGGAAAACGGGAGGGTTCGGGAAGTTTCTGTCTCTACCTGGCTTTTTTCCACAATCACATTTATAACACGTACATTTGCAACTGTACACTGGTTCATCTGATGACACAAAATTGAGAATTGCACTGCACTGTCCTTGGTACAAAAAAAACCCTCCCAGATAAAACGGGCTGCGGCCAGTAAAAAGGGCCGCCTGCTGTCACAGTCGGTTGGTGAATGACAGGTGGAAACAGGCATTTCATCAAATACATGTAAGTGACGATCTGTGGGAGCAAGGTGCAGTTTAATTCACCGCATTTATTCAGCGCTCTACGGACCATTATGACAAGCACGAGGTGATGGCCGGGCTGGGACAAGTAGAATACGTGACTCTGCCATGGAACAAAGGAGCCAACTGGGCTGTCCTGATGGCGGCGGAATATTAATAACGACGGGGGGAAGAAACGACACCATCGTGGGAGAGAGGAAGTGGATGAGAGAGAGCACTCTAGAGATGTGTTTCAGCCGCGGAGTTGCTTTGGGCATGGTAGCCCTGAAGCTTATCAACCACACAGACAATATCAAGAATGCTGTTTCAGTATACCTGGCTGCACACACCAAGTCTGAACATTTACACATTATGCTTCTTGGGCATATTATTGGTTTTTAGAGTGAGTGACAAAGCCAACCGCACGGCCTTTTCAATTCTGGGTTTATGTAATGTGTACATGTGGATGTACACATGTACATGTACGGGTACAGTGCACGATACATGTATGCATCCTGATGTCATGGATGTACGCTGAAAATTGCTTCTTCTTTCCATTCTATTCTTACTTTTGTTAATGAAGCTCCATTACCTCTGTGCTACACAGGAAGGATCTGTGATGCATTATGTACATGTACATCAGTACCGGTACATGTACACGTGTATACATGTACGGTAGGGTGGCAAATTTCTAGGGAAGATTGCAGTTTTTTCAATCAGTTACAACATTTACCGATCCATTTGATCGTCCCTTTCTGATTTACAGTTTTAATGGCTCATTTTTTCCTTGATATCAAGGAAATTGATACAGATGCGTTTGGCTGATTTTGCAATGTTCACTCTGCACACTATCCACTTATACACAAGTAAAGTACTAGATTGGTACAGTATAAAACCGTTAAGTGCATGGAACAATGAGGTTATATACTGGGTAGGTTTAAGAGCTCTTTGGCCAGTCTCTCGCACCATCTGAAAGGATGGTATTTATATCACAGAGTGGTTTTTTCATTAATCAGATAACCCAATAAATGACAAACTGGTCGATTAATCCATTTAGTAACCCTTGCGGGCATCTCACTAGTCATTTCCACAGATATGGTACCATGTTTAGTGGACAGGAGGCAATTTTTCAGTGACCCTTGTGACCATTGCCGAGAAAAGTTCAGCCAAGAGGTCAGCATCTTTTAGTATGATTTTGGTCAAGTTGTGAAAAGCAAAACACAGGGTCTTTTTTTTTTTCCACTGAGCAGAACAGAAGCAGTAGGGTGACCGTTTTGAGACACAAAACCGCAAACCATCTAAACCATAAGAAAATGCATGCACATGTACTCCCGTACATGTAACTTCAAGCTGCATTTTACATATAAAAAAACGTAAAAAACAAAACTCGTCCCATGCAAAATGCACGGACCATGTAAGCCATGGAACGACGAATGGCTCTGCAGGCACATGTAGGTACATGTACGTGTATTGCAAAAATATCCAGAACATAAAATTAAAAAAAAAACTGCAAGGTTTGCTCTGGTCTCTGCCTTCTTGCCTGGCCATGTACATTGTACCATTCTGTGCAAACGTGGCAGTCCAGAAAGTACCGCTATGTGCACAGGTCTGAATTCCATGCAGACTTGTGGCATACATGTACAGAGAGACACTCTTATGCTCCAATTTCTGTTGGGGACAATTCTTCAGATATGTGTATGGCACGAGCAGATACACCCTTGTTTTGGATTTTAATAAAACCCACACAAAAACCACGTCTGTCCGTGCCTAAATGGAAACAATCTTCACCAGTAACATCACCCAATATGCTTTTACAAACAATGACTGAAAACACTGTTTTCCTTTTTTCATATTGGATTGTAAAAATTCATAAACATCAGTCGTTGATACAAAGGCTGCACTGTACCATGGCATTAGCAGTGTTAGTTAATAACACACTTAAACCTGTCCCACAATATGCAATGCCAGTGAGCATACAGACCTTACTTTGAGTAAAAAAAAAACAGCTCTTGACATTTTTTTGAACCCTAACCATGCTGAACCCAATGATGCCCAATGGGCTCTTTCTGTAAGATTTTGTTGATGTTAGAAGTGAACAAAAAGCCTTTTGTTGGATTCTGTAGGGTTCAGGAGGGTGCCCTGAAAAAAAAATTAATGAACATGTTGTTCGGTTTAATTATTGGATTAGGACTCACTTTCCAAAGATTATCAACAAAGATTGAAACCTTTATGCCATCCACTTATAATGACTGGGAGTAAAGGTATATTTAAAACAAAAAATGGTGGGCGTTCCAAAATTTGTAAGCCTGGGAAGAATTGGGGATGTAAACTGGGACTTTAAAATGTGCTTAATGTAACCTGCATGTATAAGGGATTAATGTTCTGGCTTCTTTGTAATGCGTGCATGTGTCAAGGTCAGAGTGACATTTTGTTTGATGTGCTGCCTCTGCTATGTCTCACTTGCAAATCAGACAGGAATTTTTAAGAGTTCTAAATGTTTAATGGATTATTTCTAATTCCATGGTCTAGGCCTTGTCAACTAACCCTTAAAAGGCCCATACATTATACGTCTATGGATTTTTTTTTTACTGTAGGTCTTGTAAATTCTCTTTTGTTTCCCGTTGAGCCCGACTTGAAATTTTGGTGTAATTTTAGGGACTCCTGCCTCTTTCATTTTTATGGTTCTCCCAATTTGTATAGATCTATGAGCAAAAAGGTGATGCCATCTACGGCAGAATGTTCAAAGAGCAAAGTTTGGGTTCAAACTTTGCACAGGTAATCTTGTCTCTTCCTGTGATGACCTTGCGACAACAGCGCCCTCATGCATCAGGAAAAAGCACTGGCATTTTTCAATGAGAGAAACTCCCCCCCCCAAAAAAGCGGCATCACATCGTTTCCACAATGCAATTAAGGCGGGGACAATCAATTGTAAGATGCCAAGGGAAGCCACAAACCGAATCAAAGGGGGACAGGATTTGGATCTATTCACAGAGGGTTTGAGAGACAAATGCTGGCCTCTGAGTGCCTACTTACCAGCCCTTGGTACCGGTAAGAGTCGTAGATGCTCCGCAAGAGCAACCAGAGGGGCCAGAGGTACTCAAAGCGAAACTCCAAGATGAAGTCCAGCAGCAGAACAAACATCCATATTGCTAGGAACTTCAGGTACAAGAAGGTACTGCAGTTATTCAAGCAAAGAAACAAGACAAAAAAAAAACCAAAATGCATGTACATTAGTAGATCATTAAGCTGTTGTAAGTGACCTGTGGCTTTGTCTGTCAGATCTCTGTCAGGTCTGTCAGATGCATTATTCTTAAACAAATTCTATATCAAATTTAGTGGGGCCTCTTCACCAGAATCTACATTAAAATGTCTGGAATGAAGAGCTATTATCAAACATGACTTAATTCAAACTTTGTGAGCCTTTATAACCAGAAAGTTTCTTGAATCCTACAAAATTCTGCATGTTCATGACTACGCAAGAAACCACAGAAATTCTTTGTTTTTTTATTTCCCACACAAAGTTCCAAGGACCCTAAGTACCATGTCCATACATGTACATAACTTGTAAGGTAAAAGTGGCTGGGCGCTACATGTACATTCTAAAATTGTGTACTACATGTATCCATCAACTCCTGCAGGATTTTGTAGGATGAGGGAAGGTCAGGGTTATACATCAGTGGTAAACACTGTGCTAGACACACATAAGATTTCACTTGTTTCAACTGTAAATTGCAAATTATGGAAAGAATGCCACTGATTGCCACTGATTTTTCCCCTGAGCGAGCTACATGTACATTTATTTAGCCAGCGGAAAATACATGTAGAATGTCCTTTTAAGTCAAATTTAGTAAAAAATATTGATGTACATGTATTCACTTAGAAAACACTTAAATTTTTCAGACTAGTCTCATAGGGTTTTGTGCACAGTGTATCAAGTGGCATCCACATACAATACACGTATGGAATTCTTTCCTAAATGACACTAATTTCTTAATCTTAGTTGTTTTATCATATCCTGGCACAATTACTTGAACTGAGACCATCGTGGGCTACCAGTATTTCTGATCATGCTGAACAACGCATCAAAGTTGTAATTTGGTTCATGTACATGTCTGGTACCTGTATGCACGTCATAATAAGTCCTTTACAAATCAACTTTGTCAATATTTACTTGTCATATTGATTTTGTACTCTGGGCCTAAATGTACATATACATGGGGAAAAAAAGGTATGTGCAGCATTATTAGCCTTTTTAATGCAAATCAAACTAAATGAACTCATTCCTGGGGTATCTGTCACTGACCAAATTAATGATATGGACTGATATTGGTATCAATGTATTAATGTAAGCCTATGTACACGTCCATGGAGGAACGGGGCTTCAAAGTACCATGAGGTGCACTGCATGCAGGGCACAGACTGACAAGATTCTCTCCAATAATGCAGTGGAATACAAATCATGTGCATGTTGGCCTGGCTTTAATTAATCCTAACCCCCCAAGGTGAATGTAAAATCATTTGAAATCAGAGAATTTGGGACTGTCACTTTCAGCATGTTAGGCTATGGCAAAGTCCTTATCATAAGGTGCATGAAGGCCTACTGTAAATTTATATTGGTTAGGAAAGTCTTCAACCTGGTGCTATACGGATGTAGGCCTGGCCTACATATGGTGAATTGTTAGTGACACTGTCGTTAACATCATAATAAGTTATTGGTAATAATAGTACCACATGGCTGATTGTACACAATGGTAGAATTGTCGAAAGGCATAGTGGGAAGGAAAAGGGGGCAAATACTGCTCCTTTTTCCTTCCCATAGCACCTCTCTACCATTGTGCAAAATCACTCATGCTGTAGGCCTGTTATAGTATTACCAATAAGGTTTATCAGTTTATACTATAATGATTAGTGTACATATGTCACACTGTCACGACTGTCAACATGTTTGTGACAATATTCTCGGTAAACATAGGCCGATAGGAATCCATAATTCTTATTGAAATTACGAGGAAAAAATAATATGAAGGTCTCTGGCGAACACAGACCATACTTGTGTGTGCAGTTTCACCATGGTTTCACAAACTGTACATCGACAGACGAGTTGTTTTGTGACAGACTGTTGGTTAGTGATTTGATATCCACGGTGCAACTTTTTCTAAGTATGCAACCATACGCACAGACAACGGAAGACTCGGTCCGGATGGTAAATTTTCTGCACGCCTTTCACATTTTTACCCTCAAATCTCACCTGCCGTAGATGCCTTCTGCGATCTTGTTCCGTTTCAGAGGGCGTCTTAGCTTTCCATAATCGACATTTCGCCTCTTCATATTCCCAAGCTCGGCGAACTTATGTTGGAAATACGGCAAAAAAATATTCACGTTGTCTTCTTCTCGCGATAAAAATGTCCGCTTCGGTCTTCCAGTTTCACTCCTGTTGCATTTTTGTCATGTAGTTCATGTATCGCGTATCCACTCTGCCCGTAAGCGCACGCGCAATGACCTTTTGGCCTATTTTTTTATAAATGCCCACATGCGCGTATTTTTGTTGGGGGGGGGCATTTAAATGCAGCTGAAAAACTGTATCAAAAATGCAATGTTGTGGTGTAGCCTCGTTGTTAATGACCTTTAGAAATAGCCGGTGAAAAAATAAACTCAGGGCCTTGAGTGGAATGTTGGTAACGGAAGTTTTGAAAGGAGGTTAATGGAGGGGTGTGGCCAGCGGCACGGCGGTGAGACTACAGAAACCTCAGAATCCTTTATTTTACTTCCGTTGAAAACATTTCTTATCTCATTCACAGGCTGAAGCGGGCTTTTAATCTCATTTAGTTGTCGGGCAAGCAGGTCTTTGATTGTTGTCTGCACTGAATATTTTCAACGGTACCTATCCAAATGTGTCTTGGATGTCACATATCGATACACGTATCTTAATAAAGATTTTTTTCTGTGTTCCCTGCTGACAACTTAATTTCTGCAACGAAATAATTATCGCTGCTTCGCGTTTTGTCCTTGTCAAATGAACTTGTCAAATTTTAACTACTTGTAGTAAAAAAAAAGAACTACTAGAAGAACTACTAGAAGTCAGCTGGAGGCTGACTTCTAGTAGCTTTTTTCCGAATCCTGTAATGACTCCTATTTATCAACATTTCTTTGTAAACAAAACAAAGCACGTGTTAAGTTACAAAAGTGGGTTTTTTTTATTTATTTATTTTTACGGCAAAAGCACCGACTGTACTGGTAAACGTTTCATTCACAATAGAACGTTTGTTTTGTGCCGCTAGGTGGCGCTATACCACAAAACACACAAATTTCTCCCGCGAAGCAGGTATGTCGGACAAAGAAGAAATCGAGTCAGGATCAGTCCTAAAAAGACCAAAATCACTTCCACAAAATGGCAATCAGAATACTGCCTCAGGTGATGAAAATGTAAGTGAAATCATCGGTTGGTTTCCGTCGTTTTGGGAGGGGGTGGTTAATTGTAAATCAGCTTGACACTGCTCGTGTGGTTTGTGCCTACTTTCCGGACGCAAAACGCAAGATGGGTAATGTGTTGAACGCGATCAACTGATCTGTATGATCGCTATGCGCGATTGGTCAATTCTGAGGAAAATCTTCAACTTTAATTCCTTTCTTTAAACCAGTTTTTCGCAACTGTGAATTAGAAAAGAAAAGAAAAGGCGATTGGTTGATGACATGGGATGACAGAAATATCAAAGTCAAATCATGCACTCCCGTGACTTCATCATGATAATCAACTGACATGACTGATCACGCAGAGATCAAGCAATTGTGCATATCAGCCAGTCGCACTCATAAAATTATAGGCCCTACTTCTGAGTACTTGGATCTTATCCTAGGCTTTGATCTTGCATTATTATTGTATGTCTATGCTTTCAGCAGCTACTGATTGCCGCTTTGACGAGAATTTGGTGTTGGACAATCGCAGTTTAGTCTCAAAGTGTCACCAAAAAACACCAGCATGTCATTTCACAGATGGCCTGCGTGAAGCGCCCTCACAGAGGACAGGTCTGTGAGGGAACTCCATGCAGGCTTTCTATTGGCTTAAATGAATTCTAATCAAACTCATTCCCCTTTCATACTGAACCCCCAAATGTTCCAAACCAATACGTGAACTTCTATGATAATATGATAATGATTGTTAATGTTATGATATGGTATGGAATTTCCCTGTTTGCATATCAATTATGTCAAAGAGCATATTTCACGTCAACAGGCCACTTTAAATTTCTTCAAAGTTGTTTTGAATACAAGAGTGGAGTGGTAATTTAACCTAAAACACGTATGGAAATATTCAGCAGTTTGAAAGTAGCATTGTTTGTTATCATTTTGTTCTGTTATTTTCCCAGTCTTTAGAACTCGACGATGGGCAAAGTGAGGCCAGCACCCCGACTGCGGAGAGCAACTCACGCTCCGATACACCTACAGGATCGACCACTGGCAGTTTCAACCGCAAGAGTAACCGCGGCCGGTGGCGCTCCACTAAGAACAAGCTCCAGTACAAGTGTAACGGGTCCCTGAAGGAGGACCACGGCCTACCCATCTTTGGGGTGACCTTCAACCCCTTCTACAAGGAGGGGGACGCCCTGGTCTTTGCCACGGTGGGCAGCAATCGCGTGTCGGTCTACGAGCTGGTAGAGGGTGGGGGAATGAAACTTCTACAGAGCTACATCGATGCTGATGTATCCCTTTGTTGTAAATAATACCAAGTTTATCTTGGAGTTGTACACAGCTGATATTTTGCAGATCATTCAAGTACTTTGTTCAAGCTCACAAATAATTTTAAACTCTTGTTTTTTAAATAAACCCTTATTGGAATACCATGTAATCTTAACCCAAGGCATCAGAGACTTTCTGGAATCTTCTAAAATACTCCACTGAATGTTGAAGAGGTATTAATCAGAACTTGTGGCATGTCTTTGGTACTGTAGAATTCTCCAAAACCTCTGGAGAAAAATCAAGAGAGGTTAGGGTTAAAGAGAAGTTACTGAAACTAAACACCTGAAAATAAACAACTTCAATGAGCATTACAAGGAAGTATAAACTAGATTCCTCGTTCATAAATATTTGCCCTGTTACAGTACACGTGATGGTCTTGGTTTCTGCCCAGAATTCAGATGACCTTGTCTGAGATCAGTTCATTTGGGCCTTGACTTTAAACACTGACCATGGTTGCAGTCTGATGAGAGTTTCTACACCTGCGCCTGGTCCTACGAGGAGAAGACGGGCTTGCCATTGCTCGCTGTGGCAGGGTCGCGAGGAACCATCCGCCTCATCAGCCCGATCACCATGCAGTGTGTTAAGGTAGAGCCTGAATAATTCATAAGAAATGTCAAGAGCTTGGTTGCAGAATGAGGTTTTCTCTGCCAGAGCACTCAAAAAAAATGAACAAAACATTTGAAGAGTTTGCCAAGCTGTTCCTCCTTGAGAGAATACCTCAGAACTTGGAAGAATCCTATGAGAATCCCGCAGGTTCGAAAATTTTGAGGCACTTCTGAGGAATTCAGATTTTCTGCGAGGCCCAATGCTGGACCTGAAAGCGTTTCTACATTTTTTGTTGTCCTTTTCAGCACTACATAGCCCATGGTAACGCAGTCAACGAACTCAAGTTTCATCCCAAGGATTGTAACCTGCTGCTGTCAGTCAGCAAGGGTAAACAGCCTCATTTGACCTTCAGAGGTCGTCTCTTATTTCACTACACAGAGCTTGAAAACCTTTCAAAGGAAATCAAGATTCAAAAAATTGATACAGAAATATCCAATGTGGAAAATACTACAAAAATTGAAAAGATTTTCTTGTAAATTAATGTATGTTTATTACATTCGATGGAAATAGTCTGAAAAATTCAAAACTTCGTAATCCTTCATGTGGGACATTTCTAAGGCATTTTGCCGCATGGTATTCTTTCACAGATCATTCAGTGCGACTGTGGAACATTCAGACGGACAGCCTGGTTATCGTGTTTGGTGGTGTGGAAGGACACAGGGACGAGGTATTAAGTGCGGTAAGCAATTTTTTGTATTTTTGTTTATTCTCCAGAATTATTCTTTATTAATTTTTTACATTTCTGGTGCTGGAAGCCAAGGATCCGTCAAAAAGGCTTGCGACTTGCAAGCCCGAAATAAACCTGCAGACAAGATGGTGAAAGAAGATCTTGATTTAGAGGTGGGAGGAAAACCCAGGCAATCAGGTGGGGACTAAAAAGTCAACTCTTTGATCAAACAAAGCTATCAAATTACTTATAAGCACAAGAAATCAATGCTTTTTCTTTTCTCAGGATTTTGACATTGATGGAACGAAGATGGTGTCATGCGGCATGGACCATTCTCTCAAGATGTGGCACCTGATGACCTCTATGGTCCAGGAAGCCATCAGTAGCTCTTACGAATACAGCGCCAGCAAGACAGACCGGTGAGGCCCACATCTGCCGGTGCCCATAAAGCATAGCATTCAATGGATTCATTACCCCTAATCATTGGGCTTATAAATCATTCCTGAAAAAATATAAATGCCCCAAGAATACTAAGTAAAACTATGTACTTATCATATAATGGTGCTCTGCTGGGCATGTATGGAATGGTTACTGTGCAAATTCTGATGAAAACTGGTCATGCACACAGCATGTGCTTGAATCAGTGCATTGAGTGAAGTGTTGGCCCAGTAGGATGTCAGTCAGAGTAACAAAAGCGCCCTCTCTTGTTTACAAATGGAATCCACAGCCCTAACCCAAATCCATCCTGTCATATTGAGAGATGCAAACAGACACCTGTTGTTTATCTGTCGTTATAACTATGTAAACACTACCATTTGCCCGGGCAGAATGCACCTCAAGTTCGATCTCTTTTGCTCAGACTTGGACTATGGTTATTGCTGAATCGGAACCATCGGCGTAATGAAACAGTGAATTTCTGTTTTGTGTTTCAGTCCATTCAAGACACTTTTCGTCAACACACCCGACTTCTCCACCAGGGACATACATCGCAACTACGTTGACTGTGTACGCTGGTTGGGAGAATTTGTTTTGTCCAAGGTAGTAACACAGCAGCTTCATTGTAAAAGCTTCTTTTCAGGGCATTTCTGCAAGGATCATTCTCAAATTCTCAAAGGCTTCAATTTGCACAGGAAACCAGAGGTACATTCTCTGTACACACTTTTGGAAGTACAACTCAATCTACACTGACTTTATCCAGAGAACAGAACTGTAAACATCTAATAACGAATTGCAGACTTTTGTGGGTAGGGGGATGATATGCACATTGTTGACATGAAACCCTCTCATTTGGCTTTTTCGACGGAATGGACATATTTTTTCTTTCCCTACTGATTTCCACAGTCATGCGAGAACTGCATAGTTTGTTGGAAGCCAGGCTCCCTGTCGGATACCTTAGAGGATCTCAAGCCATCTGACTCCAGGGTCACAGTACTGCACAAGTTTGAGTATGCTCAGTGCGATATCTGGTTCATGCGATTTAGCATGGACTACTCACAAAAGGTACTAAACCACTTTGGGACGGTTCCGTCTCAAAATAATTTCCCCCATTTGGCTGAAAAAAACTCTTATTTTTAAAATGTCAAGATACAACAGTCACTTTTATATACCAAGTGGGACTCAAGTCATGCCCCACAAAGATTTAAGTGGCATTTCTAACCGTGACATTGTCTTTTTCAACCTTTGAAGGTCATGCCACAAAGTGATTTTTGCTACAGCAACCACGTTAGGGCCTAACGCACGGGCAGCCTGCCCTACTAAGACTTATGTGCAATATCAGTTAGAATTGTTAAATTGTGAGGGTACATAGGTCACCCACTACTAGAAATATACCTTAGTAAATGTTTACAAGTTCTCCATGCCACTGTCATGAAATAGTGTCGCAGGTTTATACGTTGCGTTGCGAAGATATTAAGAAATTTTAAGCAGTCAGGACTCGGATACATTACCCAAAGGTCATATTGTACGTAACTGAAACATGGCCATAATATGTGAAGAGTGGCCTCGATCACACACAAATAACAGCACTGTCCATGTTGGAACAAAACATTTCACCCGAACTCCAACTGTGTACTCACAAAGCTTTGCTTAAAGCAGTCATAAACTGTGACAAGCAGTGCTCCAAACTGACCTGATGCCTTCTGTCGTTTCCAGATTTTGGCCCTTGGGAACCAGGTTGGCAAGCTGTACGTGTGGGATCTCGACGTTGAGGACCCGTCCAAGACAAGGTAGAGTATGCACAGTTGGTAGGGGCAACTTGTCAGTTGCTAGAAATAATGTAAATGGTAAGCCAGATGCCGTCAGTGAACTTGTCAGGCTCTTGTAAAAAAAAATGAGCTGTGGCAAGAGTGCCCTCAAGAGTTCAAAGCTGAAAAGTTTGCATTCAGATTTGCAGTTATTTTGGATCGGACATGTGACATAAAAATAACATTGCTTTCGTCCTCGTCATATAGACTTCAGATTATTATTTGATCGGCATATACATATAAGTTGCATGATTAAATCACTCTTAGAAATTAACAGATATGTGTTCGAAAACTTAGAAAATCACATGCCAGATGCTACAGGGAAAAGAAAACGGACCCCAAATTTTCAGAATGACCCATATGCATGTCAACAAGTATCTACAAAATCCTGTCACATTTCGTCACTATTAAGGATGAGGTAACTTGGACAGAATCGAAGGAAGAATGGAGAAGACCAACTTTTGTCATTTGAAGTTTTTTTCCATGTAATACTTTGAAGTTACCTGCGTTGGTCATTTTCCCCAAGTGAATTTGTGCATTTCTTGGATATCCTGTGCAAAAGAAATGATGATTTCAACTTTCAAGAGTGCAAGCATGCCATATTTAAGACTGGAGTCCAAACATTGCAAGAAATATTTGGAGATGTGTGTTCGCTATGAATAGTGACCATCAAGAAATCCATTATCCTACATCACCTCTCCAGCAATCAAATTGTTTTTGGTACCGTTTCTTTTCGAATGTCAGGTGCACAAAGTTGACTCACCCGAAGTGCCTCTCTGCCATCCGACAGACGACCCTGTCCCGAGACGGAACAGTCATAATCAGTGTGTGCGACAACAGCACCGTCTGGAGATGGGACAGAATTCGCTGACGAGTATCCCTGGCAACTGAGAACATGTATCTCAGTGGAGGTCTAGAGGCCAGCGCTTGTTAACACAAAAACTTCATTCCTGCATCATTTAAGTGGTTGCAAGATCAAACATGTGCGAGCTCACCAACTCCGGAGCTAGCATGCATTTGGATTGGCATTTTTAAGTCCAGTTGATAGGGTGTACAAATCTTGCCCAGGAAAGCAAGGAAGATTTTGACAGGGCCACAAGCAGCCAGTTAGTCTGTTAATCCAAATCACGAACAGTAGACAAATGTGTTATAGGTGGGGGTGCACTACTTCTCAAACTCTGGCTAGTTCATCACTTTTTGCTAAGCTCTTGGATAATGTATTATACACAACAGTTTTTACTGGGTTATTTTTGGAGTTGACTTTTTAAATAAAGATAAAAAAGTACTTGTTTTTGTCTACGCCGTCTTTTTTGTATATCCTGCCCAACTTACTGCTTACATACAATGTTAGAAAGTAAGAAACTGGCCAATTTCTTTCCAATAAAAACGTAGGTCCACAGACCAAACACAGTGCAAGTGTAATTCATGTTACTGAAAGCAAGCCCATGGTGGCAACAAAGCCGAGATTCCCAAAACCCCTTTGAGTGCCACTGCTGTTACATGTATACATGATAAGGTACTTTACTCTGCCAAGACATGCATAGTTTGTGCATATTCCGATGAAAAGTTGAGCATTCTAACTGCTGTGCATGTATTAATCAGTGCCGCATGTCTTTTGTACGGGTAATCATCTACTGTATGGAAGTTGCACAGTGCCACTACAAGAAAAGTAAGCCCCTTGCTTCAACACGCCTTATTTCACTTGAAAAAGTGTAACAAAATGGTCGGTGGTGGCACGACTCTCTACAGATGAGATGAGACGAATCTACAAAGACATCATTGCAGCCACACAATGAACTGTTGAAAATCGACAATAATGTCGCTTGTCTGCTTTACGAAACAAGCCTCCAATATCAAACCTATTCAAATTGCCACTACTGCAGGAGGGAGGTGACAACGCGGTTAACAGATTGGCAATATAACAATTTCTGATGAATTTTATTTCAAAACTCTGAAATTGAACCCAAACTATTCTAATGATGAGGCGGATATCACTCGTGCTTACAATATTGACTGCAAAAAAAGAGACATACATTGATTAAATAAAATAATGCTGCTTTGTATTTACAAAGACTACTCATTTCCATAAATCTCGAACTAACTTGTGGCACTTTGTGCTTCTCTATCATCTTTGCCAACGTTTGGGCGTGCATTCAATCTGAGCCTTTAAATGTGCTGTCTCAAGTAAAGTCTGATTGTTAATTAACTCGCCCCAAAATTTGTTACAAATCTGTGTCACATTTAAATTCAAGAAACTTACTGTTTATAAGAACAGTTGACTCTCGTTATAAAGTTGCAGGGAACAGACAAATTGCTTTGTTGTAACCAAAGATCATATTGTGCTGCGCAGCGGCGCAAGATGGCGAACTTCATCGTGAATACACGTAAAACGTTGTAGTCGCATGGGCGCCATTTGAGCAAGCGATACGCCTGCGCATTGCACATTAATGCGCAGGCGCTGCGGCAGGCACGTCCACATGGTGAGCCTGCGCCGAAGCATTACCGTAAACTGCGCAAGCATATCTCTTGCTCAAATGGCGCCCGTGGTAATTACACCTTTTGGGCAGAGTTATCCATCTTACGCCTTCGGTACTATACAATCTTTAGTTTTAACCAGGACTCTGTTATAAAGAGAGTGGAGAAATAAAGAAAACAGCAGAATTTAAGAAGTCGGGATTCTGGAAATCCGTTCTTGTTACCGTATTTGGTTATAACCGTGAGCTTTATAATGAGAGTCAACTGTATTCATAAATATTTCATGAAGTTTAGCCACTCTTATTGGTCCAGAGCCCATCACATGACCAGTCTTTAAACAGTTGATAAAGCACTGGTTGGCCATGAGTCACTTGGCGCATACTTTTGAAGACCACTCGCGAGAGGAACATACCATAACATGGCCGTTGTTCGAACAAGAAAAAGAGTAAAACTGTTGAACAAAATCACTGACGTTTATAAATCTCCAAAATTTGCTTTGACTCGGTGACTCAAAAGGTATTTATGAATGGGAATAAATGTGTGCTTGGCTGACCTGGACCACTTGTTGACTGGATCACGAGATGGGACAAGCACATATTTCCTTAATAACCGAATGAGCCAAATGCATTTGTGAAACAAAAACAGGAAAGAAAACCAAAACAGAAATCAGAGGAAATAATGCATATATGTTTGTTGAAATTAAATAACACATTGAACTGTTTATAGTATTGTACACTAACCAAATTTTGCCCTCAAATGATCGTTACCTTGAATCAAAAATACACTCTACACTTTAAGAACATTTTAACAATTACACATCTATTCCAATCTACAGGTCATTCTGGGTTGTCCTCTTCCAACTGCTGTATGTACCAGGCCTGCAGTTTTGACTGGATATTCTTCCCATTTAGTCTACATCTACACAAATTGCAAACATTGAAATGTTTCCTGCCGTGATGAAGTGTCAAGACAGCAAAGGTTGACAAAAATAGCACATCCTTTCCCCATGTACGAAGGACATAAAACGTTCTTTTGTCAGTTTCAACAGCGGAGACAAAACTGGAGAAATGATTCTTGTTCCATCGTTGAATAGGACACAAATATTAACACTTCTATGGCTTACCTGCAGAAGTGGTTCGTGTCGTGTATCTTTACAGTTGCATGCAGGGGAAGAGGTTGAGGAACTTTTCAGAAGCTAATACAAAAGTTTTCTCAAGCTTTCTCTATTTAAGGTTAAATGTAAAAAAAAAAATACTATTTCCCTCAGGGTTCTGGCAATGCTTTTATCTTAATAGGCCACTGCTTTTATAAAAGCAAGGCAGCAGCAATTGGAATTCCACAGACAATCACGGTAATAAGTGATCCGCGGGTAGTGTGTAAGAAAAATACATTCTTCCCCTACCAATGTATAGATTTTTTGTCAGAAAAAGAAGTGACCATAAACAGGCCGATGAAAATTTGACTGGATCCCTAAGCGGCGACTCATTTCAATACAAGAAATCTAGTTGGATAATCCACAAAACGTCCATGATTATTAACTAATTTGGCACAGCTCCAACAAACATGGACGCTCTTCAACTGAAACCCAAAACAGAAAATAACTCAGAAACAAGACGTCAACATGTAACCAATTTCTGTACATTGCAGAATGGCTTTTTTGTTTGTTTTTTTGCAAGGGAGTTTTGTGTCTGCAAGTTTTCAAGAATGTAATTTGCAAAACCATGACAGAGAACAAAATATCTAGGTCATGTTTGATCCCTACAGTTCAATGGCATGGCTGCAAAGGCAGTTTTAACAATGCTTTGTTATTGAAGAGGGGTCAAATGTACTACCCAATGTTGTGGGGGGAGGGGTAACCCTTAGTATGGACACTGTGAATGCTATGGCAGAGCAAAATAGGTAACAGTCACCAGACAAAACAGGGTGGCGTAAGTTGTATTGTTAACCCTAACCCACTAGAGCCGTTTTGCTAAGACATATCCTCCAAAATCCTCCCAAATCCTCCAGTGGCTCTAGTCCAAAAATTGCATTCATCCTCAATCCTCCGAAATCCTCAAATCTTTGCACTTGCGCTCAAAATAAGAGGTACCCAGCTCTTCAAATGTTTCAAAATCCTACGGCAATAAGCTATTTGCGAGTTAAATTTGAATAAAATCTGGTACATCGAGTTCTTTAAATCCATGTGAACATAACAATTTGAATTCTCCATACTAAAACACCCCCCGAAGGATTTTGGAGGATTGGGAAGGGTTAGGGTTAATATTCAGACAAGGCTGCCCTTTTTTTTACAAAGACTTGTGTGCAAAGCCAAGATGGTTCATTTTGTGGCATGCTTGCCAGGTGCCAAATTATAAGACACTGTTCTTTTAATCAAACACATTCCAAGGGCATGGATATCTTTCAGGGATTTTTCATCATGGCCAATGTATCGTACAGCAAAGCTGGCATTTATAAGAACATACTTGAGAGCACTTGGTGTACGGAAAACGTATCAAGTGAAGAGCTGGCGTTATTTTTCATGCTACTTGAGTCTACGTCAGCCCCACAATCCTTCATGAGAGAGGGAACCCATAAACATTGGCCATCTTTAAAAAAAAGACTGCATGCCCACCAGAGGCAATGCAAAGGCTGGGACTTCAATGGATATGTCTTCCGGTGGAGCATTCAAGAAACAAATTCTCAATTTACAAATCTTACAGCACCCCGCCTGAGCCAAAGGACCCGTCTTCAAACCTGTGTTAACAAAAAAGAAGTCATGAAAAAAACTGTTAAACATTTGTGCTTACCGTTGGCTTGTAGCTAGTAAACAGTTATTTCAAGATGTACATTGTGTCGGGAAAAAAGTTTACATCTTGAAATACTTTGCGGTACCCGCTGCTAAATCTGACTCCTGCTAAATCTGACTCGGATTTGCAAACTGTCCTGAGAGAAATTGGTGGTCAAGTGGTTAAGGCATCGGCATTAGTAAGCAGGAGGTTGTTGGTTCGAGTCCCACTCAAGTAAGCTTGTGAATTTTTTGCAAACTCTCAGACAAACACCGAGTATACAGCATTACAACTGTATGTTTGTAAGGGCAAACTTTATCAAAATTAAACATAGTCACGTGATGGTAAATTTCTGCCTCTGCCAGGAGCATTAGACTGGTTTATTTCAATTTGCAATTATTGAGTGTCTTCGAGAGTTTTTTGGACTGTGAAATATTACTCTCAGGCTCTTACTTAAAAGTTTTACTCTTTTTTTTCACTCATGCCTCATTTAACCAGTCAGAGGATGCGTAAACCAATGCTAGGACAGTTCCACAAGGAATGTGTGGACACGTTCTGGTAATGGACAATCACAGCGGCTGGGGACGCTGTAATGTCAAAATCTCTCATTCAATTTGTATATACACACAACATGTATAGATCCCTCTCATAGGACGCCATCTGCGCATGCAATGCCATCAGGCGTGCTTGAGCCCAGTGTATAAATGTTCTATACATGCGCGCTGATCCAGATATCTTCAAAATTCAAATAAGGTCTGGCCGATGCACATCATGAAACTTTGAAGTCCAAATGCCGATGCACGTGGCAATCTGCAGGAAGTGGCGTCATTTGAAGGAGACCTACCTGGCCGTTGTGCACAGCCTGCATTATCCGCCCTGAGTTCAAGTGCGCCCTCACCAGCGGAAGAAAGACAGGTTGGTGAGAAGTTTTCCAGCCGGGTTTTGCGAGTGTTCGATGCACACAGGAAGACCATAAATTCCAGTGTAAATTTGTCACACGTACTCAGCGTGCTCCGCGCCAAATGCGCACAAACTTGCAGTTCGTGCAAGAGGACTATCATGTTCATTTCATAACACACCCTCTTTTGTTCCCGCTCCGAGCAAATATAGTTCCATGGCAATGCCTCCGAGTGCTGCACAAACGGACTTGAGGTCAGAAATGTACAAATCTTGAACAAGTGATTGTGGGGGCCACCGTTTGTAAATTCCAACGGAGTTAAGTGCCGTTACTGTTGTTTCTTCTCATTCAAAAAGTGGACAGTTTCAGCTGAAATACAATCCAATGTCTGGGGCCAGTTTGAGGTATCATAACCATAGTGACGAGTGCCTAAGTTGGCCAGGGTTCGAATGTAACAGAGGAAGTAGGAGCAATCACTCACCCTTTCGATATCTTTGAACTGGATATCGTCATCATCCTCGTTCGGTCCGAGGGTCGTGGCGTCATTGATCTTGTATGACTCGGGCAGCTCGCCAAAGTCCTTGAGGTTGCGGGCTTCGTCTGCGTTGTACTTGAGGATGACGTCGGCCTTGTCGTCTTGGTAATCTCGCAAGCCCAGCAGGATGATGTCGCCTGTGTTTATCCAAACCTGCAAGGGACAATTTAAGTGGAAATACAGAAACTGCGTTGGCGTCTTATTTCCTGTGAACCGTCTCACCCTACTACTTAAACTTCCGAGTACTTACAGCGCTTAACTAGGCACAGATAAGACAACATATCTGAGTTGTGGTCAAGTTAATGACAAATCTCTGCAAGTCCATTAAAAGATATTGTTAGGCAAAGAAAACTTCTGCTTCAAAAAAAGCCGGTTACCGATCAAGATGACATGTCTTCGGTATCTCTTGTGACTGGTACACAGACATGACAGAACTTCGCCAACTCTGCAGGACCAGGAGTAAGCCCAAGTGACATACGGTAGTCAATGCCTTTTCTCCTCCCCATAAAACTGAAAGCAAGCTGATTCTGTATGGTAGGTCGTTATTCATTAATGGCGATGATTCAATTTTATTAGTGCATTGTCTGGCTTGCTTAGGTTACCTTTTTGCGAAGCTTTCCTCGAATGTGGCATAATCTTTCCACGCCGTCGAGGCAGTGTGCGGTCAATCTGCCATTTCCCAACATCTTCAGAACCTGTGCATACTCTGCAATGAGAAGGAAGTAAGAGATTATCCCTAGGCCCAAGACCTGACCCTTCTGGCTTGGGCTTGGATGCATCCTTAATCCTTCAAAATCCAACTGCCCCCATGGAAAAATTGGATACAGTCTCAATCCTAGATTTTTTCTTGAATATGTTCCTTGGAGGGGAACCCACAGCCTCAATCCTCCAAAATCCTCCAATATTTCTTGACTATGCTTCTTTGAGAGGTGACCACTGCCTCAATCCTTAAAAATCCTCTGGCAATTCCTGTCATTATGTTGAGGTAATGTGAACAGTATCCGTGAGCAATATGGAAGGTTTCACATGTGATGTAGGCACGAGTTTATGCATGACTGAGCTGAAACAAGACAAGGTCTAACCCACAACCTTGAGGCAATATATCCTTTGCAATCGACCAGACTTTCCTGCCATTCAGGCTCAAAACTCCAAAATCCTCCAAAATGGCCCGGAGGATTTTAGAGGACAGAGGAGGGGTTAGGATTGACACGACTGATACAGCATCACGCACATTAACAAAATAATTCAAACGATCTCAGATTTTTAGAGGAATTAAATTCCTTCTTCAAACAATGCTGGAATTTCTTGGGTCATTACCTTGTCCGTCCTCTTTGAAGACCAGTTCTCTCTTCTCCGATTCATTCTCGTTCTTTCCTCTCCTCCGGTTTTTACCTCCCTTTCCTACACAACACACACACACAAATAAATAAATAAACAAGCCGATAAACATTTACACGTATACAAAAATACCCAAGTCAAAGTGGACATGAAGCTGGAGTCCTAAGATAGACTCATGTGTGATTTTGAGTCGCAGTCAACACGACAAGTACATGTTATTTTGACACAATGTTGTGACGATGCCATCCAATCTGACATGTCTGCATGGTCTAGGCTGGGGAATTTCAAGATGTATTTGTATCATATCATATAAATCTTCAGACTTCTTCATTAGTAGGCCTAATTACACACAGTTATTGGGCCTAATGTTAGTGCCCCACACGCCACTTGATTAAGCAAAGGATGCATGGGAGATTTGTCATGTTTGTAATTTCTACAGTCCTGAACTGTCGGTTTGCAGACTGTCCAAGCCTTGATCATGGTCTAGATGAAGTCACTACACTGGCTTTGATCAATCACAGAGCAAGAAAACAGACGTTTAAGATTTACTAATCAACAAGACTGAGTAAGATATAGGCCTACAAACAATACAATTACAATACAAAGACAAAATGACAAAGAGTGCATCACTGCACCATGCATGGTTTAGCATGCAACAGCAAGGTTGGTCGGAGCAGGTCGTGCCAATTTTGGAGAACTCTCTTACCTTTATTTTTCGGCATTTTTCAGTTAACCAAACACCCCAGTCAAGCTTTCTCGAATATGGGCTGAAACCTTAACTCTGTTGACAACTTATTGTTGATATTACTTATAATTGCGCAAAAAAAATCGTAATTTCACAACGCGTGCATATGCTCACATGTGCACCAGGTTCTGAACAGCGCAGTTCCGCAATATGTTGCATACCACTGGTAGCCTGTTAATGTGTGATCAGCGTTGCACTATGCGGTACCAGCGAAAGACTTCATAGTATCGATTAGAAGTAGCTGACGAGAATCGCAATAATAAAATCGCGGGAAAGGTAAGACAGAAAGAGTTAGCAGTGTACGCCTACGCATATAGGGCGGAGAGATGAGTGGGGGGGGGCAAGGTTCCGGTAAGAACCCACTCGGCTCCCGCTGGTGCATGCCTCATGACGACATCAAATCGTTAGAAAATGAGCCTTTTGGGGGTCACAACTTAACTGCAACACTCGCGGATGGCTGTCACTGAAAGTTTCTTTCCCCACTTCAGCCTTTTGTAGTTTATTCTGTTCTTTCTAAATTCTAATATGTAATAAGCAATGGTTTGTATTTTTGTCAAGATAATTTAATTAGTTTGATAATTTCTATTTGATTTTAGACAAGAGTTGACCAAATTACGTTCCCCCTAAACCTGAACAATACTGCAAAACAATCTAAGCCACTTCACAGAACATCAGTAGATGTCATAGATGTTGCTCGGTAGCTCGCCTGCAGTGATAGCTGTCACGGGCGTCGTAAACAGGCGAGGTGAACAAAGAGCACGTCTCCGATAAATGGAAACAAAAGGGAAAAAAGATAATAAGGGAAAGAAAGAAAACGAAAACCGCCGATCTCAGTTTGAAAATTCCTCCATGTCAGGCTTTATTTTGTATACCCCAAACCCTTCTAGCATCAATAACTTTGATTATTTTAGAGGATTTCTAGGAGAAAAAAAAATGAAAAGTTCCAGAGAAATTGAGTGAGGATAATCAGGTGCGTTAATCCCGGGAGGGTGGTGGTATATGTCCCCCACTTTTGATCGGGGTGATTTGTAGTGAGAAAAAAACATGAAGGCGGACTTTTTTCGGACTTCCCAACAATGAATTCAATAGCCTACTGAAGAAGCGACAAAAAAACTGTGAATACGCTGTAAAGTTTGATGTAAGTTTCAGGGATGTACCGGTATCATCAGAGGTGCGCACAAGTAACGCCCCCTACGGTCATTTGGTGTCAGCATTCCCCAACCCACTATTCAAATTTCCATGGCTGGGCAATTGTTTTGATCTACGTCATCCATTTTCCCCGTACCCCAGTCCCCGGCGCAGATTTACGTCTCTGACAATGATATTGAAGTTTGTATGGTCCCGTACATTTCAACGAGGCGTTAATGGTTTTGGCCGCTAGGCCATTATTCTGCGCGCATTTGCGTATAAGCAGGCCCTATGAAGTTCAGGAGAAATGCCCACACCTGGTTGCTACATGCATGGAAGTGAATTTGAAGGTGAGTGACAGACGATAATGACTTATTGTTCTAAAAGGGGTGCACATTTGGATGGGCTTAACAGAGTGAAGTCACACCAGAATTTTTAAGTCTGCACGGTGTTGCATTTTCCGATTTAAAGCCTGGTTTATATGGTCACCACACTGTGTGTAAACTGTCACTAACAAGACAGGTACATGTATATGAGATGTGGAGGGGTCGAAAATTCTATTGATCATTGGTAACGTCATTATGGATTTCAATTCCATGATATAATAACGGTAAGCTTATGAAATTATCTATATTTTTGAAAATATATTGAGGAATTTTTAATTAATCTACCAAAATTTAAAGGGGACAAAATTATAAATCTGAAGCCTCTTTATTCACCAACAAATATGTTCACTGGCCTCAATTTTATTAAACTATAGATCAACAAGTCTTCTTGATATATTTCAAGCGCACATTATGTGTAATGCCCCTGGCAACCAGAAAGTGCCGGAGATTATCAACCTAATGGCACCTCTTGTTCTGTCGTACACCACGCGTTCAACTCTACCAGTTGGCACAGAATTTGTTTAAATCTCCCTTTGCGGGTTAAGCATGCGTTAGCCACACTGCACTTTGACCCGAGATCGATGTACATGTAATACTGGCGTAACACCGTTCTTAGCGGGAGGGTATAGCCTTTGTAAAGAGCAACAGCACATGCATGTATGAACCTGACTCAACGGCACCGCTCAGGACGTCTTGGAACCAGGAATACCTGAGATGTCGAACAAAATTTACAGGAATAGGTAAACGGTTTTTACGAAGACAGGAAGTCCAGTTAATCATCATCAACAAAAGAGCCTTTCTTGTCCAGAGCTGTGACATTCATCGTCTGTGGGACACCACCCCACGGAGGTATGTTATTGACTTTCAACGTCAGAGTGAGTGGTTGTGCAAGGCGCCTCATGCTGTCGACAACGTGAATGTTGTACTTTATCTGGCACTCCGGCGGCAGGGTCTCTTTGCCGTCGTTTCAAGACGAACACGAGAACAAATAAGACCAGCGATGCTACAAAGATGGCACCAGCTGATAGGAAGGTTGCGGTATAGTTGCCGGTCGCATCGTAGAGTTTACCTGAGAGCAATGAGGGGGAACAGGAAGTCAAAACCTCTAGCGTGTCTGAGTCAGTCAAATAATCGAAATCCCCCTGGTTTTGGGAAGATTCGTGGGAATAAAACCCAGTCATATATACGTATATTACTTTTGTGGAGGCTGGACGAAAGAACGAACAGCACAACCAAAGCGTGAGCAGGAACAAAGACAGGGATTTGGGAAATGGCCTCTGCTTCAACCCATCTGCATCCAGATCCTTCAAAATCCACCCGGAAGCGTGGGAGGATTTTGCAGGATCGAGGACGCAAAAGCCCGTTTACTGTCAGGCTTTTCCTGAAGCACGTTACTCCTTACCTGTACCAGTTAAAAAATCCCAAGGATGTGCAGTTGGTTTACGGCCCAGTGTTTCGTTTGGAAGATTTACAGCAATAGGCCTATGAGAAACCTCTGGTTTTGAAGAAAACGTTCGCGATGGAAGCTTACCTGCAACTAACGAGCCGGTCCCAAGAGCGATGAAGAACACCGCAAACAACCAGCTCAAAGCTGATGGAATTTGTGCTTCGCAGACTAGGCTCTTGACGATGACAATGATGAGAGGCGCTCCGATTCCCGTGAAAGCGCCTAGCAGAACTGAGCAGCTGACAAGAAAGCCGTAACCGTCCGATACCGGATTCAGGAAGGTCGCCAGTGCAGAACCTGCAATGCAACCGAACTGGAGCTGGAAACTGCCGATGTATCCTCTATCCACGAACCAGCCGTGTGTCATCCTTGTGAGAATGCCAAAGACAGCGAAGACGGTCAGTAGCATGGCGCCTTGGTCTTCAGACCAGCCAGCTTCTTTGGCCCGCGATGGAAGGTGATTCGCATTGATAATCCACGCCATAGCAAAGAAGAAGGCTCCTACTAAACTCATCACATACAGGGCGTTAGTAAAAAGTTTAATGACGGTGACGAAATTCTCATGGAAGCCACTCGAGTGATGTGTTTCCACAGTTCTCTCAGTATCCATCACTTCCATCTCAAGGTTTGTAAGCCGACGTGTGCTGGGCTTGGCTTTCAGGGGCCGAAAGAGGGCGCTCGCTACAACTGAATTCATTTGAATGGCTCCAACGATGAACATGGCGCCTTGCCATCCAAAGTTGGCGATCAGGACGCGGAATAGCGGAGGGAAAGCCATCTGACCAACATTGACACCAAGAATGCCTAAACCGTTGGCCAAAGCGTAGCGTTTCTTGAAGTACTGTGTAAGCACAACGTTCACAGGTGTCACAGTCATCGACAAGCCTACACCTATTGAAGGTCCAATGAAAATAATAATTAGACAACAATTATTCGAGGAGACAAATGTTGATATGGGAAAGTTTGGTTCACTTGATACAGAGTGCAAAGCCCCAGGGTCGAGAATCTCGCGAAAGAGCCAACCGATCTTGCATTGTCTTCTTGTAAGTAACACGCGCGATTGTCAGTGGCTACTCTACTTACACGTCATATCTCTCTACACTAATGCTGGGGTAAGTTCGAGCGACGACCTTTTTGATCACTTCAGCTGATTTTTCTCTGGTAACGTAGACGCAAAACGTGACACGGGTACCAGGAAAATCAGCCTGTGGTTGAATATAGTTGTTGCTTGAACTGCCCTAAGCTTTCCCATACCTGACAATACGCTGCAAAGGTACAGCTGCCACATCTCTTTAGATAACGATCCCAGAATGGTCGACAGTGCAGTCAACATGCCACCGACCATGGCCACTCGACGGATGCCAAGACGTGGGGACAGAGCACCAACGATGGGACCTGGAATGTGGTGCAGAATATTTGAAAGATTTTGATCGATAATCAGGTGAAAACCCGTTGGTGCACATATACAAGGTTTGTTCGCAAGTGGGGCGTCACCAAGACACCAAAGGCTTCATGTAAGCTAAGCCGCCTGTTGAAAAAATTCTACTGGATTTGCTCCTGAAATCCTGAAACAAAGAGCGCTTGTGACTACCAATATCTATCAGAACATTTTGGGGACGAAACAAGGAAATTATGAAACTTCCACCATGAAGTGAATTACTAATCAAATAATAGCTCGAGAAAATTAAATTACTCTCGTATTGAATGGCTGGGCTACGGATACGAAGTAAAATGTGGTGTAGTGTTCAATGAGTTGACAAAGGTATATCGGCTGAATGAGCTACACGACTATCTACATGTATCAAGACTTGGTGAGGCATCCTGTAGCCAAGTCGCCCGTTAACAGACACAATGCTCATCACTCATCATTTTACTGTTTCTCCACTGACCAATGTGGTGGATTAATTTTTTTCACCTCGTAAGTGCTGCTTGAACTCTATCAACACTAGCCACTATGAACAGCACAAGCCCTAACGATCTAAACAAAATCTATTCCTGCATTTAACTTTTGGGTTCATGTTGATTTTTTGGTCTTTACACTGTAGGTCTTTCCTATTTTGTCATGAAAGTCATGCTGCCACCCCAGTCCACTCTCACCAAGTTCGTCACCTTGATGCCACAACATAAACCTGCACGGATCTGGTTTTACAAGAGGGTTTGCATGGCTGCCATCTTGTAGGCCAGTGCTTTTGTTCCACAGGGTATGCAGAGAAGAGGTTTCAGTCTGGAACAAAACAACTGCCCTGCAAGATGGCTATCACGCAAAGCCTCTATATTAGCTGATTTACTCACTACAGGGGGAAGAGACTAGCCAAGGTAGACTAAGGAGCCAGCTACTGGCTGTTGCCGTGGCGTCGAAGTACTCCTTCCATTCGATGTACAAAACACCGAGAGCGCTCAGATAGCCGGTAGTTAGCAATTGGGCTAAGTGTGAACCCAAGCACACTATCCACGCCCAACCGCGGTCGACTCCTGCCTCGGCGGGTGGATCCTCCGCGTTCGAAGTCCCAGAAGGCCTGCTATACGACCTCCGTTTTAACGCCATCGTTTGACCAGATGATCAGGGGCTTCAAACTGACTGTAAAGATGTACAGGGATGCATAGGGTCTATGAATTCGGCACAGTATGAGATGCTTCTCAGACAGTTGTTATAGTGTAGCACGGGCGATATTCTTCAAAAATTGCCCACTCTCTTGCATTAGGTATAGATTATGATCGTCAGCTAACTTATTAGAACTCTTTCTGGTTATAATCGCCTGCACTCCAGTCGTATCTCAATTAACGCCGGAACCTTAGGGCAGACTTTTCAGGCACTCTTGGGAATTGCCTACATGTGATTTGGTTCAATATCCAAACTCATTCAGTAAAACTTCCGATTTTAGAGTTGTTGGAATGGTGTGCATGATAAGAAGATACCCGGACTGCCTAACGTGCAACGCAGGGCAGAGTCGGACTAAAATAAAATGTTTGCGTCAAACGCACCTGTTACATTTTCCTTGTTATTCACACTTAATTGATTACTTCTCGATATATGAGTTTGACTGGGATAGAAATGTCAACATAATACACGCTTAGTAAGGATCAGTTCAGTTAAGAAACATCACTGTGTGAGCGGTTCCTAAAACAGTCGTTGGATAAAATGCAAGCTTTTACATTACCTTTGTATTCGGCAAGGTAAGATGGTGGCTTCAATGACCTCTGCAGGCTGTTTAGTGATGACGGGTCCAGATCTCTTTAGTCATGTATGACGTCCCTGAGTATCAAACATAGCAAAACTGTTGCTTGGCCGAACACTACAGACCCAAAGCCACAACCTAACCATGGTGACGGTGCATCTGCAGGTCTGGCCAGCAGTAGGCCTAATATGCTTTCTGTACTGATGACGCTGCATTTTTCATTGGGTGCTTTATTATGGTGTTCGATTGACGGTAAACCCCCCGTTTAGCACACAAGGATTACAACATTTACTGACTCACCTTCCTCATTTTCCCACACGCAACACGATGATGTTGACCTGTCCACTGCTCTTCTGTCAGTTTGTTTTTTCACAGTGATCGCCACTAAACCACAGCGGTCGCCAATAAGCTTCAACGAGTTTCCTTTTATTTCCTAAACAATGTTATTAGCAGTTATTGGCCGACCTCATTTTACACCAGGACTTATTTCCTCTTAGGTTTTCCTTCATTGCACTTCGCAAATTATTCTTTTGTGAATGAGACGAAACTGAGAAAAGCCCGTGACGTATATGGGTCAAAAACGTTCGGCACTGCACAAAGCTTAACTTGCATAAAAACATTTAAGTATCATGTTGTGAACTTCCTCTTCAATTTACGGAACGAAGGCAAAAAATCAAGTCGAAAAAGGCCCTACGGTTTGCCATGAATTCAACCGCTAACACCTGTATGGGCCTATTTTGTGCCCATGTGCAGCGCACAAGGCGACGACAGGAATTCCCGCAGAGTAGAACGACCGCCAGTATACTGACGTCCCGGCATTCTGAGTGCTCTGTGTTCATGCACACTATACTTACTGACGAACACGCACGAGACACAAGCAATCGTCACAGAAAATTTACACGCATGGCACAGTGCCAAGGTGTGTACACGTGGCACTCGTGGGTTGTGTACAACAGTAGGAAAATGTAGAGGGCTTCTTCGATTACGTGACCGCGTCTCCGGACCAAAAATATTTGCAAACAAGTTACATCTATAGCCATAACACAGGAAATACATGTACACTCTGAGTTTCACCACACGGGAACACGTACGGTTACACAACAAACACCGTGACAGCGACGAGCACTTTAGCAGCGCATACATGTACAGTGTACATACCTCTGTGGTCACGTCCCACGGTTGCCTTTATAAATTAAACATGTACAACTTAATCCTCTCCGGCATAAATCAGAGCGAGCACGGAGCAATTAATGCTCTGTGTTAAAGAATGGAGTAACCCTTTCCTTCCTCCATGGTTAATGATAGACTCTGTGCAGTGTACATTATGCGTATGCTGTAAGCCCCATTGACAGTGGCTGGAAAAATGTGAACTAAAATTTGTGCGTGGTACTTCGGCTGTTGAGGACATTAATCGCATCAATAAATATTTGA
This sequence comes from Acanthaster planci, assembly GCF_001949145.1. The sequence goes on from NW_019091428.1 coordinate 1,011,949, forward strand.
ACCCGTGTGTTTATTCATATCTGCGCGGACAAACGACGACGGATGACCAAGGTTGAGCCCGGCTCAGTGGCGCAGTGTAGAGGTCAGTGAGTGGCTCCGGCCAGGACGGTATACTTGACCTCTCCCAGCCTACGCTGGCCTGATACGAAGCGGATTGCAGAGGAAATCGACTGCAGGGCACGTTCATGTACGTGTACATGTACATGTACATGTACATTTTGCGTGCACTGTAGTTGATGCAACTCAAGTCGACTCACGAAGCTCTTCCACAATCAGCCATCCCTTCACTCTGTACAGTACATGTACACGGTCGTCGCACTCGGCTGCTCGCGTAATTCTTATGACTTGAACTAAAATTGGTTGCAGGCCAGCATATAGGCCGAAAATTGCTTGCGTGGGCCAAATCACAGTTTGTATGCACTACAAATTCTCTACGAAATGTAGCATTTTGTGGCCCATGAACTTGAAGATTTGTAGAAAATAATGATTTAAGCGGGCAAAGAGATTTGGAAGAAATCGGTGCCTGAAAACGGCTATTTTTCGAGAAGTGTGGGCATCGATATTTCAAAATGGCGAGGGTATTCACAACTGCATTGTAGAGGTGACCGTCCGTGTAAATAATTCTTCAAAGGTCATCGGTTAATGAATGGAAATTTGAAAAGAAAATGAAAAATCATTAAGTGACCGCGAGGTTATCACTTCCTGTTAGCAAAGCGTTTTTTAAATTTTTTGGTTCGCCAATGGCAATGCTTTGATACGGGCAAAGTCTCGGCTATAACAAAACATGGCCTTGGTACAATCACACTGTGGTAATTTATCTTCTCCTTAAGTATCACTGATCACGTGTCTTTTGGCGATACATTTCAAATCATTGCTTATATCTTGGTCAATTTTCCAGCGACGAGGGAGAAAAAGGAAAAAATCTCGAATTGATAACCGCCGCTTGTGTAACGCATTGGGCGAGCTCGTGCGCCTGGCAGAAATTTACCCACAATGCTCTGCACGTCCTTAGCTGTGACCCTCGAGTGACATATTTCCTTCCCTAAAATCCGTGCAGGGCCATCAGCCCTGCCCACCGCCCTGCTTGGGCGCTGTGCGACGAGCGACGCCGCCCCCTACCTACGACAAATCCTGGGTTCGCTGTTGCATTGTGTGGGAGACACTGAAGTGGGTAAATTTGAGTAAACACAATATTGTACTCAAACTCAGCAACGCAGAAAGCCACAGACAACTGCTGAGCTCCGCCGGCAAAGTGTCCATAGCATATATCCGTACGTGGTGGCTAGTAGAAGTAACACTAAATCCCAGACGTGGCCAGTATGACTTTCGTATCTCTCAGAGCGGCCAAGGTCGAGATGCATTCGACTGATAAACCCATGTACGTAGTCCGCTTTGCCATTGAAAGGTGGCCCTGACCAGTTTGAAAAAGACGGCACTCGCTACAACATTTGGTGGTGATTGGTTCAAGTGACAGCCGGTATTCAGGTTAGTTCAGGTATAGGCCTACATAATCTGACCAAGAGAAAGTCCAGTCCTTGCAACTTAAGCCCCCGTGAGCGCTTAGAGCAAAGCCCTAGAATCGCGTTTTTCTTCAGTTCAAGTTGGAAGCGTACTTGCGGATCAACATACCCAAACATAGGACAACACCGACTGGGTGACCTCTCCATGCCACAAGCATGCGTAGAGAACTGCGAGCTGGGTGCATAATATTTTTCAGTGTCGACTTTAATTTATGTAAATCATTCTTGATACTGGGATTCTGCGGTATTATCTTCATCCCGATTATAAACACAGGGTGCATATTTTCAATAGACTACACTATGTCAAATCAGACCTCTATGGTTAAATGAATCAGCGTCTGTTTTGCCGGCATGCCAACGCTACAGACTACAATAAATAAGGGCTCTGCATTAATTGTGTGCTGGTGGTGGTAAGGTACGTGAAACGATGTAGTCGTGCGCCCAACAAGTCTTTAGAGGATTCGGCTCAGTTCTACTTGGCTCACTTACTACAATTTATTTCGATATGCAAAGGAAAATATGGATGTGCACACTACGATGTCTATACAAAGAGTGGCTAGTCAAATGAGGGCGTCCAATATTTGAAAGGTTATTGTGAGGGCAATAAGTTACAATAGATATTAGATCAAGGAACTGAAGAGATATTTACGATAATGAGTTGGGCCACTGGAAATTAGAGAGATCTCTGTAAGAGGCAGTTAATGGGGATTATGACTTTGACCTGAACTTGTGACCTGTTTGCTGATCATGGTCAGGGCTGGGTACATGTGCATGTACATGTACGCAGATGTACATCTACTGTGCACTACAAGTCCTTTCGGCAGACCGGTCATACGTAACAGGGTCTTTTTTTCCCACAGATCATTTGAATGGCTTAAGAAGGGATATAAATTGTTTATGGATATGCAGGGAATTGTCTCAATAATTTTTGTTACCAGTTTAATTTCCAAGAAGCACCTCTTCGCTTGCTGGCAGAATGACACGCAGACGGTGGTCATATCGCAGGCCTCAGCGGGCTTCGGACGCGGTACATCCGCCCGAGGCAGGAGCTGCGGACGGCGGATGGGCGTGGATGGTGTGTTTGGGCGCCAGCCTCGGCCATATGTTAAACCCCGGTTACCTGTCCTCCCAGGGCGTCTTGTATATCGAGTGGAAGGAACACTTCGATACCTCGGCAACAACCAGCAGCTGGATCCTCACATTACCCTGGTTGGCTTCTTCTCCCTTTTGTAAGTACTTCCTAGAGTAAACATACAAACAAAATACAATATTTCTGCAACTATGTACTCTTCTTCAGCGTATGGAAACTGTTTTCATTTCCTTGATCCTATTTGGTCAAATGCACTGAAAAATTCCCTTTTTAATGTGCTTAAAAGCATGCTTGCTTTCCGGGACAAGTGAGGGCGCTGTTGTTATGATGTCATCCAGGGAAAACATAGTTCATTCACCTCCACTGCGTATACTTTTCAAACTGTGAGCGCAGAATTTACTCACTGTAAACATTTCTCAGAAACAACAAGGAAGCACGGAAGGAGAGAAAATTTAGTCCAGTTAAGTCTTTAAAAGGAGGAGTTTTTTATGTACAGACCAATGTAACATCAAGGCTTTCTTCCTAGGATGACATCACAGTTTTGCTCATGACTGCATGTATATGGAAATACTCATTGACCCCCCCCAAAAAAAGGTACGAAAATACCCTTTGAAGAAGTGTAACACAAATTGGACACGAAGGTTTGTATTAAAACAATAATTGCAGCTACCCTTTAAAGCCGTTGCATATAGCAACAGTCCCTTGAACTCAAGGTTTGACAAAAATGACAAATTCAGTCCTAGGCCACTCGTTATCAGTAAGCAGTACAGAAAAAACACGAATTTTGTATTTACATTTCTTCGGGAGAGTTGCCGTGTAGGTTTTTAAAGGGATTACCTGGATTAATGCATGTGTAATGAGCCCAAGCCTCCTTACGTGAAGGCATCTTAAAACCAGTCAGAATAATATTATGGTGAACCGCTTACACTGTACAGTTCGATAGTCTGTTTGCGTCGTTTCAGTGTAGGTAAACTGACACATATTTAATTAACTGCCGGTGAATCATCCCTTCATCCCAGGTCTCATTATGGGTATCTTGGCCCCACGTCTTGGCATTCGTAGATTGACCATGATTGGGGGCACGTTGGCCGGACTTTCAACAATTCTGGGCTCGTTCGCCACTGAGATGTGGCAACTCTACCTTTGTGGTATATCATCAGGTAGGAGACCGTAGACATTTTGTTACGTTCAGTTACGATTGAGGAAAGGAGCCTTCCAACGCTTGCAAAGGAAGACAAGAAGGGTTTATCTTAGAACTGAAACGTTTGAGTGGCCATCGGGCGTTTTACAATACTGCGCCTCCAAGAGTTAGCCAATCACAATGCACGAAATCTGCCGACCCAATGCGCGTTTGGAAAGGGCCAACAGATTTTGCGCATTGTGATTGGCCAACGAGTTCCAAACTCTTGGAAGCGCGCTATTGCAAATCTTCCCGATTGTCCTCTGATCGATGTGTTAACTATTTCGTGTGCTATCTTCGATGCAGGTATAGCCATGTCGATGATATTACCCTCCGGCAATATAATGATTACGAAGTACTTCAAGAAACGCTACGCTTTGGCCAATGGTTTAAACTTACTGGGTGTCAACGTGGGCCAGATGGTTTTCCCTCCGTTGATTCGCTTGCTGATCGCTAATTACGGGTGGAAAGGCGCCATGTTTATTCTTGGAGCTATTCAAATGAATTTAGTCGTGGCCAGTGCACTCTTCCGACCCTTAAAGGCAAAGCACACGAGTGACTTACGACGACAAACCAGCCTTGAGATGGAGGACATTCGGAGTGGAGGAGGTACAAGATCAGAAGGCCAGAATTTCCTGTTTCTCAAAGTCTTAACCCGTGTCCCGTTTACACTGAGTCTAGCATTACTCTTCTTATATTCCATGGCGTGGACGATTTATCTCTCCCATCTCCCATCGCGAGCCAAGGAAGCCGGCTGGTCCGAAGACCAAGGCGCCATGCTGTTGACGATCTTCGCTATCATTGCCATTCTGACGAGGACGACACACGGCTGGTTCGTAGACAGAGGGTACATCGGCAGCTTTCAGCTCGAATTCGGTGCCCTTTCAGGCGCTGCTCTGGCGAGTTTCCTGAATCCGGTATCAGACAGTTATGGTTACCTGGTCGGCTGTTCGGTTCTGCTGGGAGCCAGCTTGGGAGTTGCGTCCCCTCTTATGATCGTCATCATCAAGAGGCTGGTCTCTGATGCTGACATCCCAGCATCTATGAGCTGGTTTGTGGCTGTGTTCTCCTTCGCTCAAGGAACCGGCTCGGTGGTCGCAGGTACATTTGAAATTTACAAGATTGAGAATGCTGCGCCAAGAGTCCTAAAGAGTTCTCGAAAACACGAAGTTTTGTTAAAAGACTAGACAAAGTGAGTCTTAACTACGAAGGTCTCCATCTTCTTGAAAAGGGTCTGGTTCCTTAAGTAAGACATCTAAGTATGGTAAAATCAGTAGTGAAAGTCACTTGGTTAACAACCAATCGTTTACAAGGCCGTTGACAAAGGCTTTCGCTTGTGGTTCAAGTTGAGACTAAAACATCCTCAAAGTACAATCACATTCCCCGGGGGAATTCAAAAGAACTGGAGAAGTTTAGTCTACTGAAGGAGGGTTAGGTACAGTTTGCTTGATTGTAAATTTGGTATTCGTCTTGTCTTAACTAAATTCTTCGGAATGACAAGAGTGGTTGCCGGACGCCAGATAACAAAGAGAACAGAAACCGAACCAATCAGCCGCATCACTTTTTTAAATATTATTCTAATCTAATGGAGAAACGGGGACTGTTCAAAAGGGAAAGTTAGTGTATTCAAAGCAAACGGAAAAACACGATACGTGTTAAATTTATACTTAACAAATGCACGAGATAAATGAGATAAATCTTTTCCTCGTTGTTTCTGCATCAAATCCGGACACAGAAGAAAAGTTTCCTTTTTAGGGAATTACTGTAGATTAGTCTATTGAAAGTCAAGTGACGGGAAAAGAGGATCCGATACGTCCTGTGAAAAGTAGCAATGAGCTGATTAGTTTAGGCTTCGACAACAATGCCTAGCAATAACAGACAATATAAGAAATTCCACGTGGCGGGGAATTCATTGTGTTGACTTGTACAGTAAATTTAAAAAGAGAAAGAATGCGTTCTCGAATTATTCCCAACGGTTTCTGCTATAGGACCGAAACTTTTACACCTATATTTCAGGTCGCTGTAGTCTACTAGCGGATCGCAACTCTGTTTTTATCTAATATATCTGGCTTTCACACAAAATAAGAAGTTTATTTGGGATGCCAACCGAACCTAAAGAACTTGTGTAAACGGAACACGTACATGAGGTATGACGTAGAATATTCTTTCTTTTGTCCCAGGCAACATTTATGACTTAACAGGCAGCTACGTGGCAACCTACCTGACAGGCGGCGGCTTCTTCGCAGCATCGTTGTCATTGCTGGTACTCGTCTTCATCCTCAAGAGGCGCCAAACGGGCGTGCCAATTGGTCGAAAAGATCCAGCTCCACCAGGAGATCCTGAAGTGCAGGGACAAATTACACAGAGCTGTATATAGAGAGAGTAGCGCCAACTTCAGACTTTGGCACCAAAATGGCGGTCCATTGTGTGCGCAGTACATACAACATGATAATCCAACATTTTGGTTCCAACAATTGAGACACTCAGCTGATTTGTTCTTTGTTAGAGGGAAGAATAAATTCAGAAAGCCACACATAGATTAAGTGGTTCGTTCTTCGTAGGAGCTACCTAGTAATTAAACCACACGTAGTTAGAGTAATTGGTTCGTTCCTCGGGGCGAGGAACAAAACAAGTCGCATGCGTAGGAGAGGCTTCATCACGTGTGGGATCAGCCAAGTGTGGGTGTGTGCCGAGGATTTAGGGTGGCGTCGGCGTTTACTGCTCATGTGTATGGCAGTGAAAAGGTCTTTACCACACGTTTTCACCGTGAACTAGTGGAATAAGCCATTTGCGAGTTAAATTTGAATAAAATCTGGTACACTGAGTTCTTTAAATTCACATGATTATAACAACTTGAATTCTCCATACCAAAACCACGGTTGCTATACCTCGTGATTCGGGGTAAGCTTTTGCTTAGTTACATAAGAGACGCCTTGGAACAATATACTGTTCTCAATGGATAAGAACAGCACAAAGGAACCAGTCCATTCCAGAGATGGTGATCGCTATGCGAAAGTTTTTAAATTGTTCTACTTGATATAAGTCTTCTTTTTATAACCGGGAAAACTCATCTTTAATAATAGAAATTGATCGAATTCAGCAACGCTGATTTTTTTTTCGGTTGAAAAATTAAATAATTTCTGGGTTATTTAGAACTACACATCACATGAAATTTTCTGAAGCAAGATGCAAAATCAATGCTACGGAAAAATAAATGATTAAAACCATCCTATGCTAAGATGCATTCTTGACACAGTTGTCATATCAGTCAAAATCAGTCAAATTTCCCATATGTGTCTGTGTACTGGGGAAAATCAATTGGAAGGCATTTTTGACTGATTTTGACGGTTAAAACAGAAGGAGGGAAATAATTATTAATGTTATTTGGATTTGTCATGAACAATTGCATTATTTATGCTCGGTTTCCTGGAAATCCACAAAGAAAACGTCGCCTTATTTTGCCATAAATCAGGCACAGTCTGTTGCTATGCTGTTGTTAAGCGCAATTCTTGCGCACGCGCACTTTGGCAATGAACGCTCTGAAAGCTAAAGGGGGACAAATGCTCACATGACCCTACCCTGGCACTTTGCAAAGTCTGTATAGTACGATTTACGTGTACACGAGCTATGCAAACATGAACGTGACACGCACTGTACATGTACAGTACGTGCTCGCTCCGTGGTTGTGCAACGTTACTCGTGTAACTACCGTCGCACATTAGACGGGGCCAGGTTGACTATGCTAACTCTCAGAGCAACCAAGGTCGATATGCTTTCGACTTTTAAACCGATGATTGCAGTCTTTGCCGTTGAAAGGCCATGAAGGTGGCCCTGGTCTGTTTTAAACTCAGTACTCGCTGCTAAATTCGGTGGTGGTGACAGCCGTTATGCAGGTTAGTTTGTGTAGGCCTACATAATTTGACAAACACGAAGTCGTGTCACCATACATATAGTGGTTTAAACTTTAAATCTTAGAGTACGGTCCCAGGCTCTAGCAGTGTTTTTGTTCAGTTCAAGTTGGAAGTGTACTTGCCGCGGATTAACATACCCAAGCGCATGACTTCACCGACTCGGTGACCTCTCCATACCACAAACATACCCAGAGAACTGTGAGCAAGGTGCATGATTTTTGTAACCAATGCTGACTCTAGTTTATGTGAAATTAATCATTCTCTTCATACTGCGATTTTGTGGTATCATCCAGATCATAATTTAACGCAGGACGCATGTCAATAGGCTACAGCATATGGATGCGGCATGTCAAATTGGGCTTCTTTGGTCATATTAATTAGAGTGTGTCCAACAGTACCGATTGCAACGCCAATTTACTCTACAAACTGCAATATACAGATAAGAAGAGCACTGTTAATCCAAGGTCACGCTCATAATAATTGCAAATTTAGGTCCCCAGTCTTTTGTTTTCCCTTACTGATGCAAGGTAACTATTATAACAAGGTAGTTTTTAAAGTCCCGAGGACCATGTTGTAGAATTTATTCCGTAGTAGTCGGACAATGGTGAAAACTCTCGAGGCAAAAGGTATGTGGAATAAGAAAGTAAAGGGGCGAAGTAACTTCATATAAATTTCGACTGTGGTGCGAAGCGGATATCCGCTTTTTTTTGGTGTTTTTTTATGGCGGTTCATTCAACAATGTCAGGTACACCATTTTCTGATTGGCTGAGGTTGTAAACGTAAGCAGGAAAAGAGGGGTGAATGCATGGTTCCTGATGAAAAGTTTTAAACTCATAAGTTTTGGATAGTGAACAAGATTGGGCAGTTTTTGGAAATGGAAAATGTTGTAATCGAGCCCCCTAGCGACAAGTCCTTTCACCAGACCAGTCATAAGGTCACAGTTTCTTGGTCACACTTCATTTGAATGGCTCATTAAACTGGTTATGAGTAGAATATGCAGGGACTTGGGACAGACTCGCTGGACGGCAACACAATGAGGATGTGATTGTTATCACCGAGCCCCCTATTTTTGTTACCAGCGTTATTTCCGAGAAACACGTACCTCTTCGCTTGCTGGCAAAATGACACGCAGACGTTGGTCGTACCGCAGGCCCCGGCGGGCTTTGGACCCGGTACATCCGCCCGAGGCAGGAGCTGCGGATGGCGGATGGGCATGGATGGTGTGTTTGGGCGCCAGCCTCGGCCACATGTTAACCCCCGGTTACCTGGCCTCCCAGGGCGTCTTGTACATCGAGTGGAAGGAACACTTCGATACCTCGGCAACAACTAGCAGCTGGATCCTCACATTACCCTGGTTGGCTTCTTCTCTCTTTAGTAAGAACTTTTAAGTAAATGTGTTTACAAGTCAGTTCTTTTAACTTGAGGCTTAAATTATTGGCCCCTTAAATTATTGTGAATGATTTATGTCTTCGCCTCAGGTCTTATCATGGGTCCTGTGGCCCAGCGTTTCGGCATTCGTAGATTGTCCATTGTCGGGGGAGCAGTGGCCGGAGTTTCAACTATTCTGGGCTCGTTCGCCACAGAGATTTGGCAGCTTTACCTTTGTGGTATATCATCAGGTAGGAGAGCTCAGACATTCTTTAAGTTCAATTGATGTTTGTGAAAAAGAGCCGTCTGACGCTTACGATAGAAAGACAAGACGCCTGTACGCTAAAACTGAAATGTTGAACGCCCACAAAAAATGTTATACTCTGATCAAAGTGTTATCTATTTCTTGTGGTGTCTCCAATGCAGGTATAGCCATGTCGATGATATTACCCTCCGGCAATATAATGATTGCGAAGTACTTCAAGAAACGCTACGCTTTGGCCAACGGTTTAAATTTACTGGGTGTCAACGTGGGCCAGATGGTTTTCCCTCCGTTGATTCGCTTGCTGATCGCTAATTACGGATGGAAAGGTGCCATGTTTATCCTGGGAGCCTTTCAAATGAACTTAATCGCAGCCAGTGCGCTCTTCCGACCCTTAAAGGCACGACCAGCCAATGACTTACGACGACAAACCAGCCTTGAGATGGAGGCTATGCGGAATGGAGGAAGTACAGGATCAGAAGGCCAGGATGGTGCCGAGGAGAATTTCTTATTTCTCAAAGTCTTAACTCGTGCCCCGTTTACACTGAGTCTAGTAGTGATCTCCTTATATGCCATGGCGTGGATGATTTATCTCTCCCATCTCCCATCGCGAGCCAAGGAAGCCGGCTGGTCCGAAGACCAAGGCGCCATGCTGTTGACGATCTTCGCTATCATTGCCATTGTGACGAGGACGACACACGGCTGGTTCGTAGACAGAGGGTACATCGGCAGCTTTCCGCTCGAATTCGGCGCCCTTTCAGGCGCTGCTTTGGCGAGTTTCCTGAATCCGGTATCAGACAGTTACGGTTTCCTGGTCGGCTGTTCGGTCCTGCTGGGCGCCAGTTTGGGTGTTGGGTCCCCTCTCATCATCGTCATCATAAAGGGGCTGGTCTCTGATGCCGAGATCCCGGCATCTATGAGCTGGATCGTGGCAGCGTTCGCCTGCTCTCAAGGAACCGGCTCGGTGGTTGCAGGTACATTTGAAATTTACAAGTTTCAGAATGCTGTGTGCCAAGAGGCCTGAAGGCACTCCAAAATACAAAGTTTTGTTTAAAGACTTGCACAAAGTGAATCTGACTACGATGGTGTCCATCTTCTTAAAAAGTCTTTACTTAATTTTTGGAATGACAAGAGTGGTACATTGGTTGGACGCCGGATAACAAACTGGTTGAGAGAAGAGAAATCGAATCAGTGATCTGTAACACTTTTTTTTACTTCATTATTATAATCAAATGGAGAAATGGGGATTGTTTAAAAGGGAAAGTGAATGTGACTATTCACTGCAAAAGAGAAAACACGTCATGCACGTTGAATTTAAGCACTACAAATGCACGAGATAAAAATTTCCTCGCTGCTTCTTCATCGGATCAGGACGTAAAAAGAATGTTTCCTTTCCAGTGGTTCAAACTGGAAACGAAGCTGAAAAATGAAGAAACCACCTGATATGGGGGCTGGCGCCTCCTCGGATCAGTGTACTGAGAGTCAAGGGCATGGGAGGGGGGAGATGTCTCAGTCTACCATATTGAAAGTCGCCAACAATTACATCAGCTGATGAGTTGGCTTCGACAATGTTGCCTATCAATAACTGACAATATCGGAAATGCCAGGTGGCAGGGAATACCTGTATTTACTTTACAACAAATGTAAAAAGAGATTTGACTTTGGTAGAATGTGTTTACACTATCCCCCTGACGGTTACTGTTGTAGGATTGAAACTTTTTCAGAGCTTAATAGACACGTATTTCAGGGAATGAAACGAGGTAGGCGGCATTTGTGAGACCATCAGGCATCAGCCATTAATAGGCCGATCCATTAAGCCCCACCAATAGTAGGGCCTGCAAAAATTCCCCCAGTCGAAAAAGTGTGTGGGGGGAGGGGCGCACTGGCCAGTGATTTCAGGCCTCTACGAGCGAATTGCGACTTTGTAATCTTTTTTTTTAATTCTGGCTTTCACACCAAAAAAAGTTTATTTGAAATGCCAATTGCACCAAAATAATTTATGTAAACAGAACAGGTACAGGAACAATGACGTAGAATGATCTTTGTTTTGTCCTAGGCAAAATTTATGACTTAACGGGCAGCTATGTGGCAACCTACCTGACAGGTGGCGGCTTCTTCGCAGCATCGTTGTCTCTGCTGGTACTCGTCTTCATCCTCAAGAGGCGCCAAACGGGCGTGCCAATTGGTCGAAAAGTTCCAGCTCCACCAGGAGATCCTGAAGTGCAGGGACAAATTACACAAAGCTGTATATAGAAAGAGTAGCGTCAACTTCAGACTTTGGAACCAAAACCAGTACGACATGCAACTATTTTGGGTTAATTGTCAATTTGCACTGACGTATAATCCACCATTTTGGTTCCAACAACAGAGACACTCATGTCGCAACTTTTATACACGGCTCTGAAATTACAAGCCCAACTACCCCCTCTAGCTGTGAGAATGACTGACGTCACTGGACTAAATGAATGGCCGTCGCCATTTTTACACTTTACTACGATATATGAAAAGGGAGAGTCTTTTGCTCACGACGGATATTCCTTTCCTGACAGTTTATCCTGGGAAGGATCGTTTCCTTCTAGTTTTCTTTCCTATATCTCTATGGGTAATTTTCCCCTTCTTATGTTCTGCCCAATGAGGAAAGGGTTCATTCAATTGAACAGCGGACATGGCAACGACTTTGTACCGACTTAGGATGTACGGTATAGCGAACAGTAGCATATCCAAGTCCAGCACATCAAGGCCAGCCCCCCCTATCGAAGCTGTTTTTTCAAACAGTCCCAATGAGAGAAAGAGTGAATTTTGAATCATCTCATTTGCCTTCCTTTCAAAACATGTAAAATCCCAAGAAAGTCCAAAGAAAATTAAACGAATAAATCCCCCCCCCAACATTTGGCCTCCGAAATTTGGATCCATCCTTCGGGGGTTGGGGGTATAGCTAATCGGGCTCGATTTTAAAACGAAAAACAAGGTGAAGGGAGCACAGTAAGATGAACCAAGTCAGCGCGAAATCCTGCTAGAGGCAGGAGATCACTCGATCGGAGCGACCCCAAGGCTAAAAGTGTAGGTCCGTTTTGGAGGAAACATAACGCCAATTGTGACTAAGTGTTAACGATGTTGAATACACGATGGGCCCAAGCCTGCTAAGAAAAACCTTGATGACCGTGGAATTGGCGGTACAGGATAAATAATGTATTCTAAAATAACAAACAAATGAAATGTGAAGTAATGTGATTAGGAAGGTTGATTTATTACTTGGGACATGTATTTTATTTGGAGTAGCCCTAAAATTACCCATTTCTGCAACAGGGTTAAACATGTCTTTTGCTACCTCACATGCGCAAAATATTTGCCAATCATGGTTTATTTATAAAGTTCTATTCAATAACATATTAAATAGATAATCAATCGACATTTACTTCCACAATGCCACAAGTTAATAATACAATACAGCAAAATGAATTAATAAATGTGATGTTATACAAAGATAGATACAAATAGTAAATGTGTATTCACCACTAAATAGAAATGCCCTGATTTTAAAACTGAAAATGCAAAATGTGCATCGCGAGGCAGGAGTTGTAGCCAACCAAGACTGGATTTTCTATAAACTTTGGCCGTATATACAAACTGGCCCATTCGCCTTTAGAAGCACCTAAATTATAGCCATGTTGAGGAAAGTGTTCTTATTGTTGGTTGCGATATAATCACAACGCATGCATAACATGAGAATTGTGCCTTTTCCCTGTCCGACTTGGGGCGGATAGCTACTGTTGAAAGTGTAGCCGCAACGAATTTTTTTACACTCCCATGTGATTAAATGCATTGAAAAGTGCACTCTTCTAAACGTTTAAAAATATCCATGCTTTCCTGGACAACTGAGGACGCTGTTGCTGTGATGTAATCTAGGGAAGACATCGTTCATTGCATTGGGTTTTCTGTTAATACATGTATTGTGAACCCAGAATCTACTCACTGAAAACATTACTTATTGCTACGCACATAACATCAACGAATCATGGACGAAAAGAACATTTAGTCCAGCAAAATCTACAAAACTGCATGACTTTTTATACAAACCGATGTAACATTTAAGTTTTCTTCCTGGGATGGCATCACAGTTTTGATAATGAATATGGAAATAATCATTTGTATAAAGACCTAAAAGGCAGTAAAATACCCTTAGAAATAATCAACAACAGTTGAAAATAGGTATAATAGAGACAAAAAGGTACATTTTGAAGGTTCATATTAAAACAAATTGAATGCAGCTACCCTTTAAGCGACAGGTTATTCATTTGATTATGGATATGTACATTACTATGTGCACATGTATCATGACCACTGTGACGAAAGTTCGACTTATTTAAAGCCATGTTTCCATCGGCCTTTTTTTGGGTAACTTACCGGGACTTTCCCGTAGAATTACAAAATTAAATTCAATGGGAATGCACGGTAACGTAACGTTCCTCTCAAATTAGACTGTATAGGGGAAGTCCCACATTGAGCAGTGTCACAGTTGGAGTGCACGCGGACCGTGTACAGATGAGATGTGATTGGGTGCACGGTGTCCAGCATTGCCGTGTGCTTCAGGAAGCGAGCGTGGGAACGTCAGTAGTAGTTGTGTGTGTGTGTTTAGGGCCCATCCGGGACTGGAAACCCCCTATTGGTTCAGAGCTTGTGTTACAGTTATAAAAGCCGTTCTGGAATGAACAGCACAGCCAAATAAGATAACTTCCAAGCAGTTCCACATAGATGTATAAACTGTGCATCTGCATATTACATCCACATTACAGGTGTAATATGCGAACGTGGGTGGTGCTGTGAAGAGATGCCGTAAGTATAGCATTGCTCATTTTGCTCTTTTCATTGCTCATTTTGCTCTTTTCATTGCTCAGTTTGCTCTTCAATTCCCATTTTGCTATTGTCAATGTTCATTTAAAGTCAAACACCTTGTAATTGCGCTCCTTTAAAAGATTAGAAGCGAGTTGACGGAGCTGCAACCGCACTTGTGGCCAAATGAATTGCAAAAAAAGACGATTTGATTGAACAGGTTCGACTAATGTTTCGTTTGTTTAGGTGTCATTTCTTGCAAATCATTTTGCCACAGAAGTATAAGAGTTGCAGCTCAGTCAACTCCCGGAAGTCTAATCTAGAGAGGCACAGGGAAAATATCCACGCTGAAGAGGAATCAGACATGAACAAGGTTGACATTGATTCGGAACCTGTTGAGGAGGTTGATAACGAAACCCCGTATGAAGATACGTGCAGTTCAGAATTGGAAGACAATGCCACCTATCAAGATTGGCTGACTGAGGCCAGAGAAACAAATATGCAGATGTGGGATGAACAATAAGACAAGTACGTCAACAAAGGCATGGATGAATATCAAGCCAGGCAAGAAAAATGATGTGAAAGACTCTCCTGTTTTCAGTTGAGGGGATGTACCGTTGCGTTTGTTATCGTGCGCGCGTGTAAGAGCGCGATGTACGCGCTCCTTATTAGCATTAAGCGATACGATTAAGAATTACGATATTGTGGGGAAATAATGTGTAATTGTATGCTGATACATGTATGTTCTTAGGTGGCGCCGGTTGGAGTGGTCGTTCACAATTTGTTGCGATTTTGCCTTGCTTCCAAACCCAATAAAGCACAAGCAAGAATGCATTTCAGAAGTTGTCAATCACGACATCATTCTTCATTAGTGATGCAAACCAACACTGAAAACGGATTAAGCTGGTGTGATCCGACGCGCTGCTTGATAAACTATCGGCTTCCCTTGATCATGCGCTCAACCAAGGACGGTGGTAATGGTTATAATAAAACAAAACGAACACAGCTCAAGTTCAGCTTCAAAGAACATTTTATTTAAATTACATCTAAAGTGAGATTTACACAAAATCAGTTGGGGAGAACAATTTAAATACCCGCATGTCGAGGTAACAATGCGTGCCAGACAATGAATTCTGATAAGCTTAGCGCGCTGTACAATAAAGCGAACGGAAGGTTATTAAATAATTCTCAACAATCCCCTCAGGGTGAATTGTCAATATCCCGCCTTCTGTCAGGCAATTAGGCCTGTTATGACTTTAGAAATTATGTAGTTAACGGTCCAAACCAGCAGACTCTCCTCTGAGGGGGCGACATGGTCAGCAGGAGAGTTTGCTAGGGGAAAATGAGCAAAGGGCAAGTCGGCTAGGGGACGACTAGGCCAGGGGGCGAATTGACTAGGGGGCGAGTCGGTAAGGGGCGAGTCGGCCAGTGGGCGAGTTGGCCTACAATCCTGTTGTGAATTATAACTGTAAACAATTTAGTCAACCGTGTAGAAACGTAGTCTGCCACACAGCGAGGTTGTCAGCGATACAGCGAGGTAAGTCAGCCTTGCACGTGAATGGCGGCCCAGCCATACAGCAGGTTCAATAAATAAAAGTTCACCCAATACATTTCATATGTTATTGCCATTTCTTGATCTGGTCAGTAAATCAGAAATACATTGAGTCCCGAGATCAGGTGTCCCGCCGTTCGTATTTTGTGACTTATTCAGCAGGTTCAGGCAATCAATTCCTTCAACGGTATATTTCCACCAAAACTAACCTGTCCTAGCCCTGAGACTGCTTTGGTACGGTGGTCTTTGGACCCAGGAAGAAATTGGGTTCAGCAAATTTCGCCCCATCACATAGCGTGCAATATGCAAGTACAAAGCGTAATGGACTGCATTGTGTTTGGTATCCACGACTCTGCGTGTGTGCGCACGCCTTCCATTGGTGGATGTGTGACATGTAGAGAATCGTTGTGCGCAGGCGCAGGCTAGGAACACAATAAAACAGTCCATCCTGGGATTTGCAACAGGCATCACATATAACGTCAACCACAACGCCAACTGCTTACTGGCTTGGTGTCCAAGGCAAGCCAACTCCAACAAGTCCACTGTACAATAGAGATCAAGGCAACAACTCACCAACCAACCACGCCAGCCCAAGCTTGTCCCATGAACTCCTTGACTTGATTACAAGGCGTTAGATAGTTGTATTTGTCCGCGAACATCCGTCGAAATACATCGGCTCGGTTCTGATTTAATGTAAGTAATATAGTTGGCCAAGTTTGGACTTATCTGACGACATAGTCAATACGTTCTCGCACTGTAACCACACGTTCCCCGTAATATACATGCAATGCATTTCTGCAGTGAGGTGTAATGCGCAGGACTTTGCAAATAAGAGGATTCACTCAGTTAAAAGAAATAGCTCTTTTAAGGCAGTGTACACCATCGGTAAAATCCCCCAAATCGGACTGCCGTATAATCCTGTAATATCTTAATTGACAGTACATAACAGTCTTATCAGTCTGTAAAATATTTCCGCCCAGACTGCTGTAGTTTTAGAGAAAACATAAATATTGGTCTCTTTTTTTACTTCTTTAACAGTCGCCAATTTTCTTGTGTGTAGTGTTTGCATGTTTTGGGAGTCTCGGATAAACCTGAAAACAGCTTCAAATATACCGACAGGGATTCACCAAAGGCATCATACACTGAAATTATGGAAGCTGAGTGTAAGGTGTAAAGTAGGGAATAAATTTGATCAGTGGGAAGTTAAATTTTAATTAAGGAAATGGTTTTCTTCACATGAAAACTTTTCAAATTCAAAATCACCCGTAGAACAGAATGGCATGATCCAAATATGGTAGCTGTTTCCGAGCAGCAGGCCTGGTGAAAGAGATTTTCGTCAATAAAAAGTACGATTTCTGCACTTTAACCCCCCCCCCATGTTTGAAGATATAAATTGTTCTCTGCTGATAACTGCTTATAAGTATTAGTGAATCAACTGAGAATGGACTTAACGTGAAAATATGGCACAGGGTTTTGGTGTTATGGTCGTTTTGGAGTTGATGGGCCCGCATGGCCTTTATGGATTGAGTACGTCAGTGGAAAAAATACATTTGCAGCTGACCCGTCTCGGCTCGGAAAACATGTCTGTTGCCCGAGAACGGCATGTCTGATTTTTCACAGTCATTTTGATGTCAAAAAGACTGCGAGACGTTACAAATTGCTACAGCTCGGCGTGTGCAAAAATGTACTGCGACGATAGTGAAAAAAGGGGGGGGGGTGCTCGGCACCGGGCTTGTTTGAGTTAAGCCTTCGTTCCAACTAATCCTAGAACTTTTTTTTTCAGCACAAGGCACCCCCGATCTCGCCCAACGTACTACAGTCTCGTCGATTTTCGAACTAGTTTTGTCACCAGTAAT
>NW_019091428.1:1029637-1047573 GCF_001949145.1 Acanthaster planci
CGAATATACGTGTAAATTGGTCGTTCGCGCCACAACCTTAGATCTTTTCCAAAATTTCTAGACAACTAGAACAACTAGGCCTGGAATGGTCCTGTGGATTTGCTGAATTGTACCAGCAGGGTTGGGGGCCCTAGGCTAGGGGCAGATTGGCTACATCGACTGGTGAGTTACATGTATAAGGTCATAAAAGTGGCTGTATGTAGTGGGGTGCAAGTTGAATGTCAAATTTGCAATGTGGTGTGCACGTACGTGTACCTCCACCTTTGTTATTGTGCATGTACTGTACATGTACAATATAATATGCATGACCTTGGAAATCCGCAGCATGTACATGTTACATCGTAAATTACATGTAACACGAGCAATACTCTTCGTTGATCATGGAAATTGGTATTTTAATTTAATTTCATTTCATTTCATTTCATTTCATTTCAAGATTCATGTTTGTTTAAATTAATTATCTTGTACTGGCCGGTCTTTTCATGAGCCAAGTGGAGATCTCCAATAAACCAAAATTTGAGAGTGACACAGCAACCCCAACATTTTTCCTCACCGTCTCACTTTCTCTCGTCACCGGGAATTACACTACACTAAGGACACACCGAGCTGTTTTTCTTTTTTCGGCAGCTCCTTGTAGCAACTTAGGCTATCATTCGCTCGCAAAATGCAGTCCAACCAGAGGTCGGATCGCAGGCAAGACCGGAATTCGAAGGCAGAGAAACCGTCGGGAACAGCAGTGGACGGCGGTTGGGCGTGGCTTGTGTGCTTGGGCGCCCACCTGGGTCAAATGGTAACCGTGGGTTATTTCACTTCTCTTGGCGTCCTGTACATCGAGTGGAAGGAGCACTTCGACACCTCGGCAACAGCTAGCAGCTGGCTTCTCAGTCTACCCTGGTTGACTGTTTCAGTACTTAGTGAGTAAAGCAGTCATTATTTGAACCTGGTAATGCTCATGGATCAGTTAATGTCGGGTGTCTAATAGAATCCATTTTGACAAGGATGAATACGATCAATACACGATGAAAGGGTTTTGAATCAATGAGTAATCCTGTTTCCAACAACATGACACTTCAGCATTCCTCTTGCCAGTTTAAATCCTGTTGCACTACCAATTTCACGACCCTGGAGAATTGATGTTAGTCCTGGGACCTTTCCACGTCCTGGTTAAATTTACGGAATCAATACACACCGGATACGGGCGTTTCACAATAGTGCGCCAACAAGAGTTTGCAACGCGTTGGCCAATCACAATGCGCGAAATCTGTCGACCCAGTGGGCGTTTGGAAAGGGTCGGTAGATTTCGCGCATTGTGATTGGCCAACGTGTTGCAAACTCTTGGTGGCACATTATTGTGAATCGGCCGTATTATACGAGCATCAATGAAAAAAAGAAGAATACCATTCTTGATCACATCCTAGGTCTCATCATCGGTGCTCTAGCCCAACGTCTTGGTGTCCGTAGACTGGCCATGGTCGGTGGCGCGTTGATAGGACTTGCTACCATTCTTGGATCGTTCGCCACTGATATATGGCAGCTGTACCTCTGTGGCGTGTTATCAGGTAGGAGGGCATTGGATTTTTCTACGAACAGTTCGTGTTGATTGAAAAGACCGTAGATATGCTGGATATTTCTCTATTTTGCATTTTCCCACTCCGTCCAAATTCCTCTCTTAGCGCTCAATTGTGACATTCAAGCACCGGCTTTTACTCTCCCAAACCGATGTCTCAAATGTGTCTTCTTTGTTCTTGATTTAGGTACAGCAGCGTCGCTGTTATTACCGACAGGTATCATTATGATCACACAGTACTTCAAGAAACGCTACGCCTTGGCCATTGGTCTAAATTTTCTCGGTGGCACCGTGGGCCAGATGGTTTTCCCTCCGTTGATTCGCTTGCTGATCGCTAATTACGGGTGGAGAGGTGCCATGTTTATCCTTGGAGCCATTAAAATGAATTCAGCCGTCGGGAGTGCGCTTTTTCGACCCAAAGTAAAGACTGAGCCTGTCAGTGATTCGCGACGGCAAACCAGCCTTGAGATGGAGGTTATGCAGGGTGGGGAAAGCACAGAATCGGAAAACCGGAATGGTTCTCAGGAAAAATGGGCTTTTCTCAAAGTCTTCACTCGTGTCCCGTTCGTGCTCTGCCTTGCCGCAGTCTTCTTTTATGCCTTGGGGTGGGTGACTCATCTGTCGCATCTCCCATCGCGGGCCAAGGAAGCTGGGTCGACCGAAGACCAAGGCGCCTTACTACTGACGATCTTCGCCGTCGTCTCCATGACCACGAGGACGGCACACGGCTGGTTCGTAGACAAAGGGTACATCGGCAGCTTTCAGCTCCAGTTCGGATGCCTGGCAGGAGCTGCTCTGGCGACTTCCCTTAATCCGGTATCAGACAGTTACGGCTTCCTGGTTAGTTGTGCAGTTCTGCTGGGTGCTTGCCTGGGTATAGCATCTCCTTTAATGAACGTCATCTTGAAGACATTGGTCACTGAAGCAGAGATCCCGTCAGCTATGAGCTGGTTCGTGGCAGTGTTCGCTGTCGCCAATGGAACCGGCTCGGTGGTCGCAGGTAAATATCTGTTTAGAAAATTTGAATCTTAAAAAATTGCATGCCTGTTTTTGTTTCCTACGACTCTGGATCTCGATCGTAGGTCCGAACGCTGGTTCGCACTATCCACCAGTCTGGTTATGGTGTCAGTGAAACGACAAATGACTGATCGAGATTTGGGTCCGTGTGAAACAAGAAGGGTCTTCCTACCAATGTTCCAGGAGGTCTAAAATCAAACAATGTAATGAATGAAATTCAAGATGACAAAACTTGTCTGATAAAAATGATGCATGAAATCGGAGGAAAAGGGAGCCGGTGCACACATGACCATCATGTCAAAACTCCAATATCTTATCATGGTCAAAATTATCATTTATGTCGGGTTGCAGAGTCGGTATGTAGATTGTAACTTTTTTGTTGAGTGCATTTTGGACTTCCACAACAGTAGGAAACCGATTTGATTTTGATTGGAAAGTTGGTCAAGCAAAATGAGAGCTGAGTATTTCTGCTTTTTCTGAAGATGAATAGTTTACTGAATATGTGACGTCCGGTGCTTTTCTTTCGTCCAAGGTAAAATCTATGACATAACTGGAGGGTACACGGTAACCTATCTGACAGGCGGCGGCTTCTTCGTAGCATCACTGTCATTGCTGGTGCTTGTCTCCATCCTCAAGAGACGCAAAAAGCGCAGAGCCAACTACACAAGAAGAACCCGAAATGCAGGGCCGGGCTACAGGCCCAACTACCTCCTCTATCGACGAGAATGACGTCACTGGACTAGATGAAAGGCCGTCGCCATTTAACATTTAGTTACATGGCACGCGTGTAGGGAGTGTCTTTCTCTCAAGAGGGATGTTCCTTCTCCGGACGGGTGGACAGAATATCCTGGTTTACCATTCTGTCATTAAAATTGTTTATCTCTGGAGGTATTGTACCCATCTAGGAGATCGTATCCCTTGTCTCAATGAATATTTTTTCCCCATGATGCTCTGCCCCTATGTTGAAACTAAAAAGGATTCATTCATAACGAGCAGTGTGTATTCTGTTATACACAATTGGTTTGTACGCGTATGGGACAATGAGCTTTGGCGTACCTAGGTTTTGTTTTGGGGGAGGGTGGATCGTGCGAGGAGGGATCAGGGGAGGGGAGGGGGAAATTTGGCCACCCCCCCATGACTCCACCTCATTTCCCTTTCCTTTGGATCCACCCTTTGGGCTCAGTTTTAAAAAGACGAAAAGCATAAAGACGAACCATGTTGGCGCCAAAGCCTGCCCGAGGTACCGTAGAAGCTCCTCCTCTATTGTACCCGTCTGCTTTGCCTGATCACTGTACCTCCTTTTCCTTGGTACTTTGTCCTTGGTGGGAACCAGCTGTATCTTTGCATTTGTTTATAGCGTTAAAGACTGTGGTATTTTTATTAAGTGTTTTCCAAAATCTAAATTACTAACAGTAGCTTCGTAAAATCTCTTAAGGAATTATTTGAGTTCTTTAAATTTACCGTACAAAGATCGATAGGCGACTACATGCACACAATTACGTGCCTTGAGTAGTGACCCTGAACACATGTGTAGGTTGCTATAATGAATAATTATCACCCTGGAGTATGAACCAGTCGTACAATTTGCATAAAATTCGTTGGTGATTCTCATAATGTTGTGTACATATCTGAAAACAAATTCTTCAGTTAATTGGATGGTCTGTCATCCGCAAGCTGGGGACAAGGCATCAAGCGTCCCTACGCCAATACACTTAGGCGATACGTGTCAATTGCGTGTCGAGAACAAAATCAGAGCGACATTCTTGTAGTACCGAGTCTAAACATTATACGGGCACTGGGAACTATGCTCCGCCCAGCCTGTCTACGTCAACAAGTCACGCCTCATCCACAACCTTACTCTCTGACGAGAATTCAAAAGCAGGATTGCCACACGAGAAATTTCTCCTACTTGAAGTGCTTTCGCTCCAGAACTCGGCTGTCACATGCCTGTTCGTCTTGTAACTTGGCATGTATGTAAAGACACAGTTATCAGTTTCAAATAATTACAATTCAATGTGACTCCGGGTTTTCTAAGTTACTTCTGTCACGCAATGAACTGTAAATTCTATCAAACGAGTCATTACGTGTTGGATACCCAAGGGATCTGTGCTAGGCCCTTTATTCTTGCTTTGTCTTATTCATCATTTGTCTGTCCTATATTTCATCGTTGTCGTCTGTCTATACGTTGGGGTACAACAGCCTTCCTGCTTAATCTTAAACTTAAATGTTGTCATGTAATTTATCAAATGTATAATCCTGTTTTACGTAAAGTTATTCAGTCAATTTAATGGCCAGATATATTCAGTACTTAAGTAATGCGAACGTGTTTGGGTTACATTGTAAAGAATAACAGCATTGAAATAAACAATGCATCATCGTCATCATCTAACTGGTCAACGGAAAATGAATACATTAATTAGGCTGTCCAGTCTCGGGGAAATGTCCGTTGCAAGAAGAACGGCATGTCCCAATTTTCAACAAAATTGGTGGTAAAACTGCTGGAAGGTGCTACGGCGTGGCACTTGTTGCAACGACACTGGAGAAAAGGCTGGGGGCGCATTCCACCCGGCTCTTTTAGGGTTAAACATTTAACCCAAGAACTCTTTCCAAGCACTTCCAGCCGCGATCCTGCCAATGTACGTGCACACACAGCGTACCACAGTCTCATCGATTTTTGAATTGGTTTCACTGTCGGTCGAAGTCTGCGGTTACAGGCAGATTAATTATGCATCTCCTTGTTCGACTTCGTCTCTGTATTGTAAAAGTGATCCATTGTAACATCGACCACAGCATTTCATTTGTGAATCCAATATTAGAGGGCATCATCCCAACAATTTCAAATTGCTGGTTAGCAGTTTATATTGAGTCTGATTCTCTGAGCGGGCTTAACTGTCCCTCAAATTGGACATTCTAGAAATGAAGCACAACTTTCCAAACCTTTTCTTACATCTGCGTAGCTCTGAATAGGGGAGGCTCTCGAATTTATTTCTCGAAGGCCCTGGGCCCAGCGCCCACTGTGTGCCAATACCGGCCCCAACTTGTGGCACATGCAGCATGCAGCACATGCAGGTTTACTGCACAGATGACAACTTTGCGGACTAGTGGCGTTGAAATACCACTAAAATTGCGTTCCTAGAGCTGTCGACAGCCGTGAAAAAATGGATTAAACGTACGAGACACAAAACAGCACTAGTCAACGGAGATGAAAAGTGTGCCACATTTTACTTCCCTTAGGAGACGAGGCCCCAGTTTTTTTTGGTCAGCGGTTCCTTGTAGCAACTTGTCACTCGCTCGCAGAATTCAATCCCAGCAGCGTTCGGATCAGGATTCCAAGGTAGAGAAACGGTCCGGAAGAGCAGTGGACAGCGGCTGGCCGTGGATGGTGTGCTTGGGCGCCCACCTGGGCCAAATGGTAATCGTAGGCTATGTATTAGTGCAAGTTTATAAACTCACATATTTTGTTTAGCAGTTGAAAGCCGCTGTCAGTTTTTATGTGCTCTACCATCCATAATCCAATAAACGTACTGAAGCACACGGTGACAAATGTAAACACGAGTGCTTTTCCTTTTGAGCATAAAGAACATTTTCACAGTCAACGAACTGGCAGTCTTAACTTTGCACAGAACCTCCAGATGAACGTTGCTCCCTGAAATGACATTAATGGAAAAGCGCCCTCGTTTTGGGGGAAAATCTTTAACAATCCTAAATACAATAATTGCACGACACATGTTCCATGTACAACTGTAAAAATGCTGAGCAAATATTTTGCTTAAGGCTTGGTACAGGGTCGCTGAACTGTTAACGGATCATTGGCATGGTTTGCTTGCAGGCTGCATGGCTGGAACGCGAGCTTGGCTTCCTATGACTTCCTCCTCTAGCCTCTTCATATAAGATCCGGCCAGCTTAAGTTTAAGTGTCCATTCTCGCTTGGACAGACGCAGAGAAGATGTCCCCCACACCCGTCCCGACTGACAATATCTTCAACGCCCTGTGATTACTAGCAGTGACTCAAAACACCGACTGGACAAAGACAAGCAAATTTGGCTGGAAAAAAAGAAACTACGTACAACGGTTGAGATACTGGTGTCAAACTTTTTCAACATAGGCTATGAGTAGATACCAAAACCAACTGTAGGATCCACGTTGTGTAACAGATGCAAGTCAGCCACAGATTTAAGCGGAATACATGTAGTATATTCTACACTTAATGCGATAAACTAATGGTATATATAATAATATTATAACATGACGCTCAAAAATGCAACAGTCTGCTACATCTCCACAAAAGAACAAAATCTTTCGTGCTTTGAGAATCAGCAATGTTGAAGCTGATTTACACCTTACTCTAGGTTTACACAGACCAGCCACAAGATTGCAACGGTCAGGGGGTCTACCGTGATGTGCCTCCATGCAGCGCACATATCTTTACAGTTGGAGCATGATTTCCCCCCTCAAACCGTGCCTTGCAAATCAGCTATACAAAACGGGTCACTTGGGATCAAGGTCAGTTGACTAAATTTTCTCCGATAAAGGTCACCCCAACTCTGGAATCAATGCATTGAGCAGTTCTGGGCAGTGCATGTTGGCCATCGCCATAACAGCTGCTTTAGATAAACTTTGCCACTGGCCCCATTGTTAATTACACGAGGGAATATCGCTGTACAGTACTTGCACAGTACAGGTGTACATGTATATGTGGTTTAGTGTACAGTCATCAAAACCGCTGTGTAGGCCTACCTCCAGTCTCATTCTTGGACAACTGTGTCAGGCAGACACTGATCGGCTCCAACATCTTACACCAGATCGTTGTGCAGTTTCTGATGATAGAAAGCTTGTTGATTTGTGAAAGGTGAAAGGTTGGTTCTCGTTTGGCCGTCATATACTGAACCCGGGATATTCATCATGTCCGTTTAATTGTTCGGTTGCTCTCTTTCAGGTATTTCCTGCCACGTGAGGAAAGCAAAATGGCCGATGACCTCCAACGTGTGTTTCTCTGGGGTCTATCTCGAAGCATGTCGACGGCCCTGCTGAAGTGTCTAAGCTACGCCGACGGAATTCAAATTGTGAACCAGCCCTATGCATCTGCCTTCTACGATGGACCCGAAGCGGTACGGCCAGAGCCCAATCCTAATGACAAACTTTTGACCCAAATTGTAGTAGAATGTGACAAAATTGCAAGAGAGAGTGAAACGGCAGAGGTGGAGGGAATAGCGTCGTCTCTCATGACAATGGAGTGGATCAGGGACAATCTCTTACAAGCCTCTTATCCCGACAGGAAGCTTCTGCTTTGTCGAGATCAAGCTCATTACCTGAATGGCCGATATGACATGCTGCCTCACGGTTTCAAGTATAGCTTTCTCATTCGGCATCCCTACAAAGTATTCCGTTCTTTGAGGAAGCTTCTCACCGATACTTGGGGTGATTTTCCCGATATGCGCTCTTTGCCTTCGCTGGCGTTTCCTCCGGGAGGCGGCTTTAAAGAGCTCTTCGAGTTGGTACAGTACGTCAAGGAGAACTTCGACCCTCGTCCCACCATCATTGACGCCGACGATCTGCTGCAGGATCCAGCGGGGATCCTGTCCATTTACTGTGCCAGGATGGGTATCCCGTACACCAGCAAGCTGTTATCTTGGAAGGCGGGTCATGAAATCACCAGCACATGGCTAATGAGTAAAGGCGTCTCGGTGGCCAACAAATGCCAAGGCTTTTACAGGCGTGCCTTCGAGAGCGAGCGGTTTGGGAAGCCTACCCCTATGCCAGACCCAGCAAGTCTCCCGGAAGATGTGCGGGCATGTGCTGAAATGAGCATGGAGTATTATGAAAGCCTGCATCGCGAGAGAGTCATAGCATCCGTATAGAGAGAAGGTCGACCCATGATATGGAATCCCGGCGGCCCGATTGATGCCTCACAATTTCGAGAAGCAATGTAACAGTTGACCACACCGATTTCTGTAACTTTGTTGATACCAAATAGCAAGAAATGTCAATTGTGCCAACAGGGACGACTACGTGTGGTAATTTGTAGTTGTCAGCTCTCAAAGGATAACTACGACATAAAAAGGAGTAGTTGTTGATATTCTTTGCCTTATGCGTCTGAACAAAAAAAAATTCTTTAAGTACCAAACTTTCATGTTTGTTCTCGTCCATTATCAGGGGCTAATGGCATTTGGGATCATTCTGAATAAGTGGATTATCGACAAGAGAGTTTTATTTACTGATATCCATCCTGGGTGTTAAACTGCAAATAACTCCAAGATGTTGTAGAGTTTGGAAAAGTCAATGTTTACAAATATTGAAAAAGAAATCAGAGAGATTGGCTCTTTATTTTGTGCGAACCAATTTTGAAAGGAAAAGTCCACGATTCAGCATATAAATATGTACCTGGAAAGAAGCGACACGTTTACCATGAGTTAAGCAAGGAACTTTAAATCTGCAAGATGAGAAACAACGAAGGGAGCGAGGCAGTTACTTCTCTGTTATCTTGGTACAATCATCTTTTTATTTCGGAAAAAAAGGTTCAAGCGACATCAGGAGCTTTGCGGATAGCAAATGCTGTGTGTTGATCAGCATTATCTTGGAAGTTTTTACGAAGTGATGAAACTTGGGAAATGGATAATTTTTTGTTAGGGAGCTTTTCGGTCCATTCATAACAACTGACTCAAAAAAATCACAAATATTTGAGGGAAAACGCGGTTTTCTTTCTTATCAATAGTAAACAAACATTTGACAAAAAGCTCGGTCTCCGTGTTTTATACAAGATTAGTGATCAAAAGTCGCCTTGTTGGCATAAACATAAATTTTAAAAAGCAATCGATAACCTTTTGAACCAGATCGTTTTAACAGGCAGGTAGAAAACTGAAAATAATAGCACTATCACTTGATCCAAATTTGTTACATGCCAACTTATCCGTCCCGAGCTGAAGTGCACCCCCCAATCGGCGAAAGAAAGACCAATGGTTACAAGCGGGTTCTTGCACGCGTTCTGTGCATACGCAAAGACCACACAAACCGGAATAAATTAGTTACGCGTGCTCAGCGTCAAACGCGCATATTCTTGCTCGCTTCATTGCGCGCCTATGCCGTAAGTACCAAAAAGACTGCGCCCTCTTTTGTTCCGCTCAGAGCGGATACGGTACTGTAAATTGCCAAAAGCACGCGCATATCAGGCTTAAAAACGCCCGTGCAATGCTACCGGTACCGTAGTTATGGCGTCTCCCCGAATTAGTCTATATAAATGAATGTAGCGACAGCGATTCAACAGGTTTGTCTATAATTAGCAGGGTTTTACGCAGTGCACGTGACAGGAGCCATTGCATTGTTGAACTTTGTACCGAAATGCCGCACTCGTATACCAGTGTTCATACTCAACCTGCACAACATTCTAGGCCCATCCTACTCTTCCACACTAAATCATGTGAAACTGAATGGCAGGGTTGGACCTTTCTAGGCGAGATCGTTGTGTATTTGACCAACAAACTGGAGCGGTGTCCCACATATGAGGGTAGGCCTCGTGTATCTGTAATCTGAAGTAAGTTGGACGTTGATTGTAGTCGTCACCCCGGCCACTGCAACACAACGTGCGTGTTTTCAGGTACCGTATTCTGTGCAAATTATACCGCGCAGCAGCAATGACAGATGAACTTCAACGAGTGTTTCTATGGGGCGTTTCTCGCAGCATGTCAACGGCGGTGCTGAAGTGTCTGAGCTACGTCGATGGGATTCAAATTGTGAACCAACCCTACGCCACTGCCTTCTACCATGGATCCCATGCGACGCGACCAGAGCCTGATCCAAATGACAAACTTTTGAACAAAGTTCTTGCACTACGTGAGAAAATAGCTGAAAAGGGCGAAAAGGCAGAAGGGGAAGGAATTGCTCCGTCTTTCTTGTCACTTCAGGGGATCCGAGATGAGATCTTACAAGCCCATTATCCTGACAAGAAAGTCCTACTTTGTCGAGATCAGGCACACTACCTCAACGGCCAGTATGACTTGCTGCCTTGCGGATTCAAGTACAGCTTCCTCATTCGCCACCCTTACAAGGTGTTTCGCTCTTGGAAGAAGCACCTCACTGCTGTAGTGGGCGATTCTCCCGACATGCGTGCCTTGCCTTCACTGATCTTTCCTCCAGGAAGGGGCTTCAAAGAGCTCTTCGAGTTGGTGCAATACGTCAAGGAGAACATCGACCCTCATCCGGCCATCCTGGACGCCGACGATCTTCTGGAGGATCCGGCAGGGCTCTTGTCCACTTACTGCGCTAGGATGGGAATCCCGTACGCCAGCAAGCTCCTGTTTTGGGACCCTGGTGATGAAATCACCAACACGTGGATCATGAGTAAGTCTGTGTCAGTGTCGAACGGTTCTTTTGGCTTCTACAAGCATGCTTTTGAGAGCGAAAAATTCGACAAACCAACACCTGTCCCAGATCCAGCCAGTCTCCCGGCAGATGTGCGGGCCTGCGCTGAGATGAGCATGATGTATTACGAGAATTTGCACCGTGAGAGAATCGTAGCATCCGTATAGAGCGAAGTTTGACCGGTGAAGGAATGCCGGTGGAGTGACAGTCCGGAAAAAAGAAATTTGCAAAGCCGTGTAACCCTCGACTTTGCCTGTGTTTCTGATTTTGTATATATAAAAAAGTAAGATTTGGTAATTAGAAACATAGACAACGACTTGTAGCAAGTCCGCTAATCTTCACAAAAGAATATAATTACTTTTCATGCTTTAAGAAACAGCAACGCCGGTCTATTATGCGTACAATGCAGATCGGCCAGACAAATACAGGTCGCTGAAGTTTTAGGACAGTTGACTTAGAAGAACAATGTAATCGGATTTTCATGTTACCATGACAGTCCAACTCCGCTGTAATACTTAAAGAGAGAGATGACAGCCTTTTGCATTTTACTCTAATGACGATTTCCACGCCTTTTAACCAAGGCAGAAGTGGAGTATTCTTCACAGCTTTGTGTATTATGTATCACACTCTTTTTTGTACTTGAAGTAAGTTTCAATTAATACTTGGTTTTCAAATTACCAGTTCTTGAAAGCATTGTTGGTGGGAGATTTTGAAGGATTGACCTTTGTCATGTTCTTATGCTCTTTTGACAAGGAGTGCCTCGTGTGGCATTAACATAGCGCCCTCGTACACACGTTTATGAAAGCATTTCCTTATAACTGAAAAAACTAACACTTTCTTTTCCTTTCCAAAGGAAAAAGTATTTACATATTGTTTACATTGTTATAAAATAAAGTATAAGCTTGCAAACAAGTTGAACGGAATATTCACTACATTTTTGATTTAATTTTCTCAGAAGGGGGGTCACCCAATCCGAAATTAATGAACTCAGCAGTTCAAGGTAGTGCATGCTGCCCAGGGTAACGGCAGCCTCCAACGTGCGCATGCATTTGCAGTGCGGGTGCAACTCAGTTTTCTAGCTCCGTTCTTTGTTCTTTCACTTCTTCTTTCCTACTTTTTACAAGATTATTTGTCAGCTTAAACGTCACTGTGATACACTCCTCGTGCTTTTCTGTCAATTTGTTGCTTTTTGGAACCTTGGAAACCTCATTTGGCCCCCCTTGCAGTTCCTGTGTGTCGGCTGGTTCAAATCCAACATGGCGACCTCACCACGCACGCGCAGTCACCGACCAGCTGACTGTAATCTTTAGTTTCGTTATGTTTTTATGGCATCGAGGCTGTGATGTTTGTACATCCCGGCAGACCTTGGACTTTTATATGTGTACCTCCCCGCCTTTTGTTACACAACCACTTCATCCCTCACATCTGGCCTTTCCTTGCGTAGCATCGTTTTCAGCATAGTTAGCTGTTGGTGTTGGTCGCTACCCACTTCATAATGCATGGCAAGATTATTTTGATCAGTTTCTAGGCCTAATAATCTCAACCATGGCACTGCCATTCCCCATGACCCTCAACTTGGTTGTACTGATTTTATCATTTGTGCTTATTATCAAGAACAACCCAACAGTAGTATTAATGATCACACAACCTTCTTCAGACTGAACCAATCGGAACTTGAATGAATCGCGAAGGCCTACCATATACAGGGATGAGGAATATGTAGAGGAAAGTCCACCCAGCATCATAGTGTTCTGGTAGAGCAAGATGGGCTTAAACTTTGTGGACACTACTGTAACCACCTCAACCTTAAACCAACAACCATCTAAACCTGGATCAATGATGGTCTTTAGCTCCATAAAATAACTATCAATGAAATCAAAGTTCAACTCACAGACAAACTCACCGCTGACAGGCTGGGGTTATAGAGGGTAACCCAGGGCAACGACCTGTTCAGTATCCCTGCCCTGTTTGCCAAAAATCAGCAAGATGGGGCCAACATTGTCGAAAGTCTACCACGCTTATCCTAACAGTAGTATTTCATGGATGTGTTGTCATTGTGACATGCCCAACATTAGCCGATCGTTTTTCCATATTCTTTCAAGCACATCATTTTCAAACTCGCTTAGCAATCTTGATGATTCTTTTTCTAATTCAATTGATTAAAGTGTTGCTCCTTCTTCACCAATCAATACATGTACGTCATCCCGGATTCCACACTCATCGAAGCTTAAAAACCCCGCATACTGGTATTCACAAGAGACCCTACAAACTAACTAAGGGTATTACTTGTTAACTTCGACGGATTATGCAACAAACCTCCCCAATTTTAGACTCTGATTAACTCCCACAAACCTGATTACCAACATGGGAACAGAGTCATACCTTAATCGTTCTATCTTCACCGCTGACATTTCTCTCCCCTCCCCCAGGCTTTATAATATACCGAGAAGATGCAGCCCAGGGAAGAAAATGCGTTTTTTTGTTATGATCAAAGATAATATTATAGCAACTGAATGTAAAATTGTTGTGCACCCGCATGGGCATGGTTGTCGACGGTCGTGTTAAAATGTCTGAGCTACGTCGACGGGATTCAAATTGTGAATAGCCCCACTCTTCCGCCTTCTACCATGGGCCTGACGCAGTAAGTCCAAAGCCTGATCCCAATGACAAACTGTTAAGCAAAGTATTGGAGTCAATGAGAGACTCGCCAAAGAGGGAGAAAAGGCAGAAGGGGGGGGGCTGGTCTGTCTTTCATGTCACTTCAGAGGATCCGGGACGATCTCTTACAAGCCCATTATCCCAACAAGAAAGTCTTACCTTATCGAGATCAGGCTCCGCATGACAACGGCCGATATGACATACTGCCTCGCGGATTCAAACACAGCTTCCTCATTCGCCATCCTTACATGATGTTTCGCTCCTGGAAAAAGCACCTTGCCATTTTCTTCGGCGATTTTCTCGACATGCGCGAATTGCTTTCAATGGCCTTTGGTCGGGGAAAGGGCTTCAGAGAGTTGTTTGGTGGGTTTGATGCATCTATGTCGGCAAAGTGACAGATTAAAGATTTTGATCGCAAAGGTTGTTAGTCTCTCAAAGCCGGTAACACGTTTATTCTAAGATTCCCGAGACACTGACCACCAATCGATGACATTTCTAAGCTGATTAAACTTTGCCTTAGGCTCAGTTAGGACAAGTAATGACACGTTCTATAGTGTAAAGTTAATGGCCTGGCACTGAATAGACTCCAAAGTACAGAGTCTATCCAGTGCGGAGCCATAGTCTAGACTAGGGCTGGGCCTAATTTGAGAAAATCACCTTGTTTAACATTTGGACCTAGATCGTCCAACCAGGTCCAAATGTTAAACAAGGCGATTCGTAGAGACCAAGTTACTCGGACTAGGCTAGGCCAAACTTAAAAGCGTAGGCCTCATGGGTGAAAATAAGAAAAGCATAGAACACCCTCAACAGGAACACTGTAAACTGTAAGCCACTAAAAGGTAAACCGCTCTCAACGCATACATCAGACTCCACTGACGTAAGATTGATCACTCATTGGAACTTTGTGGTCGATTTAGGCGAAGTGTGCTCACATGTTGGGGCTCTACTGTTTGCTGTGGAAGCTGGAGTGCGATTCCTCAAAACCAAGACCTGTACATCTGCTTCCTATGTGTGGATTATACCAACACTTGTCTCTGGCACACCTTATCAGGAACTGAGACACACTGACTTCAAGTTAAGTTAAATGAAGAAGAAAAGGAAAAGCATAGATAGACGGACTTGCTGCGTCTACATTCAACCAAAAAGACACTGAATGCCAACCAACAGAAGCTTCAAGAACCACTTATCACCAGCACAGATCGAGAATTTCTCTGAAAGTTTACACTCACCAGACACATATTCTGCAATCATGTCACTTATTTCACCCTACAGCAAGGACTACCGTCCAAAGATGGAAACCCTCGACCTGCCTCAGCCACTGGCTCAACTTTACCGTAAAGAACTCTCCTCACTAAGCTAACAAGATTTACTGATTAAATTTAAAGAGATTTTTGAGACGATCAATGTATGTGTGGAACAGTCTAAAGGGGTAGAGAGGTCTACTCGAGGCCAAACCAACACTCCATTCTGGTTTCAGATGACAGCTGGCAGAATAACGGCCAGCATGTTCCACTAGGCTTGTCGTTCTGACCAAGCTTTACCCTCTATACGTTTCATCAAGGATATGTGCATTGGATCCAATTTCTCATCAAAGGCTACTGCGTGGGGTTGTACACATGAGAAAAAAAGCACTGGACCAGTATAAACAGGTAATTTGGGGCAAAGGACGCACGTGCATTTTGTGTCCTGTATGAGCTTCACATTTCAGAATTAATACATGTACAAGTACACAATAGATTTTTTGACTGCCACATAGTAAAGATGTGGCAAATTGAATTTTATTTTTATTTATACACTATTTCCACCTTGTCCATTTGTGAGTGCAGTTGGGTGGGCGTGTATGTGCCATTATGATGAAAACCATCAAGGTAGTGCAATATCGGCAAAACTATGTGCTCCCATCTATATACTACAATTTCTTGTGAACTCGTAGAACTGTTTTTAAAAAGACAGTTTTTATTACCTTGATTTGTTTGGATGAAAACTGTTTGTTTTGTTCTTGAAGGAAATGACTGAACTTCATAGTGACTTCAACTTCAAGGACTACTCGGGCCTGCTAATTAATCCAGACTACCCGTACCTCGGGGTGAGTCTAGATGCCATCTCATCCTGTTTTTGTCACGACACAAAGTGCCCCTTTTATGTTAGAAGCTACAACCTATCTGAAGCAGTAGACAGTGGAATTAAAGTGTGCCTGGCCAAAAGCTGTGATGCTTCTCTCAAACTGAATCTGAGTAGTCCGTACTGGTACCAAGTGCAGTTGCAGCTACTGGTTTGTGCCGGTAGCGAGCAAATATGTGTGCGTGCATCAATACGGGCGAGTCACAATAGTGCGCCACCAAAGAGTTTGCAACGTGTTAGCCAATCATCACGCGCGAAATTTGTCGACCCTTTCCAAACGCGCATTGGGTCGACAAATTTTGCGCATTGTGATTGGCCAACGCGTTGCAAACTCTTGGTGGAGCACTATTGTGAAACGGCCGTATTGTCCCTTTGTTTACCGCAGCCTTAGCGAATATCTCGCTATCCCTTTTTCTCGTCTAAGTCTTGAAATCTCACGCGGTTGTTTCCCTTCGTGAATAACTGTGCGTGCTGACAAATCTGACCTTTTCTGTCTCTCTCAGACTGTTTCGCTCAACCGTAAAAATCTGCCTATGTTGTTTGCATGACCCAGTCGGGCCACTCACTAAGCAAACGCTTTATAATGCATGTGTCATGGGCCGGGGGTCAACGTGGGTCACGTGCCGGCGCAAAGCCTCTTTTGAAAAATTACCACCACCTTCTCACTTTCAAGGGAAACAAGTTTTTAAATCTAATTTTGCAAAATACAGGAATATACACGCAAACAAGTTGAACCTGATATCCACTGAATGCCTAATTTGTTTTTATTTTTTCCAGTTAAAGGTCCCCCACTCTGGAATCAATGAAGTCAGCAGTTTCCGACAGTGCATGGTGCCCAGGGTCATGGCAGCTGCCTTTTCTGATCAACTTTGCCACTTGCGTATGCATCATTGGACATGTACTTACTAGATTGAATAGTGTGACTGGATTGGATATTAATGTATATTGTAGAGTACATGTACTTGTAAAGTACAGCCTCATCAAAACTGCTGAGTGCCTCGTGTCCCATTCTGGGACATTTCTAATGGAAAAACTCTTTGTGTGAAAGGTTGGTTCCTTGCTCAGCCGTCACAATTTTATGTAGAACTAGGGATATTGGTTATATCTCTTACAACGTTAATATTAGACACAACCACCTTATTGTTTTGGGTGCTCTCGTGAAGGTATTCTCCGCCACCTCAGGACAACAAGATGGCCGATGATATCCAACGAGTGTTTCTTTGGGGCATCTCTCGAAGCATGTCGACGGCCCTGCTGAAGTGTCTGAGCTACGTCGACGGGGTTCAAATTGTGAATCAGCCCTACGCATCTGCCTTCTGTGGTGGGCCCCAAGCCGTACGGCCAGAGCCCAATCCAGATGACAAACTTCTAACTAAAATTGTTGCAGAATGGGACAAAATCAAACAAGAGAGCGAAACAGCAGAGGTGGAGGGGATAATGCCGTCTGTCATGACAATGGAGTGGATCAGGGACAATCTCTTACAAGCCTCTTATCCCGACAAGAAGGTTCTGCTTTGCCGAGATCAAGCTCATTACCTGAAGGGCCGATACGACATGCTGCCTCAAGGCTTCAAGTATAGCTTTCTTATTCGGCATCCCTACAAAGTATTCCGTTCTTGGAAGAAGCTTCTCACCGATATTTGGGGTGATTTTCCCGATATGCGCTCCTTGCCGTCGCTGGCGTTTCCTCCGGGAGTTGGCTTTAAAGAGCTCTTCGAATTGGTACAGTACGTCAAGGAGAACTTTGACCCTCATCCCACCATCCTTGACGCCGACGATCTGCTGCAAGATCCGGCGGGGATCCTGTCCACTTACTGCGCCAAGATGGGCATACCGTACTCCAGCAAGCTGTTATCTTGGAAGTCAGGTCATGAAATCACCAGCACATGGCTTATGAGTAAAGTCGTCTCGGTGGCCAACAAAGGCCAAGGCTTTTACAAGCGTGCCTTCGAGAGCGATCGGTTCGAGAAGCCTACCCCTGTACCGGACCTAGCTAGTCTCCCGGCAGATGCGCGGGCCTGCGCTGAAATGAGCATGGAGTACTACGAAAGTCTGCATCACGAGAGAATCATAGCATCGGTGTAGAGCGTGGGTCGACCCGTCATAGGCCTATGTAATTGCGGCCCGAGTGATGCCTCACAATTTCGAAAAGCAATGTAACACTTTGGCCGTGTTTGTTTCACACGGATCTGGATCACCAAAGCCCGCCTAATGGATA
>NW_019091428.1:1049175-1252528 GCF_001949145.1 Acanthaster planci
AATGGTTTGCAAGCTGTTGTACTCTTGACAGGAAATAATTCATCCTCTGAAGAGACTGATGAAAGAATGTTGCTACTTACATCTACATGCTGCTGAGGCCCTGTGTGCATATCTTTAGGAATTCACTAGCTTTTTTTTCTCAGAGAGTTCAACAATTACTCACAGAGCTGTTTCTTACTTCAGTTTTTAAAATTGTTTCGACAGCCACTGACAGGTATTTCAGGGCTACTGTAAATAAAATAGGGCTTGAAGCTCATTAACTCGGACTCCTTTTTAACTTCAAATTCAAGTTAGCCAAGATTAAGAAATTGGTAAAATGAAATATTTTGAGGTTTTAAGTGCACATGTACATCAAATGTACACAGCTGATGGTAAATATAATTTTCCAATAAGTATTATACTCCGAGGATCAATGGAACACCCCCCTAAATGTTGGAGGACACTGTTTTCAGCAGTACAGTTACATGCATGTGATTGTAAACTTTAACATGTTACAGGTAATTGCAACCCCGCCTGCAAATCGAATGCCAGAATATGTGACCCTCCTGGCTGTTTGTTTGTTTAAGTGTGCACATTTGTCACTCATGGAAGCTTTGGAAGGAGAAATAATCAGATATTCAAGATGGTGTTCCCCACCATGACCACTATTTACCGCCATTTCTCATGTTCCTGTATTTAGCATATGATATGGCGTAGTAAAAAGTGGATTTCCCCCTCCACCCCTGTCATGAGTAAAGGATTCCAATTCATTTAACAAATAAAAGATTTATGTGGATATGATCAACAAATAAATACAAGTGTTCTCTCTCAAAACTTAGTGATTTGAGCGGTTGAATGACATTATTATTGGCATGTTTACCATGTTTACCTTGATAGAAGTGCCATCAGCGAGCAGATGTGTGCGTGCCTCACTTGTCCTTTGCTTACCGCAGCTCTGTGAATATTTGCTGTTCATTCTTATTATCTAAGTCTTGAAATCTCACGCATTTGTTTCCCTTGATGTGGTACTATGCGTGGTATGCTGAAAAATCTGACATTTTCTGTCATCTCTCCGACTGTTTCGAACACAGTAAACGCAGGAAAACCTCTGCATGTTGTTTGCGAGACTCAGTCGGGTCACCCACTAAGCAAACGCTTTACAATGCATGAGTCATGGGCCGGGGGTCACCGAGGGCCACGTGACGGTGAAAACCATCTACTGAAAAATTACTCAAAACGGTCCAAATTGCACAAAATACAGCAAACTAAATTCCACAGACAAGTACAAATCACATCACACGAAGATTTAAATACGATGGAAATGCCAACTTCAGAAGAAACGAGATTTAAAATTTAAAAGGAGATGTGGCAGCAGCTTGAACAGCGCCCTCATTTGAACTTAATATCCACTGAATGCCTGAAATCTTTATTTTCAGTAAAAGGTCACCCACTCTGGAATCAATGAACCTGGCAGTTCCCGGCAGAGCATGGCGCCCAGGGTCATGGCAGCTGCCTTTTCAGACGAACTTTGTCACTTGCGTATGTACCATGATAATGTTCTTACTGGATTGAGTATTGACATACATTGTACAGTACATGTACATGTACGTGTACTCGTACAGTACAGCCATGGAAACTACTGAGCGCCTCCTGTCCCATTCACAGACGCTTGTGTCATGTAGTCGCTGGTTCCTTGTTCGGAAGTGGCAATTCTATGTAGAACTTGAGAAATTGATCATGGCCGATACAATGTTGATATCAAACACAACCTAATATTTTGGATGCTCCCGTGAAGGTATTCTCTGCTATGTGAGAACAACAAGATGGCCGATGACATCCAAAGAGTGTTTCTTTGGGGCATCTCTCGAAGCATGTCGACGGCCCTGCTGAAGTGTCTAAGCTACGCCGAGGGAATTCAAATCATAAACCAGCCCTACGCATCTGCCTTCTACACTGGACCCCAAGCAGAACGGCCTGAACTAAATCAAAACGACAAACTTCTAAACAAAATTGTCGCAACGTATGATAAACTATCAGAAGACAGTGAAAAAGCAAAGGTGCGGGGGCTTGCTCCGTCTTTGATGTCACTTGAGCGGATCCGGGACGATCTCTTGCAAGCCCAATATTCCGACAAGAAGGTTCTTCTTTGCCGAGATCAGGCGCATTACCTCAAAGGCCGATATGATATGCTGCCTCGTGGCTTCAAGTACAGCTTCCTCATTCGTCATCCTTACAAGGTGGCTCGTTCTTTGAAGAAGCTCCTCCTCGGCATTTTCGGCGATTTCCCCAACATGCGCGAATTGCCACTCTTGGCTTTTCCTCCAGGATGCGGATTCAAAGATCTTTTCGATTTGGTAGAGTACGTCAGAGAGAACATCGACCCTCATCCCACCATCCTGGACACCGACGATTTGCTGCAGGATCCGGCCAGGATCTTATCGACTTACTGCTCCAGGATGGGAATTCCATACTCAAGCAAGATGCTGTCTTGGGAGACTGGGAATGAAATCACCAAAACGTGGATCATGTGTAAGGAAATCGTCTTGTGCAATGAATCTCAAGAATTCTACAAGCGCGCTTTCGAGAGTGAGCGGTTCGGGAAACCCACCCCCATTCCAGATCCAGCGAGTCTCCCGGAAGATGTGCGGGCCTGCGCTGAGGAGAGCATGAAGTATTACGAAAGTCTGTATCGTGAAAGAATCACGGCATCCGTAGAGTGAGGGTTTTAAAAGTTTGAGTACTTTCCCATACACAGGTTTAGTCTAGTCCAGTCTCCCGGTCTTGACTGTGCCCTTTTGTACCGATTTCTGCAGAAACACTAAGGAAAGGCCGCCTTGAAATACCGGTACTACGCCTCGGTGGAAATGGACTAACGACAGACGAAACGAATTACATTAAGAAGAGAAAATGACGGGGATGGATATTCTAGGGCGTTTTTAAGTTTACTACTTAAACATTAGCTATTCCACAGAAGACGAAATCAGTCTAACGGTTCTTCGCAGTTTGAAATTATGTAATGGACTGCCTGAAAAGTTCTTAATCGGTTCAAAGGAAAGTCACTATGATGAAAAACTTTGATTGCTTCGATTTATGTAAAACCTTCACATGTGGGTTCGTTTAATGGCAGAAAAGTTCGGCTGTATGTAGGTTTAGAGAGCTGTGATTAGGTAAAATATAGATCTGGCATTGTTACTGCCAGAAAAGGAAAAATACAACAAATTATAAAAGAAATGTACTCTTTATTTAAGTGAGTTTAGCTTGTTGTATTATTGTATTTTCAGCTTGATTGTTTGAGTTGAGAAGAAAGTAGTGAACATGTGCTGAAAAACTATCACAAGGGTGCAGTGCTTATAAAGGGTAACAGAAATAAAAAGCAGTTAGTTCACGCATGAGTATTTTAAAATAACATTAAATACGTAACCATTTCATAAACATCGTGATTTAATGTTTACCCCATTAATTGTGACCCCAATATGAATGAAAAGATCCTGCGTTTCCCCGCCCACAAAAAAATCCCTTTTGGCCGTTCGCTCCCAGGCTGATTGGATGACGATATTCACTATATAACATTTATTTAGAATGATATTTGAGTGTGGAAATTTGAGCGACAATGTCGATTCTGTTCGTGCAGCCCAACCGGCCGCCATCTTGTTTTCGCGTGGACGGCAGAACAAAGAACGATGGTGGCCCCTCACATCGCGAAAAAGTTTCGTTTTCCTGCGTGAATCTGGTATAAAATTATTTGTTTTTCTTACACAGTGACTTTGGTACATGCTGGGCACATTCACACTGGACCCGTATCTGCCAGTGCTAGTGGTCGGTGGTCATGGTGGTTATCCAGCCCAACTTTTTCTTTTTACACCATGTTAGTATGGGGCCTAAATGCATGACAGAAATGACAGTAGGTCAGTGATACCGCCTACTATTTACATGTATGATGTATCTACGTTATTGTTCGGCCTGTTATGAGGAGTACTGGTTATGTGGTACATGATAGGAAGCCTACTAGGCCTACATGATATTACACCTAGCCACAGTCTGGGGCTATCTCTGCATTATTCTTGACCAGTTGACCTTTAACACTCATGCATGCACACGTGTGTGTAAAGAAATCTGTGAAAACAAAGACTATGAGGCCTGATATTACCCCAATTTTTCATACGATTTTAATCCACTTATGCAAACTGCAGTTCTTACTTTTCTCCTCTGGAAATCTGGGCTCTGAATTGTCTTGAAGATGCAATTTTTAACAACACAGATTTAATCCCGATCATTTTAAACGCCATGTAAGTACCAAGAAGTACGCTTCCAGGGTGCTCAAAGTGTCCACGTAGAATGTCAATGGTGGTTTTCGTTGAGATCAGCATTATGCAGTCACAATTTTACAGTTGATCCCGTCAGTATTTCCATCTGAACAGTGTTTTGCAATCAGGCCCTTGTGGTAATGTAATGTGTAGTGATGATCACAGTAGCTATGACAATAATTTTAACACCAAAGCGTGGTGCAGCATAGGGCAGTACATGATACATGTGTATATCTGTTAACCAAATGAGGTCTAAATCCTCCGATTTGGGTTGATCAGTTACAGCAAATCAATATTCTGAAAACTACCATAGTTTGACTTACAACCATTTCAAACCCAATTTCATAAACCCACTAGAAGAATATTCTACTTAGCAGGTTGATGATACATGTGGGTGAGCCAAAATTGGCAGAGAACCAGTCACAAGCAACATACATATAAACCATTATTTTGGGCTGGTAACCAGTCTTTGCAAAGTAAACATTTTCTGCGCTGAGCAATTAAAGTCCAAGGTTGGCAATTTCGCTGCGAAATGAGACCAAGTTCAAATTACTTAGGACTGGCCACAGCTTGAAATCAAATGATTCTACGGTAGTTCGCTGCAGGCCTGACCATTGACTCTTGCTTGATCTCAAGCCACAGCCAGGTATGTGAGGCACAGCCATGGTCTCATAGTAGTTGGCATTCACAACGAGCACAGTAACAATCAATTGGTTCACTTACTTGTTCCCTTCAGGAGTGTGGATAAGCTCCTCCGTGTCCTCCCTCACCACCTGTCGGATGTGGAACGCCTCCCTCCTCACATCAAAAACAAGCTGCTGCACCTGATGAGCAAAATGGCAAGACCCGTTATATAAAAAAAAGAGGCCTGGTGACAGATGACGTCATCGACAACGTAGCCAGAAGACCCATTGTGGGTGACGTCACTGCTCACTGATATTGTTTTCTGAGAGTCACATTTTCAGCCAAAATGAAAACTTTTCCTGTTGTCCTTAGAATATAAATAAGCCTCTGTCAGCGAGTACATACACTTGCATGGGGTGTCGGTCACTTCGCCCATTTTCCACTTCGCCCACATTTACATCTTCGCCCATTTGCCACTTCGCCCACCGCAACTTCGCCCATTTGCCACTTCGCCCACGCGCCACTTCGCCCACGCTGTACATGTACATATCCGACAGAAGGCACCGCCGAGGCACGTACCTTAAACTTCACTTATAAAAGTTGCGTCATCAATTACAAACATAAACAACTGTATCGCTTCCAGGCCACAGACTGTAATTCACTTTGCAGAGCTGATGAGGTTTGATCATGTCAAAATTAGAGCGATTTGTCCAGAAATTTACTCCTTCGTGTGTCTTAAATTGGCACTGGCGATACAGTCCAGAAACTTTGCTGCGGTGAAACAGCGCCCTCTGGAAATTTAAATTGTTGCAGTGACCCCCCCGCCAAAAAATGGTCGCCACATACATGTATCATCCATCATATATATACTCTCTCCATATACGTAATCATTCTGCTGATATGACACTTGTTAAAAAGCCGTGATACTCAAAATGTTCAACTTTTATAAGTGAAGTTAAGGTACGTGATTCGGCGGTGCATTCTGTCGTATATGTACATGTACAGCGGGGCGAAGTGGCGCGTGGACGAAGTGGCGCGTGGGCGAAGTGGCAAATGGGCAAAGTGGCGGGTGGGCGAAGTGGTAAATGGGCGAAGCGGAAACTGCAAGCAGATCACTGGCATGGTGTTCTGGCAGGCTACGTTGGGGGACGCAAGTTTGGCTTCCTGGTCCTATTTGACTTCCTCCTTTGCAGCCTCTTCCTAAAGATCAGGCCAGCTCGAAGTTAAGAGCGTGCAAGGCCGGCCCAACACTATATGCCTGACAGCAGTGGACTAGCTTCTTCATGGATTTTGTATGTGTGTCCATTGTGGCTTGCACAACCGCGGATGGGATGTTCACAACGCCTGTCCCGTCTGACAATAGACTTTATTCACGAGGCCGGCCATATATTGGATTTGAAAGCTAGGTTAACTCTCCATTTTTGAATGTTGAGAGTAAAAATTAAAGCAATAAAATGAAATTTCGTGAAAAATTTGCACCTGTCCACTCTAATACAATGAATAATTTCGAATTCATGATTGAACACACGGAACACCTTGCCAGATTCTGAAAATTAATGAAGGGGAGGCTTGGAATGCACAGAATTATAAAACAGTCTGGTGCCATCCTAATCGACAGTTTGCAACATATAAAACAGATTTGGGAATAAGATAAAAAATGGCCTCTACGTAAATAGGGTCTATATTTTCAACGCCCAGCGATTGCAAGCAGTGACTCAGAACACCGACTGGAAAAAGACTAGCGAATTTGGCTGGGAGACTAAAAAGTTAACGTGCAATGGGTAAGAAGCGGGTGTCAAACTCATGAACCATAGATCTAAGTGAAATTGTACATACTGCACTTGATGCGATAAACTAATAGTAATTATAACATGATGCTTGATGATACATCGTTTCTGTTACTGCATTTAAATATAGGATCCCTTTTCCATGATTGCCAAATGAACTCCCGACTGTCCCGGTCAACTTTATGAAACCAGTTCCATGCAGGATTTTATGATAAACGTAGTCTTGTAGTAGACGTGAAACGGTCACAACAGTCCGCTTCATCTTCACAAAAGAACATATAAACTTTCACGCTTTGAGAAACAACAATGTTGAAGCTAACTCGTATTATTTACACAGATCAGCTGCAGGATTGCAAAGGTCAGGGGATATATAATGCATGCAGCACACAGACCCTTACAGTTTGAGCATTTTTTGCTAACCGTGCCTTGCATATATCGGCCATACAAAAAACGGGTCACCTGAGATCAAGGTCAGTTGACTTTCTCACATAAAGGTCAACGCTCTCCGGAGTTAATAAACTCAGCAGATCTCGAAAGAGCATGGTGGCCACGGCCGGGTCATGATGGCATCTTTTCAGATGAACTTTGCCACTTGCGCCATTGCACTTACAAAGAGTGATTACGCACGAACACAAACAGCTCATGGTCAGACCATTCTCTGAACTTTCGCCACAGCTTATCATTGGTTTTGTTACTCATTAATTATAGTAAACTTTATATGTAATACGTAAACTGAATTATAGGATAGGTTAAAGGCAAGGACTCTCGGCTACCGAAAGAGGGCCACCGACTTACAAAGAACGCACATGCACAAATACACACATGTAGCATGATCACGATCACTACCCCCAGCTCTGGACCAACTCTTGCTGTAACACTAAAGCGTATTGTCAAATAATGGAAATAGAAGTAGCACTGCAAAACCAATTTCTGCCTCTGAGTGCCGTCATTCTTAAGAGTCTGGTACAACCCTAGCTACCTTAAAAACTCTAAACAAGCATTGAGTAAACCAAAGAGTGCCCATTCCTAATTTGCCTTTCTTGCTTAACCACGTTGTCTATGTTATTTATCTAATGCCCACGCAACCTTGTTGGAACATACAAGGTTGTGCATCCAGTTCCTCTTACTTAACTTATCTAAAGGTGTTCATTCTTAGCCTGCAACTGATTGCCTCACTATTAATAACTACTCATGCTGCGACGACATAAAATGGCCAATTCACTCTTCGTCCAGCCTACAAATAATGCCATGAGCGTAAAGCATGCCCCAAGAAGTAATTACGAACTGCGCGTGCGCGAATGAACTTTATAGCAATGGTCATTTTGTACATCAAACGCATACAAATGTCACTAACTTTCCCATGCAGGGCCTTATCAGCCCCCAGAAAGCAGTAATATGTCCTAAAAAGTCAAATTTAGCTGTGAGAAAATCGAAGCATTTCTTAGAAAACACTTATCAGACCAGCCTCATAGGGTTTGTGTCTAGTCACATTCGTGTATGGAATTCACTCCAGGAAATCTTCACAGAAAGCAGTATCTTTAAGATATAATGAAACTGAAAATGGAAGAAAACTGACATTTTAAATAAGTATGAGTTTAAACTATCAGGCAATTTAATACAAATTAAGGTAGATTAAGTGTTGATTAATCTAAATACAGCATGTATATGTTGTTGTTCCTGAAAAGTTCTTTCCATCGGGGCACGGTCCACAGACGAATTTCATCAATTGAAAGATCTTTCTCACATCCATCCCTGGACAAAATTTAACTCAAACTTGAAAAGAATTGATAAAAATCGGAGCTCTAGCTGAATTGCGTATTTAACATTCACTACGCAAACAAATGTCAGAGAAGAGCGCCCGCTCAGGACGCACTGTGAAACGATTCCTTTTATGTTCAAATGACCCTTGCCCTTTTTTCCAGTGCAGCGTACGAGCGGTAATGATGAACTGACCACCGGGAACCAGTGAACTGACCATATTTAATCGTGTGAAACTTCCAGTGTGAGTCTCTTTATGCCCATGGCCGTAGCGTGTAAGAGCGCATACCATAAGAAGCCTAGCCAAGTTACAGGGTTAACCAGTTGGACCTTCCTTTGCTAGATCGTTGTTGTGTTTTAATTTACTGAAATACGGAAAGGTGTCCCGAAGAAAGGTTGCTGTAATTTAAAGCAACTTGGAAACTGATTATAGTCGTCACTCCGGCACTGTGTGTGTGTTTTCACGAATCCTGTTACACTGAGTAGCGTTGCAGCAATGACCGATGAACTTCAACGCGTGTTTCTATGGGGCGTCACTCGCAGCATGTCGACAGCCGTGCTAAAGTGTCTCAGCTACGTCGACGGGATTCAAATTGTGAACCAGCCCTATGCGACTGCCTTCTACTATGGACCCCAAGCGATACGACCAGAGCCTGATCCAAATGACATATTTTTGACCAAAGTTCTTGCACTACGTGAGAGAATCGCCGAAGAAGGTGAAAAGGCAGAATTGGGGGGGCTTGCTCCGTCTTCCATGTCCTTTAAGGGGATCCGGGATGAGATCTTACAAGCCTCTTATCCCGACAAGAAATTTTTGCTTTGTCGAGATCAGGCTCAGTACCTCGACGGCC
The DNA here is from genome assembly GCF_001949145.1 of Acanthaster planci. Next base: position 1,058,479 of record NW_019091428.1, read on the forward strand.
GTTACGACTTGCTGCCTCGTGGATTCAAGTACAGCTTCCTCATTCGCCATCCTTACAAGGTGTTCCGCTCTTGGAAGAAGCACCTCACTGTTATCATGGGCGATTTTCCGGACATGCGTGCCTTGCCTTCGCTTATATTTCCTCCGGGAAGGGGCTTCAAAGAACTGTTCGAATTGGTGCAGCACGTCAAGGAGAACATCGACCCTCATCCTGCCATCTTGGACGCCGACGATCTGCTGCAGGATCCGGCAGGGATCTTGTCCACGTACTGCGCTAGGATGGGAATGCCGTACTCTAGCAAGCTCCTGTACTGGGAACCGGGAGATGAAATCACCAATACGTGGATCATGTGTAAGGTTCTGTCAGTGTCGAACGGTTTATTGGACTTCTACAAGCACGCTTTCGAGAGCAAACGATTCGACAAGCCAGGCCCTGTCCCAGATCCAGCAAGCCTCGCGGAAGATGTGCGGGCCTGCGCTGAGGAGAGCATGAAGTATTACGAAAGTCTGTATCGTGAGAGAATCGTAGCATCCCCACAGAGTGAGGGTTAATTGCGAGTATTTTTGCCACCACGGGCTTGGTCCAGTCCACTGTTTGCGGTCTTGACGATCCCATCTTGTACCAATTTTAGTAGAACCGTCAAGGAAAGATTGTCTTGAAATACTACGTATCAGTGGAAATGTAGTATTGACCGACAAAACTAACCACATTAAGCAGAGAAAAACTGAAAAGGTAACTCATGGGTATTTAAGTTTAAAGCAACACATGAACACGGAAGAAGATATCAAGCTGACTGTTATTCGCACTTCTATAAAGGATTGCCTGAAAAGTTCTTAATCGCTTCAAAGAAAGTTACTATAAAGAAAAACATTGGCTGCTTATTCGAGTTATGTAAAATTTCACACGTGGCTTCGTTACACGGCGAAAAGTTCGGTTACATGTAGATTCAGAGAGCAGTGAATGATTAGGTAAAATATTATCAATCTTATATTGAAGATGCTCCGTTAACAAGACAAAAAACTAAAAAGGGGAAAACCAAATACAAAATGTACTCTTTATTCAAGTGAGCTTTGCTTAAGGAGGTATTTTATTTTTGGCTTGGACGTCTGAGTTGCAAAGTGAGAGACAAAGTCGCGGAAACTGCTGAAACGGTCTTAAGGGTGCAATGCTCTAATTCAAGTGATATTTTCTGCTGAGCCCATTAGCATTAAACCATTTTTTTTTCAAAATGAGATTGTTTGGCAGACAGAATGCAGGGATCGTAGCCACGATTCAGTCATTCATTCTTTTCATTCTTTTTTTCACATAACTGTAGGCTTAATGTAGGTACAGATGGGGTTGGGGTCCCATAGAAGCCGTGCTTGTCGAGTATAGTAGGAACCCTGAATAGGAATAATACACATTGCAAACAACACATTTAATACACGTATGTTCATGCCACTCACTTAGTTGGTGCGCATGTGTACTGAATCCCACTACAGCCAGAAGCCAGTAAATGGCTTTTGACTAAGGCAGGTGGACCCCAAAAATAATTGATCAACATCAAGCTCTGATAACGTTCTTTGCCCCTCATTTGCATACCGATTAGAATTTAAACACTCAAAGTCCAGTTGCTAACTCGTACACTACAGAAAACCATTTTCTGTCAATATTTTGCACGTCTTTGTCACGCACCTCCAAAGTAACAGTCACAGGCTGGAAGTGAAGTCAACATTTTTGAGGGGATTTTTTTTTTAGTTTTGCCGGGTTTTCCCTATAATTTCGCTACTTGTGAATGGTGAGGAATATTATGAACGCTCTCATGGGAAAGTATCATGAAAAAGGAAACTGAATATATGAATGATAACGGAAAGCTTTTGTTTGTGCCTTTAATTCGGGGAATTTGACGTCGTTGTACGACAAGAACACACCTGTATTCAGGTATATGTGCGTGTACGTGAATGCCTCTTCCAAAATCCGGACATCTTATTTTGGAACGTTGTCAGACTCAGTGCGAACATTTGAATCCGCATGAAAAATGAACCACATTTCAAACAAATGCTCTCGGTCTTGAAAAACTGAGCTGATAGATACAAACGGTTTACCACTTTTACAAACAGTATCACCGATGATTTGAGGGGAATTCAACAAAAGTGCGAAAAATGGGCACTAGGTAAGGTGAAAAGCACGGAAAAGTGATTTTCAAAAAAAGGTTTTCGTCCTAGAAGTGATCAACTTTTTTTTCATAAGAGTTACTAGTCATCAAGGTTATTCGAAGGTAAAGTCGGCAAACGTTTGAAAATAAAACACAAACTTAGGTGAAAAATCGATAATTCTTCCATAATTATCCTGTCGTAAAATTGACATTTTCCACTTTCTTTGATAATTTTCCGGAGATATTTCTTACCAGAAGCTATTAAATATCACCGTTTGATAGATTGATGGCCATTTATTCACACACGGGGTCTTTAGGAGACATTGCAGTACAAATTCCTCACATGGGTCACCATGCACCCATAGGCGTCGTCTGCTTGAATATTTTTTTCAGCCCAACGACCTTTATGTCACTACTGCGCATGCGCGAATACACAAACTAAATGCACAGGCTATGGAGGCCGAACATACATGAATACAACATTAAATTGGACAAGAAACAGTAATTCTTGTAACACTGTAAGGCATAGAAACTGAATAAAATTAAGTAGAATTTATATGCCTATTTGATAATCTAGCCTTATATTTTTGTTTGAATGTTTGTAGATTCCACATATTCTTAATAGAGACGTCTGGAGAATTCCACAGCTTGGGATCCTCATGCTTGACCGTGTTATGTGTAAGAGTGGTGCGCACAAAGGGATAATGAAGTTTCCTGTGCTGTTTGGAGAAATAGCGGTGCACTTCCTCATTTTTGATTTGGGTAATTGTTTGTTGTTTATTTGTTGCATGAGGATCCCAAGCTGAAGAGAATATTTATTTTATACTTTGAGAGTTTAGTGCTACGTTCCTCCAAACTGTTTCCCGATATGATGGAGATTCTAGCGTATATTTCTATTACACACCACGCACTCAGTGGACAGCAAGCGTGCAGCACTACAGTAAATGTATGATGCGACACGCCTTGAACCGCTACTCCGTAGCACATTTCCAACTTTGCCATTTCCATGACAGTAAAGTCAGTTTGATTCTGGGCATTTCCATTGGTGTGTATAGAACAGGAAGGGAAATTCCAAATAGAAAACACGCTAGAAGTGTGTCCCATGCACTGACTTGAATGTATATATTTATTATCTCAAATTAAACATCGGGAATACAGTACATTTGATCCATGCAATACTGATTGCCCGTTTAATCAAAATGTTGAAATAAAACCCTACGTGGGCCTTCATCACGGATGCTGAAACAAATCCTTTTGATGTAGTTTACTGATTTGTAATTTCTTTCTTTATTTTTTATACACAAGAAACTCGCTCTATCTCTTTCCGTAAATGTCCATGTATACTAAGATTTTTTTTTATTCTCTTAAACAACGGCTTACTTCCTTTTTTGAGCACATTTTTAAAGTACTGTTTTTGCTTTCACGTTTCATTCTTTATCTCATCCTTTTTAGACATTTCACTACTTTGTCCATTTGTGGGATATAAATATAAATTTACTTCGCTGTTATTTATTCTTTCATAACAATTCAAACAGAAACAAAATACAAATTAGCAAATAAACACTGATCAATCGTAACGGTTATTTTTACAGAAATCTCTACCCGTGAACCAAATGTTTCCTTTCATGAAATATTTTGCCTAAATTAGTCATCAAGAAGAAAAAAAAGAATTAGAATATTTAACGTTTCATAAATAGCATTGCACGAATCTCAAAAGTGCTTGTCGATTCATGAAAGTGAACGCCAAAACACATAACGCAGGAGTGCCCGCGCAAATCCAAATGCTTTTTGCGAATTTTCCGAATTGAATCACAACCCTTCACGTTTTGAATCACAAGATTGTACAATCACATGCTCTTACAATGAAAATGAATGATCGGTTTGGCTCTCTGAATGGTGATTTAAATCGCCAATCCATTTCGTGCAAATTTGAATGAAACTGTCGCTAATTCGTGTGCAAAGATGATGAATTCGGCCGGGAAAACCTATACTATTTGCACAATTATTTCTAAAAACATAGGAGTCATATGTGAATTACAGCCCTCTTTTCCCCAGGATGTATTATTTAAACTTAAAATACTTTAAGTGTCTCGGGCTGGTTTGCGTTATCTGTGATACTTCCGTTTGACATGTTTCCATTTGTCTGCGTTGCAGTTTGCGTCTTGATTGCGTTGCTCTCTGCGTTTCTTACGTCGATACGGAAACCAGGTTTATCACATGCGCCGTGCTGAAAAAGTTTCCCAAGGATGCAGTGCCCTAATTCAATAGATAACTTCTGTCGCGCTCATTCAGATTGTTTACCAGACAAAATACAGGGATCGTGGAAACATAAGCCATAATCGACTCCCTGGGTTTTGGGTGCGTCCGTCAGAGGGCAGAGCTGATAAAATTACGGATGAAAAACGGTCCTCAGTGTTCAATAAGTAAAGGGAATAGCCATTTGAAAAATGGCCTCGAGCAGGCGTGTGAACCGTCACTTTGCTGTTTGTTTTTGGCGGATAATTAAAAAATTCATTGGTTAGCCTACTAAAAATTGGAAATCAAATGAAATCTGAAGGACCAAACAACACACTGTTTTTGTTTGAGAGGCCTCAGGGACTTCAGTTGCCTGCCATGGTGCTCCAAACTTGATTGATTTTACACTATTTTCAATGGAACTAGAATTGGTTCAGTGCACCCGTAAGCGCTCAAAGTGAGACTGGTTGATAAGCGCCCTCTTTAGTCTAACTTCATCAGCGCGCACATATCCATCAGCCTACAGGCATCAAAATACAAACAGTAGATGAAAGATGGCGGACGATTTGAACAACTTTGCAATTTCTTCGCTTCTGACGCTGTAAGTTGGTCAAAGTGCAGTGATATTTGTCATTGTTTCCTTGAACCTTGTCTAGAGGGTGCTAACAAATGTCTGCTTTCATTCATTAGTACTTCCATTGGCTATTTTGATGGTTTTTAATATTACTACTAAAAAGTACTAGGCCTAGTCTGGAGAAACGAAACAGTTGAACATGAAGTAGGTACATGCACTGGTTCATATCTCGGTATGACAGACATGACCGAGATCAGTGATATGTGGCCTAATATTAACGAGGAGTAGTTCCGTGGAAGCCTGCTTTTATGTAACCATGGCAACGTGATAGGCCAACTGATTACACATTACACCTACATGTAGCCAGAGTCTGGGGCCTGGCTACAGATCCGGGTGATCCTTGATCAGTTGACCTTACACTCATGAATGCATGCACACGTGTGTGGAAAGAAATCTGTGAAAACAAAGACTATGAGGCCTGATATTACCCCAATTTTCATACGATTTTAATCCACTTACCCAAGCATGCACTTTACTTTTACATGCATGCAACCTAAAGTTCTCGCACTTCTTCCATGAAAATTTCGGCTCTGAATTGTCTTGAAGATGCAGTTTTAAATAACACAGGTATTCAGTCCAAACCATTTTCACATGTCACCTAAGCTAACAAGAAGAACTGTGCTTTCCAGGTGCTTAAAAGTGTCCAAATAGTACATGAATGTTGGTTTTCATAGAGATTAGGCCCATGCAGCCACAATTGTACACTTGATCCCGTCAGTATTTCCACCTAAACAGTGCTTCGCAATCAGGCCCTTGTGGTAATGTAATGTGTAGTGATGACCACAGTATGGCAATAGCAATGAGAATAATTTTAACACCTGTCAAAGCTGTGGTGTAGCGTAGGGTAGTACTTGGTACATTTATATGTAGATCACTGTTAACCAAATGCGAGTTAAAGCCTCTGATTTCAAATTTGATGCAGCAATGGTGTTTGGGTTGATTAGTGACAGGAAATCATTTTACTGAAAACTACCACAGTTTGACTTCCAACCATTTGGGCCCCAGTTTCATAAACCCACCAGGAAGATATCTTACTAATTGGTTGATGATACATGTGGGTGAGCCAAAATTGGCAGAGTACCAGCCACAAGAAACATGCACATTAATCATTATTTTGGGCTGGTAACCGGTCTTTGCAAAGTAAACATTTTTGGCACTGAGCAAATATCCAAGGTCTGCAATTCTTGTGAAATGAGGCCATGTTCAAATTACTCAGTATTGGCCACAACTCGAAATCAAATGATTCAATGGCTGCAGGCCCGACCATAGACTCGTGTTTGATCTCAAGCCACAGCCAGGTATGTGAGGCACAGCCATAGTCTCATAGTAGTTGGCATTCACAACGAGCATAGTAACGATCAATTGGTTCACTTACTTGTTCCCTTCAGGAGTGTGGATAAGCTCCTCAGTGTCCTCCCTCACCACCTGTCGGATGTGGAACGCCTCCCTCCTCACATCAAAAACAAGCTGCTGCACCTGATGAGCAAAAGAGGCCTGGTGACAGATGACGTCATCGACAAGGTAGCCAGAAGACCCATTGCAGATGACATCACTGCCCACTCATATTGTGACATACTTCTGAGAGTCACATTTTCTGCCAAAATGAAAACCCTTTCCTGTTGCCCTTAAAATATAACTACGCCTTTGTCAGCAAGTCCATACACAGGCATGTGTGCAGCAAGGATTCTAAATAGTGGCTTTGGGTACATATAGCTATACAACATCAGTGCAGATGGTGTGAATTACAGGTGATTCACAATAGTGCGCCTCCAAGAGTTTGCAACGTGTTAACCAATCACAAGGTGCAAAATCTGTCAACCTTTTCCAAATGTGAATTGGACAGACAGATTTCGCGCCCTGTGATTGGTCAATGGGTAGCAAACACTTAGAGGCTCACTACTGTGAAATGCCCGAATATTGTCTTTATACAATTCACTTACATGTAATAGGAATGACACACTTGAGAAACACTCTAAGTTGACATATGGTAATTTTATTTTAATGGCGAGTTTTTCTTCTTGGGGGGGGGGATTTGGGCAAAATTGACCGTGTTTTAATGAAGACGGTTTCCGGTTCACACATCTGAATACTTTTCACAAAGTTAATGTAATTGTAAGATTTTTAAATGTTGAGATGAACAATAGTAACATAGAATTGCTGTAGTTTGCAGTTTCTCATCAAAGATAAGATGTTATTTTGCAGCTCAGCCTTGTGGATTGTCCCACAATATCTGGTGGGTTACTATCAAATGTTTGAAAAATGTCTTGGACATGCTTACATGTACTAAAGTATATCCTTGTACTCCCCCCCCCCCCGAGGTAATTCACAATGGCACAAAGATTCTTGACCTTGGAGAGTGTGACATCACGGATGAGGGTCTCAATAAGCTGACTGTTTGCAAGAATCTCCGGAAGCTTGACTTGAACTCGGCCAAAGAGAGCAGAACGAGAGTGACGTCTGCAGGTGATGAAAATCACAGTTGTCTTTTCATTCTGGTCGGGAATTTTCCGTTGCTGTATTTTTTCTTAAATCCACACACCAATATGGCAGTGTGAAATCACTATTTGTGCTAAACTCATCTTCGACTGTGCTAGGGAACGTGTACATGCTGACCACTCCGTGGTGGTCAATACATGCACACAGATTCACTGGAATATCTAGTTTTGTGGTCGACTTGATGGGACTTCTTATACTGAGGTAGATGAACTGTGATGCATGCACACTGCTTTTCTGAGGTGTCTGTTATGAGCTTTTCATGTAAACAGTGCTAAATGTACAGAATCCATTGATCAGGAGAAGAGATGGGATATTGTAAAAGTGTAAGTATGTTTATACACATGTTTGTTAACTTTAGTGGTCCGATGTCCATTTATCACATGTTGAATGCCATATGTGTGGCAGGAATTGATGGCATTGGATGAGTTTTGCAATCTGTGTAGCATTACAGAGACTGATGATGAAGACAGTAACATGGGATGAGCTGCCTGTTCCGTTTCCCCACAGGCCTTCAAGTGGTTGCTCAGTCTTGCCCCCTGCTGCAGGTCCTGTACCTCCGCCGCTGTCTTAACGTCACCGATGCTGGCCTGATTGCACTGGCCCAGAACTGTCGCCAGCTGATGGAGATCAACATTGGTGGATGCCGTCAGATCACCGATTCATCGCTCATTGCTGTTGGTCAGAACTGCCGCATGCTGAGAAGCTTTAACTTTTCCAAATCGCAGGTGAGACTGAGGGAAGGGGCATGAATGGCATCCTTCCTGCATTGCTCCCAATCCCTGCTAAGCAGAAGAGTCAAAGATACAAACATTCCATTTTACAGAGATGTCACTGTGAATTTTTTATCCTTCCATGAATCGTGTTGGAGAAAGCAGATTCAAGTTATAAAATGCCCACCAATCTTGCATTGTGTCATGGCAAAACTCTACCAGATTATAGACCGGTTTGGGGGTGACTGATAATATTGTTTCATAAATGGCTCCTTTTAAACCAGAGAGCTTACATGAATATTGAGCGTTATGTTTTTGACCTCAGGTATCAGATGAAGGCGTGATTGCACTGGCCATGGGAGTCTGTAAGCAGTCGCTTATGGAGGTCCACATGGATCACTGCATCCACCTGACAGATGATGCAGTTGAAGCAGTTGTACAATTCTGTCCACGGATTTCCATTTTATTATTCCATGGCTGCCCTTGTATCACAGGTGAGTCTTCTACGTCTAGTGAATTAGAAAAGTAAGGAGCAGTCTGAGAGCGACTGCATTAGATTTGACACGTACTCCGGCCTGGCCAAAGTAACCAACCTGCAAAGCTGGTTACTTTAATGGGAAGTATCCCACAATGGAATGCAAAGACAACGCAGTTAGTTGTACAATGTGAAGTTGATACTGCAGTAAATAGTTAAGAAAAGTCGTTGCATATTGGGGTAAATTGGCTCAAGTCAAGAAAGTTATGTCTGTTGCTTTAGACAAACCTAAGAAGACAACATAGATAAGTGCAAGGGAAGTAATCACACATGGAAATAATTATATCATGTTTTGTACCGGATTGTCGTTTAATAGTGAGCTTAACTTTTCTCCTTGTATTCTCCCCGCATGATGAATGCAGATCGCTCAAGACAAGCCCTGGAGGAGATCCAAGGCCAGCAGTCCCACATCAAACAAGTCACATGGACCATCTACTAGAATATCTGGCAGAATCCAAGCAGCATGATGAAATGCCCTGCGATAGTGAGACAGCTCATTTCGACACATGAAATGTTTTAGGTGGCTGGCAGTCGAGCATTCTTAGACACATGGTAGCCACAGTCAAGAGCTACTAGCTCCGATCAGTGCTTTCCCTTACACTGGCCCTTGCTCCCCGAGCTGGGCTGATATACTTGGACAGGCCGTAACCTGGGAGAGTGTATGACACCCTGTGAGGGGATCTGCTCTGATTTAAGGAGCATCTCAAAAAGCGGAATGGGAATGTGCCGTTGGACTGTTCATCAGATCACTCCTGCATTTCTCTAGAACGGTCTATTTGCCTGTCAGCACAGACACTGTTCCGTGTTCCAGTGGAACGGTTAAGCCGTTGCATGGGGCACATATGCCCTTGGAACAGTCGGCTGGGAACAGGAACAGTGCAAATAGGGACACCTGTAATTGGGCATTGTGTGTCCATCTAATAATTGTATTCCTTAGGCATGCATCCTTGACGAAGACAGTGATGCCACAAACTCTGGTTTTCGTTTACAAAATGGCACAAAACTAGAGGTAGGAAAAAGCATGGAACGGTCCAACAGATCGTTCCCACAACGGCAGCCATTCTTACATTCGGCTGGGAACACTGACCATAACAAGTGAAATGGCCAGTGTGCCCAACTGAGCATTGGAACCATTCCAACTTTTAAGATGCCTTCTTAAGACAAGGAAATCTTAGATCCTTTTAGAAAGCCATCACACCTCGGGTAGGTAGCCTTCAAGGGGGCTGCTACCCTTATCAGGTGCTAGCAGCCTAATGCTTTTCACACTTTTGAAGTCACGGCTTGTGAACTCGGGGATAACTCTCATACCTCTGTACAGAACTGAGACCCACTAGAGCCAGTTAGAGGGAAATTAAACCTGTTCTCTGGGAAAGATACCTCTCATATTCCATTCTCAGTGAAAAGAGTCTTCTATTGAAATTCCTTAGGAGTAACTCCTACTATGCAGTTTCTGGCTTCACTGATAATAGATAAGAGCCTGAAGTGCCTTAGCAGGGCATTTTTGCAAACCTTAAAACTCAGGTTCAAAGTTACTGGAAACATATTCCCTTCCAGGAGGGACCCATTACAAACATAGCACAAACTAAACATGAATAAATGCTGTGAAATGTGTGTGAAACCCAAATATTTTAGCAAAAAGAGTAATATATTTCGTTGGCCTCTCCTTCCCCAGGTTCACATCCCACTAAAACTGTCAACAGAAAGTCTTTAAAAACTTTTTTTTAATAACAAGTTGCCTTTATTGGCATAATGTACAGTTGTACATGAAAGTCTATAAATTTAATTTCCAATATAAAACAATATTTCAACGAAACAAAAATAACACAATAAAATTCCATGAAACTGAAAAGACTATCATAGAACTCAGTGTGCATTCTTCGCATGATTGAGAAGGCAGGTTTTCTAAGTAATAGATTTCATGGACCTGACACACCAGTATAGTTAAGTATACTGTATGTACTCGGTCTGACGCCAAGTACACTGAACTAGTTTTCGTACGAAATGTGCACAAGCCGGTAGGATCTTCATGTGTACAACTGGCAAAGACATTCAAGTGTGGAACCGACAAATGTCACCACTGAACGGGGTTATGAGGGCTCCAACAAATCTAATCCCCTAGGTCCCAAGTGAGGTTTCGGTCCCATGTTACTTTCCAGTGTTACTCCTACCATTACAAGGCAACTTGAAACAATGAATATCTTCCGGAACATTGTCGCCTATTCTTACTTGGAAAATAACCTAGGTGTCCACCGCTCCTATCCATCTGCACCTGTCCACCTGCAATTGTCAGATATCCTAGCCAGCCTGGAAGGGGGCAGGGTAAAGCAAATGGTACTCTTTTTTTATCTGGACAGGGGAAGCACAGGTAGTGTCAGTGTCAGGATCTGTGTAAAACAAAAGGAGAAAAAGATAACTTTATTAACTGCTCTCGTAGCATCACTGAAGACACCCTGTTTATCCTTCGATGCTCTGAAACCCCCAGTTACGGCTGGGGCACTGTGCCAGCCAAGGGCACTGATCTCAAAATAAATCTGAATAGTTGATTGGCTGTTATAATTGAAGCGCCCTCTAAATAACAAATCCACAAAAAGCAGATTTGTGCATACATTTTCTGAAGGACGGAAGTTGATGAGATTGGGCCCCTCTGCATTCCAGTGAGGTGATCGGGAACAAGCCCGTGCATGTAGCTTTCCTTGTTCAGCTTTCAATTATGGCCAGTGAGTGGTCTAGCGCCAATGTTTTACATGTACAATAACTTGTCACAGTGTGCCCGTGTCTTGGAAGTCAGTTTTTTCAAGTCTGACGCTAGTTGATTTCCCTTGAAACTTAGAAAAAGAAAGGCACCATTGGCTTACTGCAGTGGGGGAATTTTGAGGAATTCAGGCAATTTCAAGGAGTGTTTGGTAGAAATGTCTAGATAGTTAGGGTTTACATCCAAATCAAGTTGTGCTTCAATAACAAATACACTGTACATTCTCCCTACACCTTTCCTCCCAGTTTCCCATTTAATACTAGAAAGGGGCTGACAGCATTCATTTACTAATGTTGCAGACGTCAGAATACATGTAGCTATTTTGGGTCTGATACGGCACAATATCTTCTACTTATCCTCCATTCACTAACTCTGCTTCAAAAGTCCACTTTACACGTACATCCCAAACAATTATAACATGCAAATACCCTGTTTTCTGATATAATAAACACGGACTTCTTTAAAATAAACCAAGTTCCCGTCCGTCCGTCCCGTACGTGTGTGAAGACGATTTCTCACCTTTTTGTTCAGTATAATTACTCTGTACATATGTACCAGTGTAATGCAGTTTAAGAAGTGATTTTGGCAGTGACACTGTCAGCGTGTATGTACAAGAAGCAATTTGGTATATGTAATAGTGTTTTGTTTGCTCTTCTCTGCAGGAATGACATAAAATTCATGGGTATTTTTTGTTCTTACTAGAGAAGTTCTTGGCACTGCAACAGTTGAACATTTTGCTCCACAACTGCATTAATAGATCCGGATTAATAAGTTAAATAAATAGTGTAAAAATGGTATTGTGATGCTATTTGGTAATATGAAGTACAGCAAATTATACAGCCTACAATTTTCATGTAAATCGGAAGGCATTTTTGTGCAAGTGTATCTGGCAAAGAGAAAACAAGAAATGCATGTGGATTGATACGTCGCCTGTCTGTAAAGAATTATATTTGTATCTCATTGAATTGTTTTTTTTAAAGAGTAAAGTTTGATGTTCTGCACAAATACGAAAGTCGTTCAGGTGTTTCTGTATTGTGTCTGAAAGGAGGTCCCCTCGGAGATATTCTTGTTTCCGTGACGTCCAGGCCCATACAGTACAGTTTCCTGTACTATTAAATCCCCACTGGTGTGTGTGTTGGATAACATCTGTCTTGTGGTTCAGTGTAAAATTTTGGTGTACATACACTCACACTGGAAGTATTTAATTAGAGTTTTAGGACTTTATTTCTTTTGTATTATCTATTGATAGTATGTACATGTAAATGGTAGTTGAGAGGAATGCACAATTTGCCAGGAAGCAATATTTTTACACAAGTGCTGTGGCAAACTGGTTTTATTGTCAGTCTTGAGAGGAGACTAGACTTCACAACTCGTGGAATCTTCCCTTTGGAAAAATGTCCTCAAGAGCCTCGATTGATGGCCTCAATTCAAGGCTGGTTATCCAAGCGTGTTGTGTTCCAAACAATCGCTGCAGGGAATTGGTAAAGTCTTAGAAATTATAATTCAATTCCTTTAACCCATGGGGTGTAAAATTCATAGTTGTCGACACTTGCACAGTCCACTTTGCGGCAGTGTGTCTACTCATGTAGCTCACCTTGTTATCTCTGTTAAACTGTGCCCCACTCTCCTCAGCGTCGACACTGAAGGGCAGATAAATGTCAAGGTGGTAGAGGTTGGGATGGGCATGGAGAAGTACTCGATCCTCGCCGAGGTCGAGACTCAGCGTCTTCGTTGTTCTCTGTGGAGAAAGGAAGAATGACTGTTATTTAACTGCGTGGATATCGAGAACTGTAGATTCTGCAGTTGAAGTCTCCTTGTAATAGTTATCGCAATGTTAAATCCGAAAAAAGTGGGACATCCCCTTCTCTTTCGGACCAGAGATTGCCTGAACTTATAATGATATATTTAGGCGAACAAATTCATGGCACAACATACACGAAAAGAAAATATCCAATTACGTTAAGGGGAAAAAATACAAGGTCACTCCCAATGAGTTTCAATAAAAACAATCAATTTACATATATAATTCATATGGCCAATAACATCAATGCCATGAAACTGCCTGTAACGTCGATCGTGTACCTGAAAACACATACATTAGCCTTCACTTTTAAAGGTACATGTAGACTATCAAACCAAGTTTTAAAGGAGCCCTTCAGTTCAACAGCATGGTTACAAAAACCATATAAGGGGTTAAAAACCGATACATCGACTGCAACTTTTAGCGAAACTGATCCTTTTTTGAAAATGGCATTTTGGAAATTACAAAAACCTACTCTCGAGACTTAGTCACGAGGGGGCAAAGTAACGTAACGATGTGTAATTGTTTGCAGGCGCCAGATATTTCCAAGAAACAACAAACACACAATGACTGGGTGTTTCAAAGGGGTACCACAAGGCCTGTAACAGTAATACATGACTGTAATTGGCCCAAACCAGCCCCAAAAATTGGTAATGACCTTATTATCTATTCACCTATAGAGATAGTGTGACCTGAATGCAGAGTTTTGCTTGTATTGCATTTATTGTCAACTGTTATTGTGAAATTCTTATCTGGGCAGTCGAGCCCACTAAAAATAAAAAATTGACTCTTGGAACCATTAAAAATATAATCGAAATTATTTGACGTTATTTTATTATTCAGGAAATTATAATGAACATACAGTGCATAGACTTCACAAATTGCGAGAAAAACCAAAACGTTTCATTTTTGTAAAGTTTTTGAGGGGTTACAGTTTTGGAAAAGATAACACAAATTTACGCAATGTTGTAACTGGTAACAAAATAAGGATTTCAGAAAACAACTAGTAGTACTTTTTAATACAGCGTTCTTTATGCTGCCCTTACGTGACATAAGGAAAACACTAACATCCTACAACCAGCAGAAGTACCGAGTAAGCACAGTATTCAGAGAGTTCGTTACAATACACTGTTCTTATTGGTTTTCTAAAGTTTCTACTTTGGACACTATATTTCATCCGCTATCTTTCCTGTTTCCCCCCACGTCAAACCAACAAGAAAATATCACACAAGATAAAGTAAGAGCATGTATTTCTATCGAGTAAGAAAAATGTGATATCATCAAGCCGTCAGTTCTGAATTCGGAAATTGGGGGTAACAGCACAGAAAACAAGCTCGTGGGTCTTTTTTTTTTAGGTGTCCCATGGGAAGAAAACACACCGGTACACTGTCAGGGGTGTTTGAGTAAACAACGTGGCCAGATAGTCAAGTTTTTGATTTTGATTTAATAAACCATGGTCACTACTTTTAGAGAAAACAGTTACTGCTTTTTACTATTTGTCAGACAAAAAAACGTGATAATACTAACCCATCATTTTGAGAAAAATGGGACAAAACTACCTACGCTTTCATTTTTCTGGGTTCTGAAAGTATGGTGCGGCGACAAATGCGTTATACATGTGCCACACCGTAATCTGAGTGTCACTATTTGGTACCGCACGCAGGTGAAACAGCAGGTCAATTCTGATAACTGCATGTACAGTAAATTCAACAAATACATGTATCACCCACAAGTCATTATGTTAACACATCATAGTTTGCGAGTTAAACAGAAAGAATGAACTTGGAAGTGAGCCAACTTTGTAGTGCTTTATAAGTTCATTTATGGTTCCGCAACTGCACAACAAAAACCAACAACAAATAAAGACCTCTGTTTTCACCATGGGACACCTTTTCTTAATTAGCGTAACCAGAAGAAAGTCCGGGGGACCGGAACTAGCAAGTGAAAATTCAGTACCCCCCATAACACTCAAGAAAATCGCATATCTTTTATGCTGTAGCCGTTCAGGTCAACTATAAAATCGACGCATTATGATCTTTCGCCTGCCTAACGTTAAAAGCTGCAGAGATCTGCACCCTCATAACCACACAGAAAATGAATTAATTATTCAGAAAGCCTCCATGTTCAACACGTAGTAGGCCTACCCATTCCCAACAACGAAAAACCCCTTCAGCATGAGCATAACAATAAAGCTGAAAACTGAAAAGCCCACCACTCACTGAAACGCTTCAGCCCATTCTTCCCTAACGCTTTCATGGTCTTTTGGCTGAAGGATTATACCGATTAGTTTCGGGATATTAATTACAAACTGGAAGAGCATATATACCGATCACTATAGTTTTCCTCGTTGTTAATGGTTGCGTTCAATTAAATGAAACGAGGGAACTCTCTAAGACCATGGTTTATTCACAGAGCCGTCAGAACTGGCTCAGTGTCAACATGGAGTCGTGTGAAGAAGAGCGTGGTCTACTATATCGATAAAGCCGAATACCCCGTGGACTAACACTGGTATTCCAGCTCTCATATGATCCTAACCCGTCTTTTCTAAAGAATGCTGGCGTGGTACACGTGTTCTGGGAAGCTGGTGTAGGATTACAATAAACCGTCCCCACGCTCAGCGTGCAGCGTTCGTGCACATAGGCCTACTGTATTCATTTCAGCCAGCGAGTCGGTCGACATCACGTCTGCAACAACGCCATTTCCTTCCTTGTACAGACGCGTTTCAACACACAACCGGTTTTTTTGTCTGGTTTTGGTTGTGGTTCAGTGGAGGTTTTGGGACATGTATTTCAACCGTTAAGTCTGGGCAAGAGTTCAAGATACACGTCACGTGTGTTCGTGGCGTTTTCTTTCCTCACACTGGAATTCTTCCAAAGCTGAATTCAGCAAACTACCGGTGTTCTGTGGAGGGCGAGTTTTATCTCGACGTGTCTCGAAAAGATACGGGTCTCTTGGTGGAGTGCGGTCATAAAGTGACCGTAAACGTCTATTATTACAGGGTTGACGTAACACGCGGAGACGTACCAACGAATGCCCAGGGCCGGGCTGGCCGGCTGTGCTGAGTGCGGCGGGAAACGCTAACGGAACGGCCTTGATCTTTGTACCGGACTATCAAGCTGTGTGCCACGTCTGCAACGGTTTCTTC
This sequence comes from Acanthaster planci, assembly GCF_001949145.1. The sequence continues at coordinate 1,074,921 of NW_019091428.1, forward strand.
AGGGCAAAAAAAAAACGTTTCTCTGTATTCGGCGCCATTGTTCAGATGCCTTTTTGACTGTGGTAGTTTCAAGTTGAGGTAAGTATCTTTAGCAACTTCTTTCTTCATAGCAAGTATGTATAACGGTGAATATTATAGAAACGATAACTAGAATTGCAGGTGCGTGGGGCAATAAGAACTGGTTTTGTGTTTGGAAGTTCGCGTTGTCATGATGACAGCGGTAAAAATGGTACATGTGGGAGAGCATAATTCGAGAGTGTAAAGTGTAAGGCTCACGGGGCACACAGTGACTCAGGGAATTCCCATATTCCCGTTCTTTGTAACCAGCAGAAACTCTATGTTTGACACAAATTTCTATATTTATTGCCCCGTTTGAAATGTTTGCTTTAGTTTGGTACGTTGGTGTATCTTTTTTAAAAAATCCGGACAACCTGCATGTTTATTTCATATACAATTACAAAGTCATGTACTATACGCAGCTGAAAGCACCTCTTTCCGGCTCCTTGTAATCGATCCGTCAGGTCAGCGTACATTTACAATAACAAATTATTTATGTCGCTCATTTTGCCGTCGTAATTAATGAATAGCAATTCCATCGTCGGAACATTCCACACCCGCAGACATGGAATAACAGGCGGTGTAGAGCTAATCCGCACAGCGTACTGGGGATGATTACGTTGGGTTACGACATGTGTGCAATAAATTTTGACTCCTTGACAAACGGACCCCTCGACACAGCTGCGCATGCAGCGTACATGGCGGACGAGCAGTGCCATGACATGTCAAGCAGTGCACGTTTTCACGGTAGTAAGAATCTTACATGACACCAGATTACACGGATCGACAAAATGGAATTTGAGATCTTACGTAACAGCCTGTTATCGTAATCATTTCATTACGGGGCTACTACCCACATCAACAACGGCAGATATTGCTATTGATGTAGGATTTGGAGCAAAATAACTTTCTTTTAAAAAATCGCTTAGCATCCCTTATCTTACAAAACCTCGGCGGAAACTTCACTTTTTAAACATCCATTTCCTGTTTTTGTTACGTCTAGCTCGGCGTGGTGTGATTCACAAGATAGCCGGAAATGTTTGTAAAAAAAAGAGAAACAAAATCACCATCAGGCCGGAGGTCGTTGGCCGGAGACTTTAAAGACGGTCAGATGTGAGGGCTGTTTATGGCCCACGACTGAGAAAACATGTCATGCTGTGCTCAATAGCTATGGACCGGCTTGGTTTCTTTTTTTAAAGCTACGCATTTATTTGTAAATTAAATATGTCAATAGTCATGAATGTTTTGAACACTATGATGGCCTCTAGATTTGTAACTTCTCAATTTTGTTTCGCGCGATTATAATTAGGATTTTATGTCAAACCATAGTCAGTTTATACAGCCATCTGCGAACATTAGACTATCTTTATCCTTGTTGCAGTTCGTTGTTTTACTAAGCATTAGTCCTTCCAACAATAAATTTGAAAGCATAAAAATTAATTAAGAAAGAGAAAGGGCAAAATTCGACTTTAATTCGACCAACTGCTTCTTACAGGAGTTAGAGAACAACTGGGTGTATAACAAAATTAAACAATTACCCCAGTAAAACTCTACTACCCCCTGCCAGGATTTTGAAGTTTTTTTACGGGGACTCAGGGAGAGAGAACGCAAGGAAGTTGAGAAAGTCTTCGCTGAATTGAAAGGAATCAAAAGTTGAAAGTTACATGTACACGGACGAAACTTGCAAGAATGCATGAAAACAAGTTACAAGTAGGTATTTTACTGTCACCTGGCACTGGGCTTAGGTCAATTTTCCGTTCCACTTTTTAGTTACGAACTGGTTGTGGTCAGCAAGCTATAAATACTGGTGTATTGTTCTTTTTCAGAAGCATGGACATCGCAGTATATGGATCCAAGAAAATGCTGAGCCCAAGACAACGCCGGGGAAGCTACTACAAGAAGAAGGGCCGGCAGGGCCGGCGGACCAAGCTGACCGGGGGGCTCCTCCGGGCCATCTCCGAAATCCTGGCTGAGATGGACATCCTGAGCATCTCCCACCTCAGCCAGGAGTTGCTGAATAGAGGACACAGCCTGTCGCGGTCCACCGTCTTCAGGGCTATGGAGACGCTGGGGCTTAGGGTTGACCGGGACAGGAAGGTATGGTGCGCTGGTCCGGTTGGGACCGAGGCTGGTGAACTGCGGTGGACGGCTAAACACAGCAACGGGGACGACGCAAACTCTACCACGCCAGCCCTGACACGAAATAATTCCGTTCATGCTGACGCGGGCTTTCTTCCTGGAAGAGCAGAAGACAGTCCACCGCTTTTGTTAAACGACATAAGTTATTCACAGCAAACGGAATACCGCGATCCGAAGTTACAATGCACTGCTAACAGAGACTCAGTGGAAGCTGAAAACACCGCGAATGGCCTGTACACTCCAACAAACAACGATAACACTGGCGTGACCCGAGGTGCGACAAGAGGGAACATGAAACAGGAAATCAACGACCAGAACCCTGCCTCTGAAGAATTCGAACTGACTCAGTCCACTGGGGGTCAAGAAACCCTTTGTCTTGCAGACAGATGGACAGACACGGTTCGAGACGGAGTAAGACGAGTGAGTATGACGTCACTTGTGTCCGCGCAGAGGAGGGGAAGGAAACGGAAATCGGATTGTCCAGCTAAATTTGGTTCACCCCGCAACTTAAAGGTGGACTCGACATCTTACTGGCCATCAACGGCTTCACCATCAAGACAAGCTACAAGAACCTTTGAGGTACATACATACCATATTCAAGTAAAATCACATTTAAAACAACAGTTCAAATAAAAACGGAAGAAGAGGAATTAAAGGCAAAACAAGGTCAAGGCGCAACAACAAATACCACAGAGAAGACAAAAAAACATAACATTAACAACAGCGCCTGGTGTTCTGAAAAATAATAAAATGAAATACACATACCTAGCTTTCTCATTCAGCTCATTTTTTTCTCTTTTGTTACACCCGACCCAAAATTGAATACTCATCAAACAAGGAAATTAAATAAACCAGTTATTTTTTCCACCTATTTGTTACTACATACATGTATGCAAAAGCCATTGTTGAATTTGATCAGAGGGAAAAACGTTTTGATTTCATTTTTATTTCTAAATTTAGGCTGCAGAACTATATTCATCAAAGACTGAAGACGATCAGTGGATACCCTCCAAAAGCTCTGTCAAAGCCAAACAAGCATCCACCTCTTCAAGTGGGGTCTATGGACGCGAGGCTCCTGAACTTGTGACAGAGCAAATTTTACATCTTCAGGAGAACCAGCCTAGAAGGAACCTGATCACAGAGAAGCGTCCGGCTGGTTTCCAAGGTCGAGCTGAACCTTCGCTGCTGTCCAAGACAACCTTGAGGCACTCTTCCTCAAAGGACAGTTTGATCTTAGAGCCAGAAGCCTTTCAAGACGAAACCATGGACACGGACAGGGCAAACCCAATAAACGGAACCAGCGGTTACCGGGAGGAGCTGGTTGGCTGTCAAGAATGGAAAGACAAATTGATGCTTTGTAGCAGAGAATTAATGGATAGCACTTCGAAAAAAGACAATGTGCACAGTTCAAGTACCTTTACCTTTCGGCGAGGCTACAGGTCTAAACACTGCCAAGAAACACGTGATTCGCTGGAAGAGGATCTCCTGCTTGGAGAATCTGCACCACAAAGACAACAACTTCAAAAGTCAGGCTCTCAACAATTACCTGTATCGAATACAGACACACAGAAGGAACTAATGCACAAAGATGCAGGGCATCAAATGCAGGGGCAAGCTGTTGCGGCAAATTGCAGACTGAATCGAGCTTCTAACGAGCAGCCTGTGAAGACATATGACAGCAGATGGTCTGGTGCAGAGGTAAATCGTCAGCGTCACTCTGACCAGTACCTGGGTAGGCCATCACGGAAAGCAAGTCAGTTCCTCCCGGGCGATCAAATTCAGAATAAAACAAGGGCCAATTTAACCATCCCAAGTTTTCAAAATATTCCCACGGAGCAGAAAACGTCCAGAGAAAATGATCCTCAGACGGCAAGGCTGCACGCACTAACTTCGAGCCTGGCTGCTAAGACATCATCAGTTCTGGGAATCGAGATAGGACGAAGAGGGAGGGAACAGTTGGATAAACTAACCTCTGATTCAGCTTCCAACAATCTCATCAGTGACTTAAGTGCAGGCAAGAATAAAGAGACAAGTTTTCAAACTAACAAAGAACCATTAGTAAAGCCAAGAGGCCTAGGACAGAAAGCTGTATCAAAATCATCTCTACCATCAGCCAATGGCCATGGTACATACTCTCCTTCCCCTCAAGATGAGTGCATCCAGTCGCAACACAACACCAATGGTGGAGGTAGTGCTCCTGCTTCATCATCAGTCACGCAGTGCTTTTCCATGTTTCTGCCTGAGCTTCAATCCTGGGTGAGTGACTGTCATCCCTTTCAAGTCATGCTTTTATTTCAATACAGAGATGATGAAGTGAGGGTTCAAGTGGGTGAAATCTTTACCGTTTTACCCTCAGCAGTCAGCATCGTCAGGTCCACTGAGGTTTAATTCCGTGTTTACACTGTCAGGTCAACAATTCGGGAGAACCACAATTATGTACATGTACGTGCATACTAGTTGGGGTTTATTTGAAACGCTGGCTATAAATCAAAATTTAGAGATTAGCCTGCTCCAAGAAGTTAAATGTCCTTCTTTCATAATAACAAGTGCTGTTGGTGTACATGTAGCCTGGAGTTTTGTATATTAGAACAATTTCCATATTCGCGTCTGTACTACCTCAGCTGCTTTGCTTGGAAAAAGGCCGGAAAAATTGGAAATGGTTGTGAGGTTTTTATCTCCTGAGTTCATTTCGGCACGTTTGCTACTGTATCCATTTCCTAGATGCAATTTGTCTCCGACAAGCTAGCATCCATGGAAGACCAGCTCCAATACCTCACAGAGATCATCACTCAACCCGCTGAGAAGACAGAAGAGGCAGAGCCCGGGACAGTCTCTGCTGAGTCTGATGCCATCGATAGTCTCAAAGAGGAGGAGGAGGAAGAAGAGGAAGAGGAAGAAGGCAGGGATGAGAAGGTGGAGGAGGCAGGTGAAGAGGATCCTGGGCAAAGTGAGAGCGAAAAAGAACCCGAGGGCCAGACATGGGAGACAACCTTGCCTCCCATTAACACACCAGAGAGCAACGGTAATTTGGGGTTATATGCCAAAGAGACCGATGGTCATTCCGTGAAATATAATGATGTCAGGCTGTGTTTACAGCATTGAATGCAGCCACATTGGTAACAGGTTCTTTGTCCATCATGTTGAGTGTCTGGACACCATCAACAAAACTGAAATAACACAGAAATACACGTATATCTATTTTGAGGATTTTACTGCTTTATTTCTGCTTAGATTTAGTTACTGTTTGGGCTTTAATGAGAACACGAAAAAAGCAATCCTACGGGTGAGTATGCAGTGTATGGTTAATTCAGAAATTATTCTGGAAGAAGATTTGATTTTGATTTGATTTAAAAATGCACTTTCAAAGTAACTGGAAAAAAACGATGAAGCCAAGTGATTCTCTTTCACTTGTTACACTGCAACGTTGTATCTCACGCAGATATGATCAAGAAGATCATGAGTGATGAACGCTGGAATACTTTCAGCCCCTATGTTGGCGGACCAAGGCTGGCTATCAGGCTTGCAAGGGACTGTATCTTTGGCTCGGAAGTCTTGTCCAAGTCGACAGTGACAGGACGGAATGGAATGAATCCTCTCCAGCGAGATGGTATCAAGAAGATTAAAGGTTTGCAATTCATATTTTATCATAATATGATTACGCCTTTAGATCTAAGCACTTCACAACACTGTGCTTTGATACACTTTGTATCTCAATGGATTCTGCAGCCGTGGGTTACACCCATGGGCATGTCTCATCTGTACTCAATCTATACTCAACCTGTAACCTATCACGATCCTGTAGACCAAATGTATATTGTAATTCCTGTTTCTACAGTGTATAATCTCCATTTCTGGCTTGTTTTGTCAGCACCGTACCCACAGATTCTGGTGACCTGATTTCACTCTGTAGCCTCCTTTGATCTGTACTTTTTCCAGAGTGCCTGATGAAGATGTACGGCCCAAAATGCAGTGGCGTAGAGTGTGAGATACTGTGGAAGATGGCACGGGAGAGTCTATCCCAACTGTGCAAGCGCACACGGCGTCAGTTTGCAGCAGAAGCAAGTAACCAAGACGTAGATGATCCAGATTATACACCATGAGGGGTAGGTATTTGCAACATAACAACTTTGAAGGGGGCTCTGTGGTCTTCTCACATGTTAAGTGAGTATGCTCCTCAGATGGCCTATGTGTACTAGTGTAACATACTTCACGTGGTTAATGTGCTTGAGCCAAACACGTAACCCCGAACAATTCAAGCATTGTATATATTATGCCACTGATATTTCTGATAAACGATGCAAAATAAATTCTCAAGAGATCAAATTCAGGAATGCATATACAGGTATATGTTTTGTGAATAGCGTTTGCCTTCTGCCAGTGCTTGTATTTAAAAAAAAGGTCAGAAAATGACTCTTAATTTCCCTATTTTGTCAGTATTTTTAATTTTGCTTTTGATAGCCACCATGTGCTTGGGGACCAAGATTGCAAAAATGAAAGACATTTCATACACCAATTCACTCTATATACACACAATATATTAGTGCAGTGGTTAAATAATCATCAAGTCTACAAAAGGTTGAAAGCAGTGGGATCCTTAATGCTTCGTGATGAAATTAAGTCTACAAATAATGCAGAATAAGTGATGCTCATGGTACAGTAACACCAGTGGATTACCAATTGCAAAAAATCCCACTGACACAAAATGTTTCATTTAAACTTAGTAATGTAGACCAGACAAACAGAAACATGTATATACATGTAGTCAGGTACCCCCACCATGACTGTGTGATGCCTTGCCTGTTCATCCCTCAAATGTGAACCAATGTTCTCTCTCGTGGTAAAGGTTACATTCATCTGTAATTGTGGGTGATACACCGTATATCTGCAGAAATCTAGATGCGGCCAGGGGACCGGGGATTTCATAGGAGTGGTAGTAGCCAATCAAATTACAGAAAAAAAATAGCTAATCCTGGTTCTTTGGAAGTTAGTAAACGGCTACTCACCACACCAGGTAGTTTAATCTCAACCACTAGGAACTCAGGATGCCCCTCGGCGGGCTCTCTCATGATGGTGTAGTCCGGCTTCGGGGAGGCATTGACCACTGTCTGAGGGCTGTCCACCTCTGTGATCAAGGGAGCCCTGGGCTTCTCCTGAGTGCCTGTGCCTGGGCTGTTCCCATCGGCCGATTCCATCTCGAGGATCCTGGGTTTTGATTTGGTCCGGATATTGTGCTCATTGAGGTTTCCGAGACTCTTTCTGTTCTTAAGCTGTATCCAATCTGTAAGAAAAGGACAACTTGATCATTACTTTTCTTTTCTTGTGAATTACTTTGTTACTCATTTAACTTGAACAAAAGCCTGGAAACTGTTTAACAGAAAGAGTTTTTAAGAAAGGTATGTAACAGGTCATGTACTTACAAATGCTGTTAAACCATGTAGAAATTTCGAAGACATATACATGTACAGGAAGAGTTAACTATGCAGTTCGTAATGTAATTTTTATAACTTTCGTAACTTTCTTTTCTTGAAACTTTATAATTTCTGGAATTGAGAAATATAAAAAAATGGGACATTACATGTGTTTCAGGAGATTTTAAAACTGGTGGTTTTGTGCTTTCGGTGAAAATTATCTCAAAATTCTTTTGGAAGAGTTGACATTAGGAAGTATCTCTGAACTGGTAACATCTCTGTTGCATAGTCTTGGAATAAGACAAATTAGAGATCCCCTGTGTTCTCAGCAGTGATTGGTTCTTGACTTCACAAAGACTAATGTTCCTATACAGGAGTCGGTGTTAAAGCCAGCCATATTTTAGTGCAGGACAATATAGTAATGGCAAAGGGAGGGAGTGAATCAACCAGAGTCTTGCGGATCACGGCTTGGGGTCCAGGGGGGGCCTACTTAAGGGGACTCTAGATCGCTTTTTCAGTGAGTTTTATTTCCAAATTTATTAAGAGTTCAAATTCATTTAATTTTTCCAGGTAAAAATATGAAATTTCCAAAGCGATTAATGTTTTTTTCTGGGATTTTTAAGGATTAACTATAACATTGACAGGAGTCCTTTGTGTCTTCTGGAACCAATCTTTCAGAACTTCTGGGCATAGAAATATGCAAAGCTTAGAAATTAGGTGAGGTAATCTCCTAAAATGTTTTGCTTCATGTTTACCTATCTTGTTTTGTCAGCTTGAAATCTTAGATGTCTTGAAGGAAAATTTTGGGAAAAATAAAGAAAAAAGTGTCTGTTTTAGTGTGAATGCGATGCCAAAAGGTTCAATGGACTTAGTTATGCTTACAACTAGTACACTTTAAAAGTTTGTTCATTTCATTTGAAACAAATGCCATCCAACTTTTCTTGCTGTTGTCATTTTTAAGAAGTTAACACCTAGCTGCACACTGACCAAGTATTATAAAAAGTGAGAAAAAGAAATTCCTACCAATACATCTCCTGTTTTTAGATGCCATGTACATGTAATGGGAAGCAGAAGTGTATATTTTATTTGGTCGCCTTACTAGTCCACGAGTTCTGTATGCCTTACGTGTGACTGGTCTTGCCAAGTTTGGTCAAGCTCATGAAGTTGCCCAGCAGTATTTTGTGTTACTACACCTCGTAAATATTCATGAGCAAATCGGAGCACGTCATTGGCCGATTCCACCTCGCATCTGGGAAGTAGAAATGATACGCGACCAGGTGACATCATAACGGTGAGTATCTACCTCACTGCCGTGCAATTGTTTTTTCTTGTAGCATAAAAAATCCCTCTGGAACCCAAAGCGTAAATATGTAGTCTGTGTCATGTAATCTTTACAGAACCAGTCTATCTGGAGTTGTATCCTAATAACTATTACAGTAAAGACCCAAAACATATGTCAGCACCAGACTACTTGAAGCCCTGTTTCTATGCACATCTGCACTCCACTATCATTACATGGAAATTTAGCAGCTGAGAAACCAACAATGGTGTCTGTGAGTACAAGCAACGTGAGACTTCTGTTTGAATATTTATGAGGTGCAGTAAAACAAATACAGCATGGTTTATTTCGGGAAAAATGTTGGGAAATACTGGTCAGTTTGACTAATTCCCTCCGCTTCGCGTCAGGAGGTAATCAAGCTGACCTACACCTCAGGGCCAGTAATTCCCACTCCTTCCCCTCAAACCATGCTGCATTTGTATAATAGGACACTCTATGAAATTCTGGCCCGAATGTTGGGAGGCTCAATAATGTAAGTTCCCGATCTTAGCTTTTTATACATGATGTTGTATTCTACATGTGTTTACATGATCATTTAATCCCTGTTAAAAAAGTTTTTGATACAAAGAAAGCTGAATAAAGCAAGATACTTGCTGAAGTGACTCCAGGACTTACTTCTGTCAAGCAGAATTTGGTATTTGTTTTCCAGACCCTCAAAGATGACAGACATCAAGAAACCTTTAAAAACGTCGCTCTTCTGCACTTTCTCATAAAAGCTTGTGTTGATGAGAACATCATAAGCAATGCAGCCTTTCCCACCTGGAAGCAAAGAAAGATTTTCTATCAATCCAAAGAGGAGATGGTGTACTCCTACTTATGTTGGAAGATATGGTGAAAGGCTCATCCTTCCAGGCCATCTTAAATTACTCCAGTCAATTCTGAACTCGTCTTGTGTTGAATTTGAAGAAGCTGCCTAGCACAAAAGTTTACGGAACAGAGAAAATATTTGCTTTGCGGAAACAGTTGCTTGCCCAAAATTCTTGTAATGAACATTACATTGATTCTGACCAGCTCCTGCCAAGTTATGCTCAACAAAGCTGCGAAGTGAATTAGGTCTTGATCATGGAGCAAGAGTAGAAGAAGAGCCTACGATATGTTTGCAGAACTCTATCCATTTTCATTAGACTACTTAATGCTCTCAACTCATATTGAAAAGTAGTTGAAGCGTTCTCTTCTCTTAGGCCTTCACAAGCAACATTTTCGTGCATTACACACTTTTCATCATTTCTCCCCGGATGAAACTTCAACAACCACCCTCCTTGACAATGTTCAAAATAAATCAACCTCTGTTCCTTCATAGGACTGATAATTACTTTTGTCCACTTCTGCATGTCCTTCACCGATACTTAGTGGTACCCTGTAGTTTGGCTCATCAGATTCAAGGATTTTTACCAACTCTCCCTCTGTGATGTCTAAAGGAGCTGGAAGCTGTGAGGTGAAACAGAAATTCATTTAATGTATGCCTGCTCATCAGTGCCTGAGTTTTGCTTAGCAGCTTAAAGGGACTCCAAAATGTTGGCGAGGAGACAAATAAGCCAGCTCGGTATTCAAATAAGTCAAGTTCATTCTGGATAAAATACTTGAAACATGTTCAGTGTGTACGAGAATAGAGGAAGGACACAGAAGGAGTTTGATCTGCCCGGGCTATAACATCTGGCCAATTTCTGCTTTCTGGCATGCCAGGTATGTCCATAGCCAGAGTGCAGCGAGTGCTTGCTACGTACCATCTGTTTCACAACCATGAAACCCCTTTGTACCCTATGATCGCTGCCGCAATTTTTCGCTGGTAATCTGCATCCATAAAACTTTGTGTACTGAGGTATAGGAAATTGAATATTCATGCTTTGTTGGTGCTTGGTATGATCTCACAACAACATCAAATTTAATGCTTGCGCAGTCGCTTGTTTGGCTAAGATACAGACAGTAATGGGGCATTTGGGGAATGTTTTCTATTATTGGCCGACTCGGCGGCGACCATCACTGAACACTTTGAAGTGCCAGAGTTGCAATTCCTTCTGTGTCCTTCCTCTATGGTACGAGGCAGCTGACCACACACACACACTGATAAATCCCAAAAGACCTGATGCAATCCATTTTGTGCATACAGTTTTTTAATACATTGTGCCTGACTGGCTCACTGAAGAAAAAAAACAAATCAACTTTATGACCAGTATTTTTCAACACATACATGTACAGTGTACTTAGACAATAAAACAAGTGCACATTTCATATCAGTCACAGTGGGATACACGATGTAAATTTTTTCAAAGTGTATATTTTGCCATCAGTCGGTTCCACTTGACTGTTATGCACCCTTCAAGTCGACAACAGTGTGTACTCAAGAACATATTTCACTTCAAAGGGGAACACAAGGTTGGTTCTTAATTACCTCAAATGACACACAGACATTGATGAAGACCTTCTCCTTCTTGCCGTTCTTCGTTTTAATGCAGAAGCCTGGCTCTGGCTTTACTCTGTGGTAGGTTGGGGTGGACGCATTGGGGTCAAGGCCTTGCATCTCAGCAGCCTAAATGTACATAGAAATTGGTGGGAGGGTAAAGAGAAACAGACTGCTGGTATCAGTAACTCTGACAGAGTTATATCTGTGATGAATGTTGACGTTTGCAACTTTGAAGTACGTGCGTAAATCTCCAACAGGACAGGCAGGGGAGAAAGACAACCGTTAGTCAAAACCAGGAATCATCCATCTGTCCTGATGTACAAAAGTTCAAAAGCTCCGCATTGGGTTTAGTTTTACTAAAGGATGTTTGGATTTGTTACACAATCCACAAGCTTACCTGGGATAAGTTTATGTTTATGGTCCATCATTTTCCATTGCTTGAGGAAGCATATTCCCACACATGTATAACTAACACTGTAACACAACAACCAAGTACATTTAAGTACTAACAACTTTTGTCTATGAAAACTAGCCCAATTGCATGTCAAGTAGGCCTGTGTTAGACTGTGAAGCCTAATATTTAAGCATGTTCTTGGTCGGAGGCTACCAAGTACATTTAAGTACTATCAACTTTTGTCCATGAAAACTAGCCCCACTGCATGTTATGTAGGCCTATGTTAGACTGTGAAGCCTAATATTTAAGCATGTTCTTGGTCGGAGGCTTTTCAACCTACTGCACACTTGTTGGAAAATCTCTATTCAATTTGAGGATGCAACTCCCTATACCATCAAGGAGCTCCGTGACAGTCTGCCATGAAAACAAGCACTACGAAGAAGCCAACTATGTTTTCAACTTCCTGTAGGTTGTGTCCTCAGGTTGTGAAAGCTCCAGGATGAACACATAAAAGCTGAGTCCGTCCATTTGAACAGGGAATTATGTGCTTTCTTCCTCATTTACAGCAATATATGTGAATACAACTCTCTTTTGCTATCCGCCCCGAGTTGAAGCGCACCCCAAGCGACAAAAGAAAGACAGTTGGTAGTAAGTTTTCCAAGCGGGTTCTTGCTCACGCTCTGCGTGTACGCAATGATATTACAGTAAGGAATAAATTTGTCATACGTACTCAGTGTGCTCTGTGTCAAGCATGCCACTGATCCCATTATAAACGCGCATCTGTGCGGTGAATACTAAAAAAACACACTCTCTTTTGTTCCGCTCGGAGTGAATAGTGTGGGAGATATTTTTATTGCATAAAACAGTGGGGAAATTTTGAAATTAAAAACAACAGGACTTAGGCGCATGCCTTGGTGTAGTACTACTGCCACTGTAGGTGTGGTTTTACCTCCCTAAGTTTGATTCCACATTGGTCAGCCAGCACTGACCAATCAGAGACATGAGACAAGACCCAGGCTTTAAAGCCTAAAGGACATGTGTAAATGAGTCAGGATGCTGTTCAGTTGGGAATTCATTTTTTTAAAAAGGAAAATGTGATTAAAATTTGTCTCTCTGTCTCTTTGTCTCTTGCTCCTCTCTTTCGATTGCAAAGGTTTTGAAATTTCAAGTGAAGCTAGCATTTAATTCCTTGACATATAAGGCACGAGAAAGAACAAAACTTTTATGAAAATCTGAATTGTAAGCTATTCATTCAAAATCCACATTCATTTTGTGTACAAAATAATCAGTTACCATGGTTACTGTTTGTCCTTTGGCTATATACTTGCCTACAAAGTACAAACATCCCAAAACATCTCAAATATCCCTACTTCCGATGGAATCCAAACTATATAGGCCTAAAGTTGTATCAAAATGTTTCTTCTGAAATCCTCTTTCACTTCACAAAGAAAACAGAAAAATAGTTGAAAATTTATAGCACAGGGCGAACCCAGCAGTAGTACGCCTAACATAATTTATACCTCGTTGTGCCGACCAACAGCAATGCACGCGGAAAGTCATGAAAATTAGACACGCTCAGTAAACCACGATGGATCTGAAAGGAATGTTCTTATCATAATTCCTCCACCATTCTAAAACCATTTTTCTAAAACCTGAACAAAATATGCCCAGCCAACCAGAACTCCCCCTTTTTGCTTGAAACTTCTCGCCCTTTCTAACCTGCATCAGTAGCTTTCTGTACATTGTTTCTTCATCCATGGGCTCTTCGTTTTCATGCGGTTCCTTTGCCACATCCAAAAGAGTTGAATCCGTCACGGAGGCCGCCATTTTCGTAGTGCTTGACAACGCGCCCTCTGGAGACCGGGCAAACTCAGTCGAACTTTCTCAATAAATCGGCTACTCTCGCCATCCGACTGACCCCCCCCCATCTGGCTTTATTGCTTGATCAATATCCGAGTGTTATACATCGAATTATTGCAGCTGCTAAAAGGCATGAAAACCGTAAGTTATAAGTTGGGCAGGTCCCTTGATTTCTTCGGAGATAATTTTGTGGAGGCCCATGTAAAGGGCGTGACCTACATTATCATGATAATTTACTGTGGATTTTTTTTCATGGTTATATTCCCAATTAACATTAATTTACATTTTTACAGGTGGATAAAATACAAATGGATCAAGTATAACAACGTTGCAGTTTTATTGGTTTCTAGGCTACATGCCAAACAGCTTCAGTCACAAAGATACACTGAACTTTGGCACTGCAATTTGCATGAGGCTAAATTACCGCGTAGGCTATGTCACGGCACAAGAATGTGTCGCCATGCCAGGCCTATATCTTACCGTGACGTCTACATGACCTCCAGGATAACCTCACACCGTTATTATTATTCAGAAAGGGCAACATGGGGGTCATGATTTTGCAAGTGCACGTAGCCACACCACACGGGCTGTTTTTAAATCCTAAAGTCTTATCGGAGACTGTTATCTGGGGTCCAAACATTCGTGGAGCTTGAATCGATCTGAAGCTCAGACGAACTGAACAGCTATCGCGTAGCGAGCGGCGTGGACAGCTTTGCCAAGCTGAACTTCACTCCGGGCCGGGCGTGCGCGCACTCGGTTCATACTTACAAGGTACTACACAGAAATTAATAGTACAGTGGGCTTATTGTAATATTGTTTTCACTATATGCTTTAGGTTCTCTGTGATAATGATATGCAGTGTTTTATGCACTGCTGTTTCGCGTATATCACACACGGACTGAGCATAGTATAGCATGTTGCCGCAGTGCATGCTGCCATGTCCTGTTTCCTTGTTATTGGAATCGGATCAAATGTACTCGTCACGTGTAGACCTATATGGCTTAACTGGAACACAGCCTGCCTGACCTGTGTGCTCCAAAGTAGCTTCCTCAGTTTGTCCAAAGTGTTCCTTAATTCTAATACCACAAACGACTGGCGGGAACCTACAGACGTACAAGGAAGGGACTTCATTCTGTTATCAACCTCCAGTCATCCAAGGAGTTAATATATGCATGGAGGTGTGTTCCTTCCTCCATGATATATGCCTATGAGGAGGTTTAATTCATCGGTTGACAATTCTGTTAACTTGTCTGCTTGCAGAATGTCCTTGGTGCCTCACGTCTTCCACTGAGTTAGACCTACACTACAGGGAAACCTCAGGCTGGGTCTCCTCCGTCCGAGTTGCCATCATGTGTGGTTCGCCGTGTACCCCTAATCGTATCTGGTCTTGGCTAGTTCATCATTTCCCACCGCACCCGACGGACTTCGGCCTGAGTGAAGATGCCACACTTTTCATGCACTCCCAGGTGAGGTCGGGGATTATACATACACAAAGTATATGATTGCGGGCTTGTATGTTTCGCTTTCGAGAAGGAATATTTCGATCTCTAATAATTATTTCAGTGAAAGAGATTGGATCTGCTTAATTTTAACCCAAAGATGAACTTGCCATATATCCGTATAACACTGAGAATGAAACAGAAAAAGATCGCCAAATTATTTAATTGTGTGATAGCTAAGATTATATTAATGGTAGGCCTGACATATGTTTCCAACTATTAACTTCGACCGCGAAAGTTTCCCACTAACACACGGATTGTATAGACTGTCCGTATAGACTTATAACAGACTTCAAGGCTGTCTTTGCCTATAAGATGTTCATTTCCCTCTGACATTTGGCACGAATGAACTGACATTTGGCACGAATGAACGTTCTCACGAATTCAGTCTGTATGAAGGAAGACTGCAAACTTTGCTCCGACAAGAAAACTCGCGAGCTTCAATAGCAGTTGTGGAGAGTCTTGAATCTATAAATCATACGAGCACTTGACGAACAAGGCTCCTCGACTGACAGCGAAGGTTTGGTTCAGCCAGGGACCCACCATTCGCACCTCACAATAGTCATCTATTGTGAATGTGCCACTCGGGCAAACATTGCGAACAATACCTGGAATCCTAGCCTCTGTGGCCTTGAGTTAACCATTATACGAATGAACTATCTGCTGGGCCGAAATTGATCCACGACAAATGGATCCCGTTTCAGAGTAAAGACCCAAAGTGGAAAGGCCTTGTTATCTGATAACAACTGGCATTAGGGTTGGGCAAAACATGCATGGACAAAGTGTGTACATATAGTACATAATACTGTACAGGTACATGTACGCCGGATTTCAACGGATCCGACAGACTACTGCATGTGTGATGGCTGAAATGTTTTCCTTCTAAGAGAAAACACACACGATTGCTTGTTGGCTCAGGGCATGCGCCAGGTCCCACTATGAGGAAGAAGTTCTGAATAATGTTCTAGAGGAAACAACTTTTATCAATATTCCCTGTCTGAAACAAGCACGGCTTGACTAGCTCGAATCAAGCGTCTAACCTCGGGTGGATGATGATTCCCGACACGAAGTAGCCGTAAAGTTATTTTAGGTAGGCCTACTGTCACAGCGCCTCAACGGCTTAACCTCAGTGCATGTAACGACATTATGCCTAAATTTGCACGTCATCCGCCGGATAATTGTTTCTTCTAATGGGAGGCACATAATTTTTATGTGTAATTGCTAATATGCTGCTGGTATCATTATGGTTCTATACGCGCACATGCACAATTGGTTTGCGAACAATAATAAAGGACCGGACCTGTGTGCGGTTTCTGAAACTGAATGTTGGATAGAAAACTTACACGCAAATGAGTGTTTAGACGGAGGACGTTATCAGCCCTTTCTCCTGCATAATCGAAAATATGTGAAATTTAACGATAAAGAATCACTTATGGCAGTGAATGGATCGCGGTACCGTGCTAATCATAAAACCAATCCTTCCAATGCATTCCTCCTTCCCAAATCACCTCACAAAGTGGGGTGACTTGTCTAAATCCAAGATGGCCGCCACACTGATCGATCAAAGTTCCAAAGTGGGATTGGGAACACCATACACATACAGATTTTTAAAGGGACAAGCATAATAAAGATCAGCTACACGTGATCATACAACTGCTTGGTGACCCACCTCCACTGGATTGACAGGTCAACAGTTATATGACCAACACATGCCGTTTCCAATGGTGATGTAGTCGGCTATCTATCTGAGTCGGGGAGAGGAGAAGGGAGGGAAAACAACCAAACAACCACCTATTGTGCAAGGTCTTTTTTAAGTGTCCTTTGTATTTGATGCATTTTTTTTCTTCTGCCGACAGTGGTCCATACCTCAGCCCGTCTTTATCGCCTACCGAGCCTTCTTGGCCTGTTACACTTTCGCTTGGCTTATTATGTCTATCGTCAATGCGGGCCAGACAACGGGGCTGGGTGGATTTTTTGTCTTCCTGACCAACTGGACCTACATTTTGCTCAGTTTTTATCTCGTCATCTCATGCATATCCACATCCTATGCCTCGTACAGGACCAGACAGTGCCCATCAGATGGTAAGTACATGTATAGGCCTACACAATGCTGAGTTCTAAGTGTTAATCTTAAGCAGCTCCTAGGTCCGCGCGGGCTGTGTAGCCAGGTCAGACTACATGCACAAGATGTAAGTACATGTTGATCGTGCTCATCCCTTGCATGTCGATGGTTTCATCAAGGTCAGATTCCACACATTGGATGCAAGTAAGCTCAGCTGGTATCTTGCCAGTTCCTGCATGTATGCGACGTATACACGCTCAGAAAGCGCACCTCGGATTGTAAGTACATCGTGCAGAGTTTGCGCCTCATCTTCCTGGTCTCTGTCCTTCACAAGTTCAGACAGAGCACATCGTATGGAATCATATATACTGACCTTAAGACCTGACCTTGACAGTGTTTTTATTTCAAAGGCGTCTGGAGCTTTTACAGTTAAAGTGAAACATGCATGTGAAGGGCAAGTGGCTTAGGGCATCTGACCCCCCGTACACTTTATTTTTATAAAGGTAAATGTGCACTTTTTGATTTCCTAAAAGTGAGGAGACACGTCCCTTCTCGTTAGACTTTGACCTTATTGCTGCGATCAAAGTTAACAGTTATTGTAGCTCGGCTGAACTTGGTGTCAGTAGACAGACTAATCAATACTATACATATCATTGCAGTATTTGGTTCGAACACAGGTAGGTGATTTTGGCACCAAATATTGGAGACACTATTCTGATTTTGCCCCCTGAAGACACTCCCCGACAATGGCCCTTGAAATTGATCAATGAGTAAGCACTATTTTCCTTTCAGGAAACCTCAACAAAGCCGAGGCTGCCCCCATTCGTCAACCGGGAAGCAATGACAACTACCCGCAGTCATCTTCACCAGATTCCGAATCGTCAGGTTCAGTGCCAGAAGACATATCTCCTCAGACAACTCCCACACGGCTACCGTTCTACTTCAAGATCACCTGGGTGCTCCTCAACGTGTGTCTTGCTTTTGGACCCATCATCAGCATCATCTACTGGGCTTTCATCTTCGACCCCGAATTCGTCTACGCCAATCAGGGAGGCGCCTACGGAGTAGCGCTGACCGTCCACCGTCATGCATTCAACACGATCTTCGTGTACCTCGACCTTGCCGTGTCTGCCTCACCGATTACATTCTGGCATTTTGTCTATCCCGTCGGGTACGGTCTGCTTTATATGTTCTTCTCCCTGGTGTATTACTGGGCTGGAGGGACTAACCCTTACATCGACAGCCCAGCCATCTACCCTAGCCTTTTGGACTGGACCAACCCCGGAAAGACCATCGGGGCGGTAATAGCCTTCGCGGTTGTTGCAATCGTCTTCCATTCCGTCGCCTACGGCTGCTACCGGCTGCGGATGTGCGTGGCGGGTAGGTTTGATATGCTGACTCGAGCCCAACTGCAGGCGAGAACCTTGCGAAATGAGACCCACGCCGGGCCTGGGGAAGAGGAAAACCAGAGCACGGTCGTTGTGTGAGCGGCGACGGTGACGTCCTTAAAGGATATCTCAGATGGATGAAAGGACGCCCATGCCAGTTTTCAAGAGTTGTTGACAATGTTCGTTATTGGTGCTTAGAGTTCGTGGTTACCACGCCTTTTTGGATCTAGGGTGACCCTTTTTCACCTAAGAAAAATTTTCACCTTCTTAAGGAAAAACATGTAACTCTGAAGTACATGTACATGTAGTACTTACCTATATATGGTTGCTTTCAAAAAGCTACCAACACTGTAACTCAACACAGAATGTACATAGATTCGAGACATCCTTATTTCATAAACTTCAAAGTATATCAAGGGCCTCACAACGTCACTTGAAGGTTTGTTTATAATGAAACAATTCTGCGTGTTGCAAACCAATCACTGAGTTCCATGCCTTCGATCTAAGTTTAGGATAACATAAGTATACTTGAAAGGGTTGCGGTCTTAATGGGAGACTCTAAGGCGCTTGGTGGCGACAAATATTCTGGTCGACGTCCTTTTTACCAGTTTTTATATAACGCATGCATAATTCTGAGCGCACGTAGCACCTTGAAGAAGGACCGCTATGTTTGTTGCCACCTGTGTCTCAAAATCTCACACTGGTCTTTTGTTTATACGTAAAAATACTTGCTTTTCATAGTCCATGGAATAGCGCGGTACACAGTCACAGCATTGCAAAATAATTGGGTACTACTAGCATTATAATGGGCTTTACAGAATGACAAAAAATCGATTTGAAATGGATGAAGAAGTAAGATGTTTTCTGTTACATCTGAGATGTATTTATCAATTTATTTATTCTACTACAAGTATAGTGTACACCTCGATTGTACATGATTTGGAATCTTGACGGTGACTAAATTAAGACAAAAAGGTTGCATTACGCGTGCGTAAATAGATGTAAAATCAGCCAACATAGATCAAGCTTGATCTCCCAAAAGGCGATCATTCATGAAGCTTTGACATTCACCAACTAGAATTAAGAACTACAAAATTCCCTCACTGAAAACTAGCTGAGGGAAAGAAATCAATAAAATGTTTTGAAATAAAAAAAAAGAAAAAGCCATCGGATCGCGCTTTCCCACGCCCTCCTTTCCAAGACTTTTGCAACACTAAGTTGGATGAAGATTTTGACACTTTGAATCACAATGCTCTTCCTAGAGTCACCTGTTGGTGTAGGCACTGATAGCATAGCCAGAAATGGGTGCATTCATTAGATGGCCGAAATCCAACCTGTAGGCCTGTTTATTTCACACAAATCCGGATCGCATCAGTGATCCAACGTTAGTTCACTGACATCAGCACCCACCTAATGGAAGGAGCGAGGCAGCATCGAGATCACTGATTGAGATTTAAAATAAACAGGTTCTACGTGCTGCCTTTAACGCCGGTGCGCCTACGCGAAGCGGCTGCGATGGGAGTCCAGGGTTCTCTGACTGTTCCAGGATTTCAGATGCTCCGTGGTGCCGCCGAGGTTTGGAAGAGAGAAATGTTTTAAATCTTAGAGGCAAACTCAGTCGACTTGAAAATAAACAGGGCCGAGTCGTGCTCGCCCAAACCCCATTGAAGATTATCTCCCAGCATGATATAGGGCATAACCTCAGATTTCATGTTACAGGTACTGAAAAGATCAGTATCAATCAAAAGTATCAACTGAATCAGTTTGGGCAGTGAATTACACTACAGTGAGCCAAAGTTAAAGTACTTGTAGGCGTATTTGCTTAATTCTTCTCGACAACAATAATTCTGTACAAAAATATCAGTCTATTTTTATGAAAGTGAAATTAAATAATTAGGCCTATGCTCAGTCAAAACTGTGTGTAATATTCGGCGCGAAAATGCTAGCACTAATGTAAACTACTGCTAAATATTGATTTTAAAAATCACAAAATATTCAGTAAGAATCACAGTTTACTTTACAAATTACAGATTTATAGTAAAACACAATGCAATGAAGGCCGTCGTTGTGAATGCACATGAATGGAAAGTTCCATTTTGATTGTCTTCTGGCCTCCCGCCCTTGCGTAGCTTCTACCCTCAGCGTGCACTTGTATTCTCATAGACTGGATTGTCTGCGACATGAAAAAGTTAAACAATGGTTATGTATTCATCGAACAAAGGGACAATTCACTGCAGGTTCATACATTTGCAGCGTCTGAAACGATGGTAAATTGAATGAACCACTGGCAAGGTTTGACATTGTCCTTCTTAAAACAAGCTCAATAATGAGGGCGTTAGTATTTATTGGTATCCATGCATGTGAAAATAATGCGTTTCAACAAAACCTGGATGGGCAATGCAGGCCAAAATATTTCATAAAGTGGCAAACAAGGTCGATGGGTATGAAAAAAGCATCAAATTATTTCATAAGAGGAAAGCTCATTTACAAGCATGTCAAACTGCAGACTATACAAAAACACTTAATAATGGATTTGCTCTAGTGAACGAGGTAGGAAAAAAGGTAAATGTGGTTTGATGTAGATGGCACAAATGACAATGAATTATCATGCTGGCAGAGGCATGTGCTTGACACCAGTTAACCATATTGGAAGTGTAAACAGACACGGCCATGCAAAAAAACCCTGCTTTTGAAGTTAATCTTTGTCAACAGTTTTTACCTTTTACAGCTCCAGGTGTATTCAAAGCTGCACAAAATACAACAATCAGAAACGCATGATGTCCCAGTGATAACAAATACATGTAAATCACAAAGGCCCTACTACTGTGGCATGATCGCAGCACACTATCCACCTAGAGCAGAAGCGCTCCCTCATCGGTTAATTAGGGGAGTTCATTTTGTCGGCAGCGATGCAGCCGTGACGCATGTATTTCATAGTCGTTTGTGTACCGGCGAAGTTCAGTTCCCGCCAAAGGAGCCTCCGTTGCTAAGAAAATAGCGCCCTCTCTTGGTCCAGCTCAAGGCCCATTGACGAAGGCAGAAGGTGGGCATACAAAATGAAAGAGCATGACGTATGAATATTCACTGCAAGTCACAATTTTTCATTTTCTTACCCATATACGAAGATGCGGCTGTGGATGTGGTACCTTTCCTCCAGTTATTGTTGGGTGCCTTTGCTCCATTAGTCTGGCTTTCAGATCTGGAATACACTCCTGCAGAATAGGAAACAAATACATCTCCAAAATAAGACCACTAAACTAAATTTGAGATGCACTACATAGAATAATTTCTGCATGGGACCTAACTCAAGCAGCTGAAGATTCCCCTTTACGGCCTCGATAAGAAAGCCATTTTAGATCAGATTAATTTAAGATCAGATAAATCTGGATGAGACTAAATCAGATGAGACCATACTAGATCGATTGTGGGTAGAATCAGAGAGAATAATGATTCAACAGTGAACTAGGATGAACACGGCAAGGAAGAAACCAGAACAATTTAGCAAATGAGTCAAGACAGAATGACAGGAAGAGGTAATTTCCATCATCTCTCTCACCAGACTTAGAGTCGCGGAAGTCACCAGTCTCCGGCGCGCAGTACGGGCAGCAGGCCAACACCCACCGCTGCCGCATCTCCGGCTGCAGCAGGCACTGGAAGACGAAGACGGCGAAGCCCTGCAGGGAGTTGAAAGCGGCGAAGAGGTAGCTGAAGGTCAGGCTGGCATCGCCGATGGCGAAGAAGCCCAGGAGCCAGGTCAGCCCCAGCAGGATGGTGACACTGACCGTGGCCCGGAGCTGGGCCGCCACGTCGAAGCGATCTGACGTGCTGATCTTGCTCTTGCGCAGTTGGCACAGCTTCCAAGTGACCGCCACGAAGACTACCACGTTAAAGAGGAGAATGAGGCAGACAGGGAGGAGGTAGGCCACATAGAATGGGATCCCACTCAGCCAGCACCTTGTAAAATAAATACATAGGCTGGAGTTATTATCTTCGGACGGGCCTCCACATCCGGCATCGAACATGCGTTACATTATTATGCTCCTTCATTCTTGCATCTTCTGCTGCTATACGAAGAGCAACAAATTCGCGTTATTGGCCCTATAAAACCTTTAGTAGCAAAGAACTTTAACGCGCTGCCTTGCGAGTTTGGGTAAACTAATGAGCAATCCAACTTACAGATCATCATTGCTGCCATAGTTTTGAAGGTCTGCACCTAACGTTATCCCGACAATGACAAGTGGTATACCTGGGAGAAAAACAGCAGTTACAGTGATCAGCTTTCCATTTTAAAATACCTGGCTTTATGAAATTCAGAAATCACTACAGGTTTGGTCAAATTCACAAATAACCAAGTCTTTCGAAGTAACTTCCTCCAAAAGAGAGTGGAATGCATTGCCAATGCCACCTCTTGTTTCTTTGACATTATTCAAACGCAGTCTCAGCAATCATCTTAACGATTTGTTTCACTAGAAACAAACGTTACCACTGACCATAAGTCTCTCTTATTACGGTAAACCCTTCTTTTTATAGCCTGACCAAGTTGATATTTTAGAATCGAATTTCTATGTTACTCTGATTCCTATGTACACGTATTAAACACGTCACATTTTCAGACATGATGTTTAGTTATACTGCTTTAATTTAAATTTATTGAATTTATTGTAAACTTGCCTTCAATGCAATCCTTGGGCTGTGATGGGGAAGTAAAATAAATAAATCCATAGAAAAGAAGTGCCAAGTGCCATGGAGGTGAGATTTCAAGTGGACTTTAATTTATCAACGTGTATTGACAGCGTCAATTAAGACGACTCACCCCAGCCCACGATCACCATCTTGAGCAGGAAGTGAGAGTAATACGTTGCGAAGACCCTGACCAGTGCCATGTACATGTTAAAGGCTTGAATGGCCATCCAGGCCATGGCGGCCAAGAGCGAGAAGTGCAGGCAGACGGCCAGGGCCATACATAGCTCGTCCGGCGCCGACTCCCGGAACTCGGCCGTCACGGATGCCGCGATGAAGAAGACGTTGACAAAAATCAGCGAGATGACGAAGTTGACAAGGACCTTGGCGCGCTTGTCGCCTCTGAACTTTTTGCTGTCGTCGGAAAAATGGAAGAAAGGTCAACACTATCTTAGTTACACGATGCTCTGTGCATCAAGTATCAAAATCCTTTTATGTATTCCCACCATTATAAATTTAAGTTGGCACAGGGTTATTTTCCCCCATTTCACCTCTTTGACCTGAGTCGGTCGACATGTAGCTTCAAGTTTCCAATCCAAATTTGATTTCAAGGGTTCTCCTTGGTTTCATTTCCAGAAACAATATTTGAAATGTAACAAAACAGCACTAAGGTGCATACATCCTGGTTAGCATCTGATAGAGGCATTTTTCTGAAGGATGGACAGACCAAATGACTATTTTCTGAACTAGTAAGTCCTTATACTTGGGCTTCGAGTACACTAAAAATAATTAAATACCAAATTTTCAGTTAGAAAGAAACTGCAAACTATTGGAGTTACAAACGAAGGACAAAAGAGCCGAAAACAACTTTTTTTCACAATAAAGCATTCGAAAATTACTCACTCGTGCACTTTAGCTTTGGATCTGGGGCTGTGGGATAAAAAGATAGCCAAAGGAATGTTCATCAGAAAGGAAAATCAAGCAAGAAAGAAACTGAGATTTTGCACCAAAATGACTGAGCCAATGAGGATCCCTTTATTGCACATACTTGCATTATAACATGACATACGGAGAGTTCATAATCAAAATATCTCATTTGCTGATAGGCCTATGAGAAAAATCTGTCGAAATGTAGAGAAACTTGAAAAAAAAATGTTGCACAGTAGAGGTATCCTGCTTACTGTCTTACCCGCAGCAAGTGTACGTTACTAGAGTTAACACAAGTCCGATGAGGGAAAGCGTACATCCAGCGTATGATATAATAGACAGTGCAAGCTGATGACCTGGCGGAATATCCGGCCCATCGTATATATCCTAATCAAAGAAATAGGGAAGGATCAGTAATAAAATATAACATTCCATCTATCACCTCATGAAATAATTTCTACTGGACTCATAAACATTGATTCTCTGTGTAATCATTAACCCAAGTACTTGGTTTGCACCCGATCCGACTACCCAACGCAACTTATAAGTGAGGCCTGTGCAGCAAAATAGCCATGCAATAACTGTGACGCTAATATATTATCGTATGACGCAATACAGTTGGCAAACTTGTGAAGCTTGTTCAAGCCTTCTGCATGCAAACGTTCGTGACGCTGACTAGCCTTACTTATAAATCTATCTACTGTGTTGCATCATACGATTAGCGTCACAGGTATTGTAGCCTACTTTGCTACACAGGCCTCTTTTATAAGTAGCGGTATATATGTAGTCGAATAGGGTGTGGTTTTCATTGCAATGTTATGTACACTATTCACCCTTCTTCCATATTCTTTATGCACCCCTATCAATCAGAGTTTGCAAGCTCAAAGCAGCCGAGCTACCACCTCCTTGAAAAAGGAAGAAAGTGAATTTAAAGCCTATCGCTATTTAGACGTTATTGGTGCTGACTACAACACATACTTACCATCAGCATTGCAAAGTTGGTGAGATGGTTACACTTGCAAACCACGTTGGTGTCGTCTATGTTGTTGTTGATATCCAGGCTGCAGCCCTCGTTGGACCAGCCTCCCCAACCACCTTTGATTCACAGAATACAAGACTGGTAGTGTTTAATCTACACCCGTCGTGTGACAGCACAACCGTTCAACAATTTATACGCTGCTTAATTGGACGTTTGCAGGCAAATTGGAATGATGTCATTCACGTCCGTAATGGCATCACCAATGATGGCATCACCAATGAGTCACGATCCATACGTCTTTATTTGCTCTGAATACAGTAAATTGTAGTGTCTGGCATTTAGAAAATTTTCTGATGAATTAATAGAATGAATCCAATTGTCTCAGGTGATTATACCAAGGAACTCTAAAGGAAACATCCTTTGCCTTTGTTAATTATTGTAACTGACTTCTGATTGACTTCAGAACACTGTACCAATTTCTCATCCACGGGCAACAGACATAAGATTTGGCCATTCACAATATCAGTTGTATTCTACCACTTCGTAGTTCGCAAAACTGTTTTCTGCTGTTGGTACCCGCTGTAAGGTTTTAACAGGACTGCAGTTTGCCTTCTGCTATGCTCATAAAATCACTTCATCCCCTAAAGTGTTCAGAATTCTTGTTGGTACACTCGAAGTACAACATGAAGCAATCACCATAAAGGTAAGTACGAAAACTGGTGTTGCAATATTTCCCATTGGCTCAGTGCCAGGCCCAAGACAAAACACCAGAGTTAAAAGTCGTGTGGGGAGCCACTCACCGTTTTTTGCCTCGTCCCAGAAGACACATCGGGGATTGTCTGCATCCTACGAACGAAACAAACAAAATGGTAGATCTTTGCATGAGGTTGTATGTAAAACCACTGTCTGAATCTTCATATGCTTTTAATAAACTACGTTTTAGCTGGAAAATAAGTGGAGGTATTCGATGGCAAAATTTCCCCTTATCTTCGAATTTTGCTCCAGTATGCCTTACGAAAAAGTCTGTTCCTTTAACATTTTAGGAGCTGACCAACATTATGATCTTACCATCCTTGCTTTACGAAATGTGACTGTCACTGGCTCCTGCAAGTTGGTAATATTTAGGTCTGCTACCGCAGCGGATATGACGACGCTGTTGATGACGGTCTTGTACCCCTCGCGACATGAAACGGCGATACAATCTGCAGGTGGGGATGTACTTGCTGAGGTAGAGTTGGTCGCAACGTCCGTCGTCGACACCCCACTGTCTGTCGTTGGGATAGCATCAACCTCGTCTTCTTGCTTATTGGAAATAGTTCTGTTCCTTGCTGATTCTTGGATAACCTGGAGACAACGTGTATATGAATTAGCTCTTCAGATGATGATGGCAATCACAAAGCTTTTGAGTAAATGGAGACACAAACACTACGTCGTTAACGTGGACTGCAAAGTGCTTGCAGTTGAAAAGTTTTGGACATATATGCTTACGTCGAAAAATGTGGTTTCCTCGTACATGACAAACTGGCATCGCGACAGCTTGTTTCCCACGGATTTAAGCAAGGAGTTTGGCAGGTAGATAGAACCCTTGACAATCTCATCCGTGCTGGAGCTCTTGTTGTTGGTTTGGACCTCGTCTGCATTGCTGGCTGAACCAGATACCAATGTGGGCTTTTAAAGAAAAAAGTGTCACTATTAGGAAAACAAATTACGATTTCTAAAGCTTCAGTTTGATTCAAATTGCCATAGCATAACCCCCGTGGCCTTAAAAGTAGCAGGCTTCACAAATGTGTTTTATATTTAACACTCACTTGAGCGTTA
The DNA here is from genome assembly GCF_001949145.1 of Acanthaster planci. The sequence goes on from NW_019091428.1 coordinate 1,101,872, forward strand.
TCTAGGTCTTTGCCGGATCCAAAGAACAGCAGGCCGTTGTCCATTGGATCAGTGATGTCTACCAGCACTACGTCCACAGAGGGTGTGTCTTCCTCAAGAACATTGGACTGGAACTGGACCCCGAGGTTGAAAGTGTCAACAGAGCGGAGAAGCCTGCATGGGAGTGTAACGTAAGACTTGTTTTTAGAAACAGTTTGTTTTCAAGGCAACCGGCAGCTTTCAACTTCAAGTGACATATCTGGAGCCCCATTCCAATGAAAAAGGTAACAACTTACAACAGAACTATTAATTGTTACCTGGATGAAGAGTCGTCATTCAGCTGACTTTGTACGAGCTGGTCGCTGGGCACTCCGGTTAGTTGATCTAAGGTGTCCAAAACATTCCCAAAGACGTCTGGGCTTTCCTCCTGATAATTACCGAGGGCATTCGCCAGATTTTCAAAAGTATTTACAGCGTTGCTGACGTCATTTGGCTTCAGAACATCCGGGACTGAAGTGACGTCAGTCAAAGTTTCAGAAACGTCCAAGGCGTTTCCTGTTTGAAGCAAGAAACACAAACTGTTCTAAGCAATTGTGGATCGTTGGGTGCATCATTGGTGAATCTTCTGTCCAAATATCGGCAGAAGACGAGACTGAGTGAATGCTTCACTCATTTTTTGGTGACTGAATTTCAATCGATAGTCAAATCGACTCACCCCTAACGATGGTAACGTTTGATAGTTCCTCGAGAATTGTGGAGGCAGTCGGACATTCGCGGGTATTCGGCTCAACCCAACCAGTTGAGTCGTCCCCACTGTAAGACAAATCGGGTATATAGTATTCAATAAAAACTGCGAAATTAACAACTCTATAATTGGGTGCTTGGATTTTTGGAGACATGTGACCTGTATTTTTTGAAAGTAAGCCTAGACGACAAATAAGATACCTGTAAACACAAACCTTTACCACATAAGCTTTGAGTGAACAAAATAAATAAAAAATATTTATAAACAAAACAGTTAATGGCAACTCGTTAGATAGTCGCGCTTTGTCTGTGAAGTTTAGTCGAGATGCATTGATGCCGCTCTCGTATAAGATAAGTGAAAAAGTTGGTCGAGTTGCGACTTGTTTTTATACTAAATGGTCCATCGTCCCAAAGTTGGTGACCAGTTAACGAACATTCCCACGCTAGGCTCGTGCGGACAGCAGCGAACTGCGCGCGAAGACGAAACAAATCCATGATCAACTCGTCACCCACAACAGAGGCAGTATCTACCATAGTCTTGTGGCACTCTTCAGCTGAAGGTCGTACGCACACGGCAGGATGACAATATCTCCAGAAGACGTCTCTGGCCACTGAAACGTCCCCGTCACACCCTGGGTTTCCTCAGCCGGACATGGGGCTGGCACCGGTGGTCGGCTTGTCGGCGCGGCTGGCGGAGGCCGTCTGGTACTTTCTGCTGTGGTAGTCTGTCGCACAGGCGTACTAGTTGCTAGAGAGTAAAAACACATTAACAATGTTTTCAAAAGGAAAAGCCGATTTGACTGTACGCTGCGGTGGCTAGTGCGTTTAGCTGCGGTGGCTGGTGCATTTAGCTGCAGTGGCTGTACTCATCTTACGGCGTATTCAAGGGAACTTATTTTCTGATTGGACCGAAATGAGGCATTACGTATGAATTATTGGATCTGTTTACTCTTTCCATTAAAGAAGCAAGGATACTTCCCCTAAAAGAACCGCGAGACTTGTGTAAATACCTTGGCTTTCTAATCAAAGTTCCACCAGTGCGCATGTCACTCAGCACTGTCAGTGCCTAGAATCGGGTGGCATTTTGTACCATGCTGTCGAAGTTATGAGCCGTCGAGCAGAAGTCTCTGCTGTGGCTGAATTCAGCAGTGGCATTAGTAGTAGGTTAATACGTGCATCATCATCCTTGGGGAAAAACAGAGAAAGTATGGCGCTATCCGGAGGAGATATGGTTCATGGAGCGCATGAACCAACTGGAAGCGAATTGGAATGAGTATCAAAGAGCAGAAGTGAAAGCAGTTCGAAAATGCTACAGGTGGTGACAGAAGGGTAACGATAAGATAAGGCATGGGTGCGGTCAGTGGCTGAAGAGGATTTACCCAATGGATCTCCATCCTATATCCTACATGAATGATTGGTGAAATGTCGACTTCTGCATTTGCCCTACTCTGTTCGTGGAAGTTCTACGTTGAAATTTGTGTGTAAACAGGAGGTTGTGCGTTTTGAAACCGAGTATGTTTGTGGAGTTCTCCACCTTGGATGGCATGCAATCAACGAGTCACCGAGAACTGAAATTCCATCGACCAAAGGTGCCGAACAGTGATACGGAATCGTCGCTTCTACTGTCATGAAAAGTGTTCCTAGCGGAGGGTCTAGTGTGGTGCGTGTAACAGAATGTTCAACTTTGCGTTGGTGCAAAACAGTGAAAATTACCCAGGCAAGTAACACCCATACAGGTACAAAGACTGCATTCTTACAGGTGTTTCATAAGAAATTTCAAGGAACCATACGTTCCGAAGCTCTAATCATAATGTGCATTAATGATGTACTGACCTTGACCATTGCAGGTATAGTTTACAACCAGGTATTTTAGAACCAGATAACATGGATCGCCCCCAAATCGTTCATTACTGACGACGAATCCACATTGCATCTGCTCCTGGCACATCTCTCGAACGATGGATAAGGAGGCCTCCGGGTCACCGCACGGAGTGGCTCGGGGCGTGAAGCAGGCCTGGCTGCCGTCTTCGCGGCCGTACAGGGCCCACTGAACGTCAATGGTCCCACCCATGCCGCAGGATATGGAGAACTCGCCACCCTCGCAGACAAGTTCCCGCAAAGGTGCCTGGTGTGCTGGGTGGGAGTTTATGGCGACTGAATGAGTGGAGGGTTTGATAGTAAAGTCGATGGGCATGCTGGTTAATCGCTGTGGATTGGTATCTTAGTGGTTGTTTGGCGTTGTGGATACATGGACAGTTGATCTTGATCAAAGCATGGGGATTAAGAGCTGACCGAACATCTAGTGTGGGACAGCGCATTCCTAATGTAATTAGGGAGTTGGGCAACACTGTGCACTTCTCATTCCAACCAAAACAATGCATTCCACATGCAGTAATGGAATTGAACGAGTCCACAAACTACCTACAACATAGGTGTATAATCAGCGAAGACAAAAAAATAGTGCAGCAAGGGAGTTGAGCGATGTCATGAACAACCAACAACGATCCACAAAGGCGACGTCATGCAAATCACAAGCAGTAATGGAAAACCATGCACTGTAGTGAGGCCTACTTACTATCTTGAAAAGGTGAGGCAGTCTATCCTAAGTGGAGCCCGGGTGACGGTGCTGAAAGTGGATAGGCCCCAAGTGACTGTTGGTTGTTGATTTGCGGCAATCGATTCGTTGCTTGAAATTGGGTGTTGGTGTGCAGCAGCTGAGCCGTTGAGGAAGTGGTTAGTGCATTTCTAGTATTTGAGGACGATCTTTGGTGGATACTACCGATCGTGCACCTTGACCTTCTATAGTGACCATTACCATCATTCATGCTCTCCACTTCAGCTTATGAGTGGACTGCTTACTTACTGTAATCAAGAGTTCGCAGCACCTTGGTGCTTGGAGTTTGGACTGTAGTTGGTAAGGTTTGGGTAGTTGTTGACGGGGCACTTGTTGATGGAGCTGGGATAGTAGTTGATAGGACTTGCAAAGTAGTTGATGGGGTTCGGAGAGTAGTTGATGGGGCATCAGTTGATTGGATTTTAAAAGTGGTTAATAAGGTTTGGGTAGTTGTTTGGGCTACGTAAAGCAAAAGCAGTGAGTATACATTATTGGTGTTAATGATGGCAGTATAAAAGAAAGATGTACGATGACAAAAAGAATAAGTATCCAAGGTACGGAAAAATAATGGCTTAACAATGACTAATCTTTGAACGGAAAGTATACTGGTATTATGAAAATGAAATGTTCCATACGTTTGAATCTTTCAGTTTGAAACTGAGTTTGTTTCTAGTACTTGGAGAAACATCCAGAGAACCAACATACCTGCTGTTGGCGGTTCCGTTATCTCGTCAGGGAATGGAAACCGGTACCCGTCTTGGCAAAACAGAGGAATACAAAATGTTTACCTCCGCTTCTCAGATGAAATTCATGTACACTGCATGGAGTATGTGTTCCGAGATGTTTTAACGCTTTCAGTTTTATCCTACCACACTTACACCATATTAACAGCTTTGAACACAAGATCAGTTAACAGCAGTGGTTGTAATACATGTACATGTAATTAAGTTCCAAACTGTCGCTGTCACAGCTGCACAGTCCTACCAACCACAAGAAATCGACCGCATCCCACCGACTTAAAAATTTCCAGTGGTTTTCACCAGAACTACTTTCCCTCTTTTCATCTTTACTGTGCGTTAGCAAATTTCTCCCCGTGTAGTTACATCTTGTTAACTTTAATCAACAATACATATACACAGATTACCAGCCAACCGCCATGGGTGCCTTGCTCATTACTGGCCCACACGCGGTCTAAGATGTTTTTGAGTAACGCCCTAGAGCAAGTAGATTGACTTAGCAATAATATTAATTTTCAGCTCCATGAGAAGGCTACTCTCCATTTTAAAGTTTATACGAAAGTAACGCAAATGGTGAGACATACTCAAAATGGCGGTTTCCGGGGCGTTACACTTGTCTCCTTGACAACAGTAGCGGCACACGGAATTCACTGTACTCGAGCTGCAATCATTCTGGTTCTGCTGGGCGTTGACGAGGCAGGCATCCAGGGCCTGGCAGCTCTTGCTGATCAGAAACCTCCCGCTGGTGACTCGCACCTCGTTCTGGCAGGCCGGCTGCAGTGAGTGTACAAAAGAAGCGCAGTGATAAACCACGTTTCGGTGAAGTCATACACACTGCAAAAACTCTGGCGTTAAAAACAACTCTTTTGGTGTTATCAGATGACCACATCATAGGGTGTTATTTAACACCGCTGGTGTTACTTTGCACACCTATAAGTGTTACAATGCACTCGAAGGTGTTAGAAGTAACACCAAATGACACCAAAATTTCTAACACCAGTGAAAGGTATTGGTGTTGTCCTCTGATGACATCAGGGGTGTTAAATTTAACACCTGATTTGTGCAGTGCAGAAACATAAGATGACAAAGTTATTTCAAATAATGAAATGTTAGTTGTTACTCTAATAAGTTCTTTAGGCCGACATGACAATACAGTTTTACTTATTTTAAGTTTTTACCTATGACCTTTCAAATCACGGGTGTAAACGTTTTTGTATTCTGTATACAGCCTGAGATACTGACTTCCTCCTTTACAAAGCTATTCTCACCAGAAAGGAAACTGAAATCTTTCCTAAAACGACCATATCAATTGTTTTTTCCCTATATTATCATATTTTGCAGCCCTCTACCTCGAATTGGCACAGCTGAAGGATTTTATCAGTAACGGTAAGGTTTTCTACTCAAATCGTGGAAGAAACGGCTTATTTGGTAAAAAGTGGAAGTGTAAAATTTTTAAGATCAGTAATAGTTTTGGGAGACCTACTTCAAAGCTGTGCACTTGGTGGTTCGTTACAGAAACGAAATTAGAGCAAAGCAAGTGAACTTACGTTGATTCCTGAGCACTGTTGTTGCGCAAAATTACAGGCAGCGTTGGTGGAAGCTGAGTCACAAAAGTAGCAACGCTGCACTGTAAGAGAAAATATATGTACTAAACTTCAGAAGTCGACAGTTTCTATGTCATTTGGGGAACTGAAATGTTTATCCATCCACAGGCTCTCCCAGAATAATTGGAAACCAAAACACATTCAGACTGATTAAGTGCCATGAAAATCTATGGGTCGTGGTTTTTCAAGAATTGACTCTGCCATAACGAGGCAGTTCTAAGTAACTTGACCTTTCCTTCTGACCTATCGAAATGACAATGTGCTGTGTTTCATAGTCTCAAAATGATATTGATGTGTGTAAGTTGCCAGAGGGGCCAAATTTACTCAGAACTACTTCGTTCTTACAACCAAAGCAGTTTGCCCTATTTTTGCACTTGTCCCAAAGTAGGAAAACGCCACCTTTAACGCAGTCGGGTGTATCCTTAATTTGGCTATTCAAATCGCACAGTTTGACAGCTCAGTAATTTAACATGGTTATTACTGTTTCCTGTTTGCAAGGTTTGTTTACGAGATATGAGCTCAATAGCGACTCTGATGACGTCAGAATTATTTTTGTGGGTTGAGTCTCATAAAGACCGTTTGCCCGCTTCCTTAGTCTTGTAGAGCTAACCTGGTATGCAGAACCTCGCAGTATCGACCGTCTGCTGTCTCACAGATTCCGGCGTGAAGCACTGCACCCCTGATGCTGCAAAGTTTGGCTGCGTCCCTTTGTTAAGCAGCCAGTTCTTAAACCAGAGGAGGTTACAGTCGCACACCAGTGGGTTGTTTGTCATGTAGCTGTAAGGAAAATAACGAACAAACAAAAGCAATCCAACTTAGTGACACAGTCTCTTTTAATGAAACCTTTTATGATAGGACCAGGCATATCTGCCAGAGTCTTGTCAGAGCACAAGCGATACATTTCTAGGCATCTACGCTCTTCACAATGAAAATAGCCTTCAAATTAGTCAAACATAAAAAACTAGCGATGTCCGTACTAACTGGGTGGGCATTAGATGAGCGAAAAAGGAAACAAACGACTATAAAATCTACGGGTTTGGAAATGAATGTGATACTTACAGGTTTTCAAGTCGGTCTAATACGGTGAGAAATGACGTGTCGATTGTTGCAATGTTGTTGTGTGCCATGTCTCTGTAATAAGGCATAAAAGAAAACTATCGATGAGCCTTGCACAGTCTTTTTGTCTGCTCTCATACACGCGCAATATACTTCACAATTTTCTTTGACCAACCACCAAAACCTCGATAAACATCTTTGGCTGTCAACTGACAATCCAATATCGACCCAACTTGCCCGATACGTTTCGGTTATACTCACAGAGTTTTCAGCCTGAATAAAGGCAGAAACGGTTCTATGTCACTTGCTTCCTGCAATCTGAGTCGGTTCCTGCTCATATCTCTAAAATAAACGGGAAAATGTACAGAATACAGCAATGAAATAAATCATGGTTGGTACTTCTTATTGTTGTTAATGTCATAAAATGACGCCTGTTGCTAACCAGAGCAATTGCAGAGCAAAACGCATCAGGGTCACGTTACATCTGTCACATGATTTTGAAAGCTTGGAGCACATTCTGTAGTTTCCAGGAGTGATTAATTAATGCAAATTACCTACCAAACAAATGAAACAGTTGGAAATCAATTTACATAGTACACCGGTCAGGTGTAACACTAACCGGAAAAAAGTGTCACACATCAATCCTAAATTTACAGAGTGGCCCATCATGCAACACATTCCTTCTGCTCGCCAAACATTATGCTTACTGAGCTGATAACGCAGGCTGGCTATCATCAGGTAGCCAGCATGACTGGTTGTCCTTAATTATTTGATCAAATACAGTTGCGATTGCCCGACTTCTTGGGATTAACCAGCATTTTTCTGAATTATTGAAAGCTTTATAAAAACCTCAAAATTGAGGCTAGCAAACTGACCAATTTGGACACAGCAATATTTTGAGACATCTCTATGAGTATGGTATTGCACAGAATTTCAATAAACTCTACTTTTCGTCATTGTCTTACAGTAATTGGAGGTTGGAAAGACGGCTGAAAGTGGCAACGTCCAGACGGTCGCTGCGTATTGCATTTTGCACCATATACCTGAAATCAAAGGTCAGAAATTACAGTTCACACAAAAACTGTTCTCCATTTTCAAGATATCACATTATATGTATTAAAATGTGGAACGGCATAAGTTTATTAATCTAGGTGACGACCGAAACTGCTGGTTTTAATTTTTCTTTGAATGACTGCTGTGAAACGCAGGTTTTCAGAGGGGAAGAATAGTCCATAGCATTTCATTCCAGATATTCTGTATCGAGTTTATTGCATGTTTAACTATAGAAAATGCAAGCAAACTGGGCTGCCGTATAAGAACTGCAATTTGGCCCAGGGTTAGAGTCCAAACTGTGACGGAAGAAATCTTGTTACATGTAAATTAGTCTTCGCTAAGGATACAAGTTTGAACGCGTACTTACAGTTCTCGAAGTTCAACCAGATGGTTGAAAACATCACTACTCAGTTCTTCGATAGAGTTGTCGCTGAGGTTTCTGGAAGGAGACAGAAAGAAACCTGGTTAAAACTTGGTCTTTGTGATCACCTATACTGCTGGCTTATGCGTCAAGTTTCAATCTGTTTTGAAGCACAAAAAATATTGTTCTTAAAATTGACAACACTGATGGTCGTGCAAGTGAATCGATACATACCAAAGTTAATTGATAGTACATAATCACACTTCCAAGCTCGCCCAATGTCCTGCCAATCACCCAATGATATGGCAGTGTGTACGGTGTCCATTAAATACCCATTAGAATGATTCTGATTTATCCTAAATACGTTACATTGGTTGGATTTTAGTCGTTGCTTTGATGAGGAACTCCTGGAAAACAAGAATAACCAATAGGTTTTGAGTTGATTATACACGTACAGTATATGTGTGTCGTCTGGTATACCAGCGGGTACGGTCTGCAGCTGCAAGTCGGAGCAGTTCACGATCTTCCTGCTGCCATCGACGGTACAACGGCACAGGGGCGCCACGGCGCCCGTGCTGTCACCGCACGCTAACGGTTGCTGGCTGGCCACGGCAGCTGATTCACGTGGTATCAACAGCAGGACGAGAAACAAGAGGGAGGTTGGAGCAATGGTCGTCATGACTGGCGCTGTTGCCGGAATGATAGAAGTCTCCGTGAACGCACCACCTCAAGTTTTCTGTTTTGAAAAAAAAGCCAACTTCAATTTTCGACCCAAACTCACAGAACGAACTCTGGAAATCTGCAAGTCGGCGTGCGACTTCCAGTACGTTGCGAAACAGAATGGACAATAACAAATCTTACTTGGTATGAATCTACTGCCTTAAAATTAAATGCATCGTGGATGTGGTTTTTCGAAAGAAAAGAGAATAGGAAAACCGAAAATAAAAATATAAAAAGGACCTAGTAATAGTTATTAGAATAACAACTGCATTTCATTAAGCGCCTAATGCGTTTAAGTTCCTGAGCACTTTTCTTAAAAAGTCCACCTTGGTATTCTAGAAATGCAGGAAACCCAAATAAATGTTACAGACTGACACTGACGTGTTTATTATTTTAAAAAGATGGCTTTTACGGGAAAGGAAGTGGGACTGCTGTGGCCAGAAAAGAAAGTTGTGATTATCTCCGCAGATATCCTGTGAGCGGCAAATACTCCTTATAAGGGCGCAAGGGAAGTCCAAGTTTAACGACTGTTGTAGTAAAGATATTAAATCGAAACTACACAATCCTTCTTCAGGGTATGATGGTGTTGTCTAATTTTATCCATTTCCTTCTCATCGACAAAAAGAAAGGCACCACAATGACTTTGTATTCTACCACACATTAGTTGCGTGAGTGTAGAAATTGCGATGCATTGGGAATCAAATTCACACAAATCACAGGCAGTAAAATGCCACTGAATGATGCGCGCTCAGTCAAGATGGCTACCAGATGGCATTATGAGTACGGACCTGCTTTGGTTTTCGAGGCCCTATCGCTTAAATCTCCATGCATTGTACCCTCCCGTAAAATTCATGCGTTGGGTAAAAACCCGTTTGTATAAAATAATGAACAATGACACAAAATCTCGGAGAAATATGTGTTGTTTGGAATAGGTTTTTCACACAATTTGAAGAATGACCTGTGTGTCATTCCATTCATCAAGCTCTGTGTTTGTATAAAGCCCGGTTTTCATTGAGTTGAAACAAAGTGTATAGACCATCTCTGCAACTCAACGCCGGCTCGCCATGGTTGAACCTGATCCAATTTTTCCGACAATGTTTACGTTAGTCATGATGAAGTGTTCTCATATCAATGCGTATCGTTGGGGACTGATCGGCGATGTTCTCTGCACCCCTCTACGTCGACATGGAAACCAGGCTTGATTTGGCGTGACGGTTACAGATGACGGCAACCCGTGTGTTATGGAATGCGGCATATTTACATCCCGAGTAACGAACATCGAAAGAAAATATTCAGACTTCATTTAAACAGGTGTGTTGTATCTTACGCACTGGCGTAAATGTCACACGTACGTGCAAGAATATGAAAAGAAAAGGCCAACACGTGACTGTATTAAGATTTTTCTTCCTTTTTAATTCAAATTGCATTATTCCATAGCCGCCGAGAAGACGTGCTGGAAAGAAGTTCTTTGTTGACACTCTATATGAAAGGTTATCTCTTTGATTATAAAGCCTTTGGCTAATGTTATTGACTCTGGTTTATACGGCGCTTCTCTCACTTCCTTTTGTAAAGTTGGGTCAACTATGCGCCTCATGTAGCGCCAATGTCACCAATGTTCAACAATCACCATTGCACATACAGCACACTTTTAACTTTCTAGTTACAATGCACAGTGTTCACAATCTGCTTTTGAGTAAGTTATTTCAAACTTTCGTTTGTGACGTTGCCAGTGCGAAGCTTGGTAGGTGACGATGATGGGCCAGTTTAATGTCCAGTGGTGCACCCAACATTTGCCGTGAGGGAGAGGGCTCGGACCCCAAAATTGACCCTCCATATTGCTCATGATACACGCCCAAATCTTTCCATTCCGGTTGCACCACAGGGAACTCAGAGCTTGCAGTTTAACATAATTGGATCTTAGTTTTTGAGAAACTAAAAAAAAGGTTAAAAACCTCGAGCCCCGTGGGGGCGTCTCCACAATTCTCCATGAATCTGCGAACTCCCAATGCTAAACAAATCTGAAGCCATGATCTGCTAACGTTACAGAGTGACACCACAGACTGAAAAGATCGACAGAATCTATTATATTTACAACAACGTGGTCCAAAATTAAGCTCATTTCAGGACAGTTTTTACAGAGAATACCGACTGTCATTTTCTTTATTGCTAGTTTTTATGTCACTATTTCCTTGGTGGCAGCACCAGACGCTCTAACATCACCAGGCAACATTCTGCTTGTATCTTTTTCGGTCCTAACAACGGAAGAGCTGGGATTCCAACATCCCTCATTTACAAGCCTCTTCCCACTAAGTCAAATCGAATATTTTAAGAAATATGTAAACAATTACTGTCAGTACTTTTAGGGGAATGACACCCGACTGAACTTTCTTAAGGAACTGTAATTTAATTTTCAAATCGCAATAAAATATTTTGCCACTACATGTAACTAATACAGTGGAACGTCGCTGTAACGAACATCGCTATACCGAACACTCGGAAAGACCGAACATCCCCTTAGTTCCCAAATTTTCTGTCCCTTTTTACCGGACATTACAAATTTGTTTTAAAATAAAAGAACTGATGATAAATAACTCAAAGTTGGGGAAAACTGCACTCACAACGGAGCAACAGCCAACACGTGGCGCACTCTGTTTATGGATGATGGCTAAGGTAATCGAACAAGTCAGGTTTCAAGTCACAGTGTCAAAGGGGTGGACAGTGACAAAGGAATGCTTTCGTCACAGCTCATCATCGACCAGGTATTTTGACTTGAACGGGTGACTCGTGAAATTAAGACTTTTATGGCAAGGGTTCAATTATAATTGTGAGTTATGCCAAGAAAGGGCTCTGATGATGTCATCACTATGAGAATTAATATAATCAAAGTTATTAACAACCAATTTACAATTCAGTGAAAATCCAAACACGCTTAGCATCTACACATATTTACAAACTGATAGCAAAAAAAAAGTTTAGAAAAATGTTTACTGGCTTAACCCGGTTTTTGCAGTGTACTGAATGGAATTTTTAATGTAAAGTGTGGTTTGGGGTTTTCTTGGCTGTTGGGTCTCCAAAATCTCCGTCATTATCTTTATTTAGTTGGTGACAAAACAGCAGAACGGTTTCACCTCAAAGGTAAACTTTAATATTGAAAGCAAAACTTGCCGGTACTTTTCGGGGCCACCGCATGCCAATCAATGAGACTGCATAAGAAGCTGGATAATGAATGTAATGAAGGTTTCTCTTGGAAGTGTGAGATGTTCATTAAGTGGGAGGGATAATCTCGACCAAAATGGCCCGATGCCTGTTAGTTAGCAAATGCAGTAATCGTTGAACCACGAATAAAAGTGAACGCCTGGTAGGTTTTATGACCTCTGCGGGCGGTGGGGATATTAGGTTGAAAGCTTCTGTGAACAAGTACTTAATTAACATATGGTAGGTTAATGCTCGAGTAATGCAAACGGAGGCGGACTGACACGCTCAAAAAACTATTCTTGTAGTTTTGTTGCTGTTGTTGTTTTGAATTAAGGTAATGCAGGGTTACATACAGTTCAGGGTTCATGGAGTCAGGTAGGGCATTTAGTTTGGCCGTAAAGAAAAGACTTGCAAGCAGTATCGCCGTACTAATTGAAGCCGCGTAGGTCACAACTTCATGACTGACTGCTTATGTAAAAGGTTTGTATCCTTTTTCAAGGTTCGGTAAAACGGACTCATGTTTGGAAATGATCAAGTGAATGGCCTGTCACAGCTGCATGTTTACATATTTATGGGCTTGTTGTCCTCGAAGTTCCAACACAAAGTTATCAACAAGCTAAAAGAAGTGGTTAAATTTGTAATTCTATATTATTGTGAGAATAACGCCAAACTGGTGGAGCGTTGATGTAAAAGGAGGGGCAAATGTTTCTTTTCATAGGGGATAATTATTTGAAAGAATGTTATATTTACAAGCCAGTTTGTTGGGCATGTACAAAAATGGGGATCCTGGAACCTTTGCTATTAATATGGGTAAATTCATTCAGTGTTGTAAAGGGTCACTAAATTAGGTGACTCGAGTCGAGTCATTTTGTGCAGTCGATTCCAGTCGAGTTAAGTACCGCGCTCGTGCCAATTTCAGTCACAATCTTTTGAACAAAATACAATTGAAAAACAAAACTGCGGGTAATTAAGCCATTTTTTGGTATTTTTATTTTCATTTAGACATACTGAAATTAATTAGGGTGACAGGTATCTAGCGAACTAAAATTTTGCTTTTAATTCTTTTGAGACTTGAGTCTTTTAAGCTTGTGCTCGAGTCGAATCTCCATGAGAGTTCGATTCCAGTCGAGTCATTTGGTCGCAAAGACTCCGGACGAGTCGCCAACACTTGTGACTCAATCAAGTCAGTCTCAATCCAGTCATTGACTCGAGTCATTGCAACTCTGTTTCCATGACTTGTAATGGCTAATTATGACTGAGATGTTATTACTACGTAGCGTTTCGTTTCTTTCTGTCTTAGTTATTCTTCATTTAACCGGGGTTAATTTCACTTACAAACTTACAAACTGTTTCCCTAAAGTAGCCGTGGGGAAGAAGTCAATGATGAACAGTTAAGTCTTAGGACTGAAATCCCAATCCACATGTCGGCCTAGGTAGGGACGATCCCCGGGTCGCAAAGGCGGAAGGCGAGGTAAGTACCGGCAGTTGAGACTCTGCACTTTTTCCCGGCGATAATCATCAAAATAAAATATTAGCACCATTACCAATTATTAGTCGCAAGAGGCACAGCGTTACTTTTGACAAACAACTCGAAATTGCAGTGCACTTTTTCGAGCGCTTGCCCCCGACGATTTTACCGCCAGGCACGATTTAAACATCGAAAACAACTTACCGCTCCGTTGATCTGTATTCGTGGTTTATACACGCACGATTCACTGTTTATCCAGTCAACAGTGACTCGAGTTATAGCTTCGTTGGTGCAGTCTTCGCTTATGTGTTTGTCCCAAAACTCACCAGGCCATTACATTACAGTGAAGGGATCGACGATTTCTCTCCAACCAACAAAACAATGCATTATTTTGGGCATAAACTGCTCAGCCACAGATAAACTTTTGCGAAGTCGTCAGAGTGAAATAGCAATCTGAGAGGACAAAAGTTGTCACGAACACCAGGAAATAAAGACAGCAGACGGACCGCCGTTCCCAAAGCATTGAATACCAGTCACCGTTTAGGGATTATCCCACTGCAAATGCCCTTAGTGTCCGCGTGAATAGGTTTCCTTCTACTGAACAAAGTGGAGTTATGTAAGCGGGTTTAATTGTTGAATCATGGAGGCCATCCTTGGGCTCGTGACTGAATATGCAGGACAGGAAATTCCTTCACAACACGGAAATGAACCCACGTGCTATTGTCATCAAACAAGCATACTCATGTCACTGAACAATGAGTGGATAATGAAGCCGTCGGAATGTGAAAGTGACCACTCGAAAGTAAAAATGAAATTTGGCAGATGTTATTCGTCTTGTTGTGATTCACAGTGAGTGGATTGGTGGAGTTGCTACCTTATGACGTTCGGTTTGTCTGAACGAATTACTGCAATATCGTACCAAGGAGACATTGCTTCCAAAGAGACCTACGTAGTTAGAGGCTGTAACCTAAGTAAACAGCTAGTGATGAAAGTATTTTCGTCAATGAGCCATTTAGAGAAAATTAAGGACTAGGCGATATAATTATAGCATATATAAAAGAGTAAACATTATATGTTATATTTGATATAATAAATTGACATATATTTAGATACACAATGGTAAAAAGATAGAAACATATCGATCCTAAGATTACCAAATGCGAGATAAACATGATAAATAACATTCAGATACAAGCATAAGTATGTTAATTACATTCAAATTAGTGGTTAGGATAATCCATTAGACTGGGCACAATCATCAAAATGCAAAACGCCTACTCGTCTTAATCACGCGAGAACAACAGCCTTCTGTCCATGATGGTGCATCGAGCATAAACTCTGTTTATCGGGTATATTTGATGAGTCGAGTTTTACTCTAACGTTTTCAGTTTGCAGTCGCTCCAGTGAAAGAAGACGACTTTTTCAAACAAGTGAAGCAAATGCTTAAAATTACGAGGATTTTAGCACCGGATCCACTTTTCAGCTTGAGTTCAGTTGTCTGGTTAAAATTTTTCGCTGGAAAGCGGGACATACAGAAGTAATATTTTCTTATTTACTTGTACCTCGTCAAGAATCTCTTGAAGTTGAGGTCAACAGCTAAAGGGGTCTCAGTGTGTTGAATGTCAGTGCGTTTACCCCATTGAAGTGACGAGCTGACGCTGATGGCGCGCTTCCACTGGCTTTCAGCAACCACTGACAGGAAAGGGATTAAGCGCTATGGTGTCTGTTTGAGTAGCAGGGCACTGATGACCATCAAACGTCAACCTTAACTTAACGTCTTCTCAAATGTCTTTAAAAACGCCAAAGGGGATAACTGAAATTGTGATTCCTTTTTTTTGGCTGCATAATTTTAAACAGACATTTATTAGTTTTTTTAAATTCAATATTAAACACGTTGCTACTTAGGTCATAGTTTCAAAATATTAAAGATTTATTACAAACCAAAATTATACAATTGTCATCACCGCTGCATTCTTTACATGTCGGTAACCCTCCGTTCATGTAAGAATAATGCATTTGTGGGTGAGGTCATGGGAATTTAAGTTTTTAGTAATAAGAGACTAATTATACACGGTGTAAAATTACCAATGGTACATTACACTTCGGGATTTTTATTTTCCTAAGTTTGCTTAGTGAATGCAAATAAATCATCCCGTTGTTGATTTTCGACAATTCTCTCTCCCCACAATCAGACAGAATCAACAGAACAAAGGCGCGAGCAAACGTTACCGGCGCACACGTCTACTCCTCCGAGATTCAATCTCCTTGATTAATTCGACCAGTTACGGGTATCATTCGATGAGCATGGCCCCGCGGCTCAGCGCATTTGATGGAGGGCTAGTGAGAGTATTTATTTGTTCGCGGTGCGTGTGAAGTTGCGCAAATTGTCCTTTGCGGTGACAGATTCCACCCGCTCGTGCAGTCTGCTCCCTCAATTATACTTTTTTATGGTTTAAGAAAGCCGCTGGAGAGGTTTCACCACGTACTTCATAAAAACTGTAGCAAACGATCTCACACATTTTGTTTAATTTCGAAAGCATCTCTTTTTATTTCTTTCCCTCCAAAACAAACAAAATTAGGACAATATGATGCTGATTCGGAAGAAGGAGGAAACAGCAAAGAAGGAATAAGTGACGTGAAAGGTTTTTATGGTTATTTACTTCAGCCAACAACTTTGTGTAATGTTTTCCAAACCAGTTAGTCCCAACAACCAACGCTTAATTTAACAGCCCGAATATCACGGATCAAAGGGAAGACACTGTGAAATATTCTACCTGCTTCGATTCTACTAAAAGGGAGAGGAAATTAATACATCAAATGCATGGAGTACAAGTTGTGTAGATCAGCAAATTAATGCGTTGCCATGCAGAAAAAAGTACATCAACTGACAGATTTTGTCAAGATTCTAAATGCATGTTAAACATGAAAACATTATACTCCTTAACCCACTTGAGTGACTTTTTAATAAACTATGATTAATCATTACAATTGAACTGGGTTATTATTGAAATGGGCCACAGTTCTCGTTGCAGAGAAGCGTGTTCGTTTGCTATGTTTTGCAAGTGATTCTCACGAGCTGTTTCTTGTACACAGCACGAGTATCAAGCATTCGCTACAACAACTCTTGTACACCCCCTCGTCATGGGGAAAATTGACACCAAGAGTTGTTAGAAAACGCTCAGGCCTACTCATCCACGGTAAATTTAGCGCACAGTGCCCGTTTTTTGCACCACTGCAGGTTTCTTTTATTTTTACAGCAAGTATCTCGAGTTAATAGATCGCAACGATTGAAGTCAAAACTGGTGTTTCTGCAGTTCAAACGATTGTTAAAAGTGTTGGGATGCGCCTTTTTGTTCTCTTGCCGTGTTTCATTGATTGGAAAAAAGCATAAAACAAACATAATTAGAAAAAAAAAGAAAAGAATCATGAACCATTTCAGGTAATTTGAAAATATACAATTTTGGGGGAAAATATTAAAAAAATTAAACAAGCGGAAAAAAGTTGGCCATTAAGAAGTGGATAAGCGGTCACTATACATGAAATGATTTGATTTTTCATAGCAATCATATTCCATGTCAGAGCGATTTTGTAAAAAATAATCTTAATCCAATAAAGGCGGGAATTTGAATTCACATCTATAAAAAAAACTCAGTACAAAGAAAAGCATACGTCAAAAATTCATTCTTGGAAACGGAAGATTGTGTCTTTGTTCATACGATCACAGGTGAAGCTATATTTTCCACATACACGAACGAATAACGGAAACTTAACGAACACCGGTGGCACGCATGATATCAAGACGCACAACAGAGAGGCTGCGCGACGTCATTCCTCCAACACAAGCAAAATGGCGTCCGAATCTCGGAAAATTTTCTCATGAAATGCCTACGTGGTGATGCCACCTCTTGAAGCAAAACTGATACTCCAGATTGATGGATTATTTGGTCGCGGTTTGCCACTTTGTTGACAGTAATTGGGGGCGTCATATGTACGGTCATAGGAGAGACATCATTCCAGCATGCGTGTTTATATTACAGCCTACGCTGACAGACAGACAGAGCGCAGAAAGTCAGCAAAGTTTAACCAAGTTCAGCTTTGCCGGCTGTCGCCGTCCCTGTTTGCGTTAGTCACGAAAAAGTGTTTCCATTTTATTATGTATCGTCGGGAACTAATCAGCCATGCTCTTTCCGTCTCTTTACGTCTATGTGGAAACTCTGCTTAACCAAGGAGCAGATGCGACCCTAGGACAAGACAGTGAACTAGTTCGGTATTCCAACAGCGCATGCCCAAAATGAAGCGCGTCCGAGGTCACTCGGACGCGCTTACGAGGCTGCCCAATCAGCGCTGCCCAGGGCGGCCTTGCACGCGTGTTCTGTGTTCCCGAACGACCCCTGAGTCGCTTTTTTGGAAATACCGAGATATGGCTCATTCTGAATTTACGCTTGCACGATCGCAGTGCTACTGGCATGTACCGTACCGGTGCGGTATGCACGTAGTACTACGCCTGGCCAATCAGACAACGGGAAAGAGATACTCGTCGTGTTTGTGACACAGTTGATCAAATGAAATCTCATAATGCTTTCCCGGCGTTTTTATCTTTCCAGAATGCATGCAATAAGGCCTCTATACCTCTGGATCTTCCTACATGATCCACTGACTAAAATCTATCGATTTCAGAATTGTTACAGTCTTAAGACCCATATTAATGTTTAAATTCACGTTAGGTTTTATCATTTCAAGGAAGGAGAAAGTGCTTTCACTGTTCACCTTCTTGCAAAGCCTCCTCCGCGCTTTAAACTAATCCCAATTCCTATACTTTTTTTCTGGACGAGGAAAATGTCATCGAAACCAATTCACGGGCAAAGTATGACACGTGGCTCGATATTGAATAGAAAATACTGACAGCCGACAAACAACTTTATTCCGGAATTTTAAATTTAGCACTACCTGTCGTAATCGAGAACACTTTGGCTATTTTGCTGTTGTTTGCCTGTCCATTGCTTGCGGATATATCACTGATAACCTAGTAATGTCACTCACAGTCCCCAGTGAATATATTATATTTAGCTGACAACCAGCTAGCATTTGTACACCTCCGAGTCGAAACCCAGAAACCGCTGATATGAGAAATCTCGCGTTCGCACCGTACCCGGTAACAAGTGTGGCATTTGATACACGTAGGCCTGATACGTATTGTTTGGATACGCGTGCATCCAAGTGGCGTGCTCTGGTATGTGACGTTTGCACACTTCGGCACAAATTTCTTACGGACTTTGCTTTATAGGATTCCGTCTACGTACGATAGCAATTTCATCTTTGAGGCCAGAAGAACTTAATTCTTCCGTTTTGCCGTGGTGTTTCAACGAAAAAAGTGTCAGCAAGGCCCAAAGTTGCAGGTTGAGTTCAGGACTGAAATGACAGGCTTGAACTGCGCATGATCCGATTGGTTGGTTGCCAGGCTCCCGTGAAATTTGGACGGATCGCGCACTTTGCCGCTCGGGTTTTCTTCATTCCGTGGCTGCCCGTGATGCCAACCAGCAGCGCGTCTCCCTTTGAGCTCATCGCAAGTTACTGGAAAATTTGCAGATAAAACCTCGACAGACTCAAGTAGGTGGATCAAATTTATTTTCTTTCCTGTATAAAAGCCCACTCTTATTTCCCAAGAGTAAAATTACACTTTATACTGAAAGGAAGAACCGGACAAAACCGCATGTTTGAAACGAAACGTAGAAGCAGAAACCGTAGGCATTGGATAGAATGGACATTTGTCTTGTCACATCCCTGATTTTAGTTTCTAGATATTCACTCATTGGAAACAGGAGTATTTAGAAAATTCATTTGCAAACTGACCGTATTATGTTTGACTTTTCTGGTATGCGTAGCACAGAAGCTTATGAAATAATTATGAGGACTTCTTTGTGGGGAAATTGTACGTGCGGATAAAGGAACACAGACAGAACACGCGTGCCATTCAAGACACGTTTTAAATTTAATTTAGGATGCAACATGGTAAGTCAAGC
This sequence comes from Acanthaster planci, assembly GCF_001949145.1. The sequence continues at coordinate 1,121,423 of NW_019091428.1, forward strand.
AGAGATGGGTGCCGTTTGTTCCACGAGGTTAGCCGATATGGGTGTTGCTCATTGTTCATCTATTGTTTGTTAGCGGAACGAAACAAGAAAATGCCGCCAACATGGATGCCGAATGAACATTGATTTTACTTCCCATTGTCAAATCTGATACGGGTTTTTAAATATGATATAAAATCATGCATGAAAACAACCGGGAGGGCAGTGAAAAATCGGTGGAAAGTTTCGACAGCGTGTGCCTGATGGTGGGCAGTAAAGAAGACGCGACGAAACGCAACGCCACACGGGCCCATTTCGGTATTTAGACGCAAGGATTCCATGGTGCAATCGGAGTGTTCCACACGAGAAGCGGTTGCAGTACTTTTATTTCCCTCGCGACCGCAGGCGTTGATTTGTTCTCATACAATGACTTTCAAGTGTTAGGTCCACGACATGACGTCCAAATAAAGAACAAATGTTCTGCCCCAGATCGCTTTGTTCACAAAATATTGGCGTGTAATTGCATTGCACACATTGCCAAATACTGTACCTTGTGTTAAGTTATCGCCCGTAGACCAAATTCCTGTGCAATAATTACCCACAGTGTCAACAAACATTAGAAAGAAGGTCAAAGGCCAAACATGACTTCTTTTTTTTCCTTTGCGAGTAGTAGAATGCATGTCCAACCGTTTAGAAAGCACGCAAAAATGATTTATTTGAGCAGTCATGCGGTATGCACTGAAGTGAGGTTTAAGGATTAATCAAAGAAACAACCACGTTTTATCGTGCCGATCATGTCTACGTTATATGTAATTATCTTGTTAGATAAAAGCTACGGAATTTTCAGAAACTGGTTATCAGATGAGAATATTTCCCGCAATTATTTGCCAAAGTACATCGTGTAGGTCCTATCTGTTTCAAAGTCCGTGCCTTCACTGTGTGTCATTTTCACGGGAATCATTTTGCCGTGGGGAAAATCGAGACTTCTGCTGCTCAAACGGACCGAAGAGGTACGTGCTAAAAGCTCTTGTAGTGTATGTTGTAGGCAATATAAGAAACTCTACACTCAATTGACACTGCTGTCAGAATTCGTGCTGGCTATTTTTGGGTATTTCACCAGTATAAATGGTCACATCGACGAATGAAAGATCGTTTACACGGCATGTTACAGTATCACTGCACCTATAGAGTTTACCCTCACGGTCAGGCAAACCAAAAAACAACAACAACAACAAATAACAATTGGAGTATCACTGTTCAAAGTTTTTTTCTATAAATTTAGTCAAATTTCCATGTGGCTACATTTTGGTCGCTCCTCTTCTAAAGTTGTTTAGATTTTATCAGAATGAACCCTACTAAAGGCCGAATCAAATAATATGGGCCGACATGTTTCTTTTGATTTACACGGGGCGAGGTGAAATGCCTGCGCAGCACGGCCCCGGTTTTGATTAGCGCCAAGCTTTCATGAGTTTTCCCACTTGTGCTTGGTAGTCCTTTTAACACCAATTGAGCAAATGTCAAATAGTTTGTCACTGGTAAATTTTTCTATGGACCACGCATGCACAAAGACAATTCTTTGTCAACGGCCCCCCCCCGGAGATTTTGTTGGTAGGGTTAAACATAACGGATCTTCCTGCGCACAGAAAAAACTCTGTTTAACTGTAGTCAATATGTATTTTTGCCATAAATGTACGTTTCCACTATATTTGAGCGACGATATTCTGGATTGCTCTTAGCAATCACCCCCCATAAACACAACAAAAAGGAAAATAATGTTATCACACCTGACATAGGTATTCCGAACTGACGTCTGATAATCCATCTAATTTGGCCCAGTAAATAAACTGTGACCGATGAGATCACAAACTAAATGATTTGAAGAGGGATAGATTGATACACAAAGGCAGCATATGTTTATAACGTATAAAGGAATTTATAAGAAACTAGATAGAGCCAATTAGATTTAATCAGCTCAGCTGCATCCATCATCACCCACTCTCCGTGGGCATACCGAGAAAATACCGAGATGGCAAAGTCAACATTAACACAACGCACGCATGGGTGTCAAAATTCAATAGTCCGCAACATGGGAAACAAACAACGGGGAGCAATAAAATATACAGCTGGCAATCGATGATGAACGCCCTTCAAATGAATGATGCCCGTGATGGGGTATACATGTCCTCAGATTAGTCCACGGTATTCTTGCACTGAGGCACTTTCTGATGCGTTGGGATAGGATAACAGAGTCATAAATTGCCGTTTCGCATGTCTACAAGCCTCATCATCGTCTCGGCATAAGATTTCGAAAAGGTGACAGTGACTCGTACGCAACGTGCTCGTGGCCAGCTCAAGCTTTTGTTTTAATACGAAGGCGTTAATTTTGTCACCAAATAGAAATGATCGACTGCTCGTGAGTATCTCCCCTCAATTATATTTTGATGTCCGTTTTTCCTGCTACACCGCTCTACGTTCTCTTTGCCTTGCGGATTATGCACTTCAATACGCCGGAGTAGGCAGTTCGATTTTGAAAGACAAAAGTCACGTGAACAAATCAGTCATGCGAAACGCATTTTCATCCAGATAAGTGCCCGCGTGTGGGAGCGTTTTTGAGATGACATATGAAATAGCTCGCAAATAAACAGCTCATCGTACTACATGTAGCGTACTTTTTCATGTAGTTCAACGAAGCAATATCTCCTAATGATTGAAACTAATCTTTTTTTTTATTGCTTTTTGCCATGTAGGCCTCTACCGTGCTTTGGGAGGCTTTAATCTTTCAATGATTTAGGAGACTTGAAGTAAGATTTTAGATTTAGATTGTGCAACATTATTATTCATGGAGTTCAAAAATAATTTATTGCCCATCTGTTCCTACACACCTGTCTTGGCAAAACGTCAATGAATCATCAGCATTCGTCAAAATTTATTGCAAAATGTGACCGGACAAATTGAAATAGTTGGCGTACACTTTATCAGAGATCACGCTATTGGACAGAATTTTGCGTGTCGCTGCGAAATAGTGTTGAGATCCGTACTAACAAGGGGAAAAATCACCAGCTGGATCAAAACGGGACTACGGGGAACGGTGGACGTTGTTGAGTTGACAAATGACGGGCCAGCAGACTGGGGGGCTGAAACGTGCCGCGTATGCCAGCCGACTGGATCGGGCTCGAGTGCGCTTGAAAACCCTACACGATCGGTGTTGATGAGGCAGTTCAGAAAGATAGATCTGTTTCCCCCGGGTAAAGCACCACTTGTGGACGCTATCTCGCCTCATCTGACAGTCATTTCTGCGACGAGGCATACAGCCACAGTTCATTTCTTCCACTGTTCATAAAAAGTTATTTAACCATTAATTTTACCACGTTAAATCTGGAATCAGAGCTTGGTATGAATGGGCGTTAAAATGTGGCTTAACAGTGTAGAAAAATTGTTTCATTCATAAGAATAAATAAAGGATATCAAACAAATAGAAATAGACGAACATAAACAAAACCTTGGTGTTGACATAACACTGAAAGTATAGTTTTATTTTTTTGTCGCCGATGTCTGTTTAGGTACTTAGCAATCGGTATAGATATCACGCACTACTAAATGGACAACCAAGCTTTTGCCAGTGCTGACGTTCTTCCCTAAAGAACGTATCGTTTCATGCTCTTAAAACGTTTTAAAGACCAATCAGACAACACATTCTACTGAAGTGGATGTCAGATGCATGGACGTTGCCCACTTATGTTGCGAAAAAAGGAATCCATATGGTCTGGTATATTGGGTACCAGAGTTTTCGAGTGAACAATCTGCGATACAAATGAACTTGTGCATTCAGATTTCCATCCCAGGCTGTTGCTGCGTTGTTGTGTGTATGGGGACCTTGCGCCAATGACGCCCAATGCTGGAAGGGTCAGGTGTTTGGTGTCATTCCCGTCCACGGTGAACATTGTCTTAGTACTGGCATCCTCTTTATTATGTACACAAGTTTTTTTTCTCTATTTTATAATCTCATCACCTACTTCCAGCTTGAAATGTGCCGTGACATTTTGAAAGTTCAATGTCCTCAATGTTATCCAAGAATATTCTCGCAAAAGGGCAAGACCACCTGCAAACTGAATGTGGACTGATTGTAACGTAATGGACTCACAAGTGGGCCTCGTTAAAATCCGAGTATGCGAGATTTTTCACATTAAGTATCACTGCACTGGTGTAATAATGTGCGTTCTTTTTTTTTAGAGGCGTCCCTTTCGGGTCTAACTGAAAAAAAAAACAGGATGGAAAGCAGGCCTCGAAATTTGGTTCACCGCGGTGCCGTGGTGACATCTCTGTTACTAATGACGGTCTTCGTAGGGACGGACTCCCAGGACGTGTGTCAGAGCGGCACTGGGCCCGGTGGCAGCGGGACCCGGTGTAACTGCCAGCAGGTGGAGCCGGACGCGGCGTTCAACATCGACTGCACCGGTCGATCACTGACGGACATCCCCACTATACCGGTCAACACCGCAGTGTTGTAAGTCGCCTGCTCTAATTTTGCAACCTCTTTTGAATTTTATCTCAGCTACCATAGTTTTCGTACAGTACAGATGCAAAACTTCAGGAGAGTGATAAAGCAATCGATTCGATTCAATCCAAGGACAATAAGGAAATCCATTCTGGTGGAGAAATTGAGTTTCTATCCCACTGATTTGAGGCACGTTTCAATCTTACACATTGTTCAGTTTTATAAATCTTATCGACAATATCAATAGGTTATCGAGCTAATACAAAACTTTACAGTTGCGTCTATTTATGGCGCTGACTTTGTTCATTAACAGTGAATTTTGCCTGGTATCCATGCATTTAATGAGAGATAAGCGAGGATTATTCCGATAAAAGGATGGATGAAAAAGATATGATGACATGCTTATAACATTTCCTGCTTTTGTTGTTTTGTTTTGTTTCGTTGTAAATTTGCTTTCAAAGAGATCTGACTAATAACAACATCCAGCTAATCCGAGAACAACATTTTCGGCGTCTGGATACGTTACAGAAATTGTAAGTCGAAACTTTGCCACATATATTTTGGGAATATTTGTTTGGTTGTGAGCAAATTTGCGGGATGAGTGTCATATGCGAATTAACATTACACAGGAAAATAATTTCATGTACACTTTTGCTTTAATTTCCAGAACCTCACAAATCATTACTTTAAAGGGTAGCTGCAATGAATTTGTTTTAAATAAATAATGACCTTTAAAATCACCTTTGTGTTTCAGTTAACCTTATTTTCAGTTTTTGTTCCACTATTTTACTACCTTTTTGGTTTTATGCCAATGAGTATTTCCATATTCATTAAGAAAAAAGTGATGTCATCCCAGGAAGAAAGCCGAAATGATACACTGGTTTGTAAACCCAAAAAGCATGCGTTTTTGTAGATTTTGCTGGACTACATTTTCTCTTCTTTGCTAATTCATTGTTGTTTATATGCATAGCAATACGTGGGCACGAGTGCTTTTCTCTGAAATGTTTTCAGTAAGCAGATTCTGGCGTCACAATTTTAATAGAAAATCCGGTGCACAGAATTGTGTCTTCCCTGGATGACATAACGGCAACAGCGCCCTCAGTTGTCCAGGAAATCATGGATAATTTTAAGCGTTTAAAAAAGTTCACCTTTCAGTGCATTTAACCGATTGTTTATGAGTGTTCATACATTGAAGAAGAGTACAAAGTCGCTGAAAATTTTGTCTGATTGTTGATTGATGTAATGATCGTCTGTCCTTATCGCTTTCTTTTCCGCCTTTCGCTTCAGAATACTTACAGGTAACCCGCTCGAATGCGGCTGCAACTTGACCGATTTCAAAAGCTGGATCATCAACCTCGAGAGCGTGAGTGCTCAGATCGTTGAGGGTGCCGTGTGCGGGGACGACAGGTACAGCGGTAGAGCGGTAGTAGACGCCACGTTTTGCTTTAAGAGTGAGTGTTGCACGTCGTGTAAAGGAACGAGGCAATGAGCTCTTTACGCGTTGCGGTGCCAAAAGAGGCTGGACTGGCAAGAGTACACAATGGATTTTCGCGTTACAGTCTCACAAACTGCTTAGAATTACACAAAAGAGTTTTCGCATTGCAAGTGTTGACTTGATTTGGGCTCCAATCGGGGTTCTTTGAAATGAGCAGTGAACTTCCGCTACTACAGTGACAACGTTCAGTGCCACTAAACCCACAATTAGGTCATGCGAAACATCATACGTTTAAGTAACCCTTTGAAAACAGCCTAGATAGCATGATAATAAGCCATTTGCGAGTTCAATTTGAATAAAATCTGGTGCACTGAGTTATCTGACTGCACATAAACGTAACGATTTGAATGCCCCAGACTAAAGACACTGTTGCTACACCTCGTGATTTGGGGCAAGCTTTTGCATAGCGACCACGATCTCTGGAATGGACTGGTTCCTTTGTGCCGTTCTTATCCATTAAGAACAGTGTATTGTTGCAAGGCGTCTCTTATGTCACTAAGCAAAAGCTTGCCCCGAATCACGAGGCATAGCGACAGTGGTTTTAGTAAGGAGAAATCAAATTGTTATGTTCACGTGAATTTAAAGAACCCAGTGTGCCAGATTTGGGTCAAAGTGAACTCGCAAAAGGCTTATTGAACTTAAGGGTCTTAGTTGTCTGTCGAAACACAAGGATCTGGCAAGTCTCACCTTTTAAAGCTTTCCTCATTGATGTTCTGCGGTCAATTTGTTCACAGACCGTCTGTGCCACACTTGCCTCAACGCTGTTGACAGTAGTGAATGCACTACACGCACGTGCTTTCCTGTAAGTCAACAATAAAAACGTTACGTTGTATTCGGGAAAAACTCCTGAAATGGAATCAATGATGATAAAGGTCTAAACTCCCAAAATTGAATCAACGTTAGATAACAGTCTAAAAACCCGCATAAAGCTGTGGACCAAAAAGGGCCAAAACTCGGGCCGGCAGCCTGGATTCCACACTTGCACCAACCTCTGTACAATAAGGCCAACAACATGCCACATTATTGGTTGCAAAAGGTCAAATTACGGCAAAAGCGTGATTGTGCTGGGACCGTGGGTATATTTTTACACAGGAAGACGCCTGCCAAAATGAGGTGGCCTACGCTGTGGATGGAAGCGTCTCGATGAATAAATCCTGTGTTGTCATGATGAACTGTCAAAGGGCCGCTTCGTCCGTTAACCAGGCCCAATGCCGACAGACTGACGGCGGGGCCTCGCGGTGCATTTACTGCTGTCAGAGCGACGGATGCAATCAAGAGCTCAACACCATCAACGGTAAGTTTGCATTATATGTTTCGATTAAGGCTAATCGAGCCTTTCAGTTATTTTGTGAACGTTGGTGATATTTGCGTGAGTAGAAAATTGCGTTCCATTTTACTCTTTCAGATACTTACGTCTTTCCTTTTCGGAAGCCGCTGGTTATCACAACTGCAGCACCAAGCACAACAGGTAAATTTCCGTCGATTTACTGATAGTTAAATTCAAACTTCGAAATGGGAATCTCAACATTTAAAATGCAGAGGCTGAAATGCGAAATTTTGGGGAAAACTTTGCCCTTTGCACACAGATACGAGCCACGTCACCACCGATTCTCCGATGACAAGTTTCCCCGTGACGACACACAACTGGGTAACCATGCAAACACACACCACGGGAAGGACTCCGACACCTCTGCTAGAAACACACCCAGGGACGGATAGCGTGGTCGCGTCATCAGACCCCGTTTCAACAAGCCGATTGCTGTACACAGGTACTGGATCCCACACTTCAACGTCCTTCCCAGAAACCGCATCTTGGCGCACAGAGAACAAGGTTCAAACTTCGGCAGCTTACATGACAAAGGAAGCGTCGTCTGCTGGAACCGAATCCCCAACTACGCCGCCCTTCTTGGGAACTGACACTGCGCCGACGGAAATCATGCTGGAGACCTCAGAACCCTTTTCAACAACTGGGACAGCCACGTTTGGAACCCATCTTAGCGCATCTTCGGGACACCTTTCAACTGACACTTCCCACACAGACATCGGACATCAGACGACTCCTTCAATCTCAACAGATTTTGAACAAACTAACAGCTGGCGGTCTCCAACAGAATGGACAGACAACAAACCTCAAACAGCCACTGCCACCTCACCATCCGCTCATTTTACCTTTACAGACAGGGGATTGCAGTCGACCGACAACAGTCTGGTGAGCGAAACTCAACCGACAGACAGTGGACGGGACACCCCACCACCATACCAGGTAACTTCGGAGACACCCCTAGGAACTGCAGCATCGTCCCCGTCCACGTCACAACCCACCACGGAGTCTAAATCATCGTCACCCAGCAGTGAGGTTCCTCCAAGCCACATGTGCCCGGAAGAGGTGACAGAGGGCGACACAGGTGTCGTCACGTGGCCGGCACTAATTGCCAACCGGACTGCTGTCGTCCCTTGCCCGTACCCGTCCCTCACGGATCCGGAGACCGACCGATACGCTCGTAGAACGTGGTAAATTTTATTTCTGTCTTTCCATAAATGATTAAATCTTGAATCAATAGAACCAAGATATAAGTCGCGCCTGAAATAAGAGATAAGTCAAAGTGAACAACTTTGTTGACCAATCGAAACGAATTTCTATGCTTTGGACAACCGCGGTGGAAAACTGTATTTGCAACAAGCGAAGTTAACTTTCCTCAATCAAACAAACGAAACTGTTGAAGTTTTAAGATAGCACTATCAAGAACAAAGCAGCCTTATTAGTGGAAAGTAAAACCATGATTGATTTTCGATTTTGTTTCGATTCAGTTTTGGGTATGCCAGCATAGGCTGGGTCATCTGGGAAGAACCGGACATGAGTGAATGTCCCACCGCATCGGGAGCCCTGGAGGAACTTATCCGCATAAACATCACATACGGTAAAATGTGTTTTCTGTTTCATTTAAAAAAAATAATTTAACCTTGTGATTGTTTTTTGTGTTCAAAAGAGTACACCTGCTGGCAGATCTAAAGCGGGTTTAGCGGGAGTTCAAACTTTGACCCGCTTCTATAACTCACTCACTTCAAAACATCAAGGAAATCAGTTATTGGTAGTAGGTTTTGTTGAATTGAAGGTGGTTAAAACAGAGGATAAATTCGTTTGCAATATAAAGGGAAGTTTGGACAGTGAGCACAACTCAACTTCACTCGCTTTACATTTTTTATGTCTTTAACTTTAAACTAGATAATGTGCTAGACGTTTCTGATCAGCTTAAAAATGTGACGTCATACGCCCCGGCACTAACAGCTGATGATGTGGCGGTCGTTGTGGATGCCCTCAAGAGCCTGCTGGAGGCCCTCATCCGGTACCCTGAGAAAGGTCAGGAGATCTTCCTGGATGCCATGGTAACGGCCAATCAGATGACGTCAGTGAAGTTCGAAAAACTTGTGGAGAGTCAGAAAATAAACCGCACAACGAGCAGGTAATCAGATGCTACATCAACTATCGGTTTTTACTGTCAGCATTCAATTCACTACTTCTGATCTTCTGTTTGTACAAATGTTTCTGTTGCTATGACAGTCCAGTTTTTGATAACCAGTCGCGAGCAAGTTATGATTGAAATTCTTGCAGGCTTTTGCAACTCATCGATGAAATAGCGCTCCACGTCCCCTTACTGAACACATCAACGTTGACGTCGGAGTCACGTGCTTTCGACGTCATCATTCTCGATGTCGCTGATCAGTCAATCGATAGTCTGCTTTTCGGTGGTTTATTGGAGAATAACAATGTGAAGGTACCTACTCACTACAAATCGCGTGTAGTTTAGCAGATCAATCAAATCTTTGCAATTACAAGCATGTATGTATTAGGCACTTTTTCAGTTGACATAAAAATATTGGTGCATTTAATTATCTGTTTCAATCAGCATGAAATATGCACTATCAAATTTCGGGTTTGAGCACAATACAAATTCTTGCAGGTTTTTTATAGGCATTCATTTTGTTTAGTAATGAAAAACTGTGCTTTCAGCCCTTCGTTGTCTTGAACGGAAGTGCCCCAGAGAACGCGACAGACCTCATAGGATCAGTGCTTCTTCCACCAAGCCTCCTCCACATACTTGGAGACCAACTGAGCAGGACACAGTTTTTGTTGTACCAAGACACAACATACTTCAACGTAAGTAGATTTCTGCGAGTTGACTTCCGTTGCTTCGTTTATTGCTGTAGGTGTCTCTTATATTTGAAGAGAGATATATAATTATAGTGGTTTCCGTCTCTTATCCTGTCCGAAAGGGGAGGGGGGATGGCGGTTGCCATGAGTAAACAATATAAGACAAACAGGGTTCGCATACTGTCAAAACAAGTTTCAAACCCTTTTTTGAATTTGTTTTTCAGCTCTGTAATGCCACCTACAGAACTTGTCTCTGATCTCGCCACTTCCACCTTGCTTGACACAATTAAATTTTAAAAATGGTCTTGAAATATACCCGTGTTCGATAGGAAAAATCCCAAGTCTTGTCACTCTTGCACTTTCTTTTGGAATTTTATTTTAGGTGGTCACAACATCGGTGGAGCACCCCTTTGGTGATTTGAAACCGGCCCCAGAGGGCGCTGTCACGCTGCTGAGCAGCGCCGTCATATCAGCGGGCATGGGCAACCTGTCTGTCGTTGATTTACGAGAGCCAATCTTGATGCAACTGAAGAGGACTCACACAGTGAGAATCAAGGGTCACTGTTATAACTGTGCAGTAGTCTGCTTGCCACACAAGTTATGGATAACACAATTTAAAACGAAAGCCTAAGAGAAAAGAAAAGAAGGCAAGCAAATATATTAATAACATATACCCAAGAGAGTACAATGTCCAGAACCGAGTCCTTTGGAAATTCTTTCAAATCTATTATTTTTCTGATGGATTCATGAACCTCAATTATCCACAGGAAGCTAAAAACCCGCAGTGCGCTTACTGGGATACAGCAGCCAATGGTAAGCCAATTAAAAAGTGAAATCTGCCTGTGTTGAAAGTAGGGCTTTCATTCTATGCGATGCCATCTTTACGGCAGTTGCCATAAAAACATTGCTTCAGGCAGTAAGTGTGTATGCTTATAAAGCTAGTCACAAACAACGGAGAAGGAAAACAAAACCATGACAAGCCTGTAGATTTGAAAGATTTCTTATTTTGAGATGATCAAACCAGAACCAAATGTGTCCCACCTTTAACAATGATATCAACGAGTTTATTTTGATTAATTTATTTTGAAGATAAACAAGGCGGCTGGTCGACAAAAGGCTGCGAGGTGAACTTTGACCTGTCGGACTCGACGTCTGTCGTCTGCGAATGCAACCACCTCACCAACTTCGCAATGTTGATGGTGGGTACATTGCTCTAAATAAGCGAACATTCAACTCGTAGGAAGCCGAATTTGATCAACTTGAAAGTAGTCGTGCGCATTAAACGCCATACTTACGCACTATAAATCAATGCGTTCTCCGCTAGCTCCCTCGAGAAGGGCCGATCCTGCAACAGACATTGTTGTCTGTGGCTTTCAACGCAACAGGTCAACGACAAAAAACGAAGTCGTATCCTCAAGACAGCTGATTCAAACGTGGCTAAGGCCACCTACACAGAGGCCATACTGATGAATGAGCAGACAATGTACTCAAGTACATCACAACTGCAAGTCCTTGCACCAATCCAGTCACGATTTCCTCCAAAACCCCGTCGCAAGAAACAGCTAGTGAGGAACTTGACTACAACACAGTCATACTCCAACTTCTTTCTCTTTTTCTTTTTAGGACGTATACAATAGTGGTGAGCCGGATCCCGTCCATTCGAAGATACTTGCCATCATTTCTTATATTGGCTGCAGCCTTTCAATTTTGGCTCTCACGTTAGCTATCGCAACGTTGGGATGCTGCGGGTAAAATATATTACTTCCATTTGTTTTAATAATTTGTAAGCTGAACTTCTGTACCTGCACTACTACCGTGAACTACCAATAACTTAAATTGACTGAGGACAATAATCGATCGCCTATCACAACATCAGTTAATTTCAAACAAGAATTGAGTTAATCAATACATTATCAAAGATCTTTCGATAAAATCCTCCATTGTACCCTCCATTTCATAGGCAAACCTTCATTAAACATCAACGATGATAGAATTACTTAAAAATTGATTATTCAATAATTAGTCAACATTTAATCGGTCTTTTCAACCTTACCATTGCAGAGAAGAGCCAAAATACCGAGTCACTGGAAGGTATGGTATTATTTCTGATTTAATCTATTTCTGTGACGTCACTACTTTGTTCAGAGTGCAGATTACTTTTGCAAATCATCCGCAAATGGTAGATTGGTATAGACGAACAAGTTGACCTTGAGTTCCCCCGCTCCCTCGTTTCGGTCAAAGAAGTTGTGACCGGAGGGATATGGGTAAAGAATAATACTGTGTTGGCACCGTGACACTGAGTGTACTAGTAGGGCCTCGTAACAGGCACAGTGGGCATATTTAAAGGATACCAGGAACGCCCACACTCCGGCCTTATTGTGTATGTTTGCCTTTCTCCATAGAAAATGACGTATAGTTTGTTTTAAATATCAATGCTTTGTAAAGCAGATTTTCAATAAGGATTTGAATTTTCTCTGCACTTTTCATTAAGGAATGAATTTGATGGTTTTGGCTGCTTTTCTGTGTCTACGATTGGCACAGTCTTTTTATATATTTGATTATAGCATAATTGAACTGACGCAAACTCGGACACATTTTCTAGTTGCTCCAAGAATGTCCTGATCAGTCAGAATCACTGCTCCCCGAGTTTACGGTCCAGCACATATATTTCTGTTCATTTCACCAGTTCACGGTTTTAGCCCTGAAGGTTTCACTGTAATGACACACGTGTAATAATTAATCTAAGGCGCGAGAGGAAGAGAAGAGATTACAGGTATATATCCAGCACTGAGTGTCGACTGCACAAATACTCTCAAGAAGCTGATACAGCAGTCCTCAATTTCAAAGAGTCCTGTGGTGGTTCTAGTCCGCTAGGTTTCGTAGAAATGGCAGACGTATAATAATGACACTTAAGTTGAAAGAGGAGAATGTATCCAGCACTGACGGTGTTGACTGCACTAATACCGTCAATTTTTCACGTAGCCCAAACCCAGGCACGTTAATCGAATGGAACAAAGGTGTGCACTCTGTAGTCGAAGGGTTAACCGCCAGAGTGTCATAGACTCAGGACTCCATGTTCGTTTAACAATGGGAAATAGTTTCAGTCAGAGAATAGATTCGGAACTGTACATTCATATGAAGCGCGATATGAGACGGAGAGAGCCCCCCCTTGTGTTGGTCATTGCTTCACTGGAATCTGAGGAATTCTTTTCATACGTGAGGGGGGATATGTTTGGTAAAAATAGTCTGAAGTGTGTGTATGGCGATTGGACATGTTGGGGGGTACCCCCTGGTCCCATTTCTTGCTGGATTTGCGCAAGAATGGGCTCGATACAGTTCCTCGTTCAGTCTCCTTGCCTTACTGAAGATTTCTTAGAATTTTTTAATATACCATTCGCCAAAAAGTAGGAATCAGTTTGTTATTAAGTTATACCAACCGCAGCAGATCAGATTTGGAAAAGCGAGTGCTTTTCAAGTCTCACTTGTAAACTACATTCCTGCGGTTCCTCGAGACCCCTTCTTGCAAAATTTTGGAACAAGACGAGCCCAGCTTAATGGTCTGCATGAGCTGAACCTAATAAATCTTTCGTTGGTATGAAAAGAGCACTATAATCAACACTAACAGGAATCCAACGACTACACAGACTCTTACAACGCAAGATTTGTTTTGAATGCATATACAAGCATTTAGATGTATTTGGACCCCTTTCAAGGCACGCTACTGTGTTTACTCATTCCTGGTAGGGAAAATAATTTGTTACACAAAAGCATACCACTTACGTTTCAAATATTGTTATCACGCCATGTTCCCGCAGCGGCTCCCTCAACATGGGCACCAATGGCAAAGCCCGGGCCGACCGCCACACCAACATCCTGATCCATCTGTCTGTCGGGCTCATCCTGTCCGATGTCTCCTTCCTGCTGAACACGGTGGCCGTGGAACTGGAGCTCGGCCGGCACATGTGCGTGGGCATGGCGGTGGTCACCCACTACAGCCTCCTGGCCGCCATGGCTTGGATGGCACTGGAGGCCTTCAACATGTACCTGGCCCTGGTGCTTGTCTTCGACAAGTACTACTCGCGATTCATGCTGAAGATGTGTCTTTTTGGATGGGGTGAGCCAAGTGAAAAATAATGGACCGTAGTATGATTTGTAGTATAGCGCGCCGCCTAGAGATGGTGAGGCAAGCAGCACATCCTGACACAATCGGACAACATCTTGCTGTCGGGTTGTGTAATCCTGCAGGGCTATTCTTGTCTTCTACGGAGGCCGTTAGGAGACAAGATTTATTTCGTTCCCTCGAATAATGCTTTTGTTCCCTCGAAATCATTTTACGGAGGCTTAAAAACGACCATCTCTGTTCCAGACGCGTAGCGAGAGCTGTATGTGTGTCTTGTAAAACCGTTTTCACTTTTCGAATGTATGTCTAGTTACGAAATCAATAACGGTCAGTCCTGGAATACAGAAGTGACACTCGGTGGTTCATTAACAAGAAATAAACCATTTATGCTCTTTCAACTCTGAACATGCGCCGTTTAGAACACATTGGGTATTCAGGTTCCAAGATTTGTGTGTGTGGGTGGGTGGGTGGCGGGCCGTATCCTATATTAAATAACAAAATGTATCGGTGACCAAACCATTTCATATGTCCATGTATTTATCTCCCTGTAAAAATGAGCAACATTTTAAGTGAATTTAATTCACAAATGGACATTTTACCATTGGTGTGAATCCGGGGGATGGGGTATATGTCCCTAGCTTTTTAACCGGTGGGAGTGGCAATCATCCCCCACTCGTGGTGAGAAAAAAACATGTCACGGACTTCCAAACAACCAAAATGTATTCCATAGCACTGAAGGGAGCAAAACAACGATAAACTATCAATAAGCCGGTTTTTCTCTGTAAGTAATTTACCTTTCCTACCCGTGTGCATACATTTTTGTGAATTGACAAAGCTTAGAGTCACACGATAATTTTTATTGAGCTATTTTATGCAAAGCAATCGATAGCGATGCAGGTATGTCAAAATTTTCAAAAATATATTGAGATAATTGGCATCACACTAAATGTAAGTCATTGAAACTACCTTAGTTTTGTTACTTTTTCTTACAGAATTAGACCCTGCGTGGTGTCAAAAATATAACCGTAAAATTATTGGATTTTCCTGACTTGATTGTGTGATATTGAAACACGTTACCCCAGTATAAAGTAGCAGCATATTCAAGGAGAATTATATTGTAAAAATGGCAGTATTCACCAAAAGAAGGTCAAATTACCAACTGTCTGCACTGTCACGCTTTTATTATCCAACAGTTACAGCAATAAATCAGAAGCGGAAGTGAGATCGATTAATTTGATAAACAGAGAAAATGGTACCGGTATTTTCAAATTTCATTGCAGCCTCGATCATTTTCCAGAAAATTTTCAGATATTTTCAGTTGCCCTAATCAAAATAGTTTCCATCAAGTTTCAATGATCTGTTTTCATTGGTCTGATTTGCTTCACTCAGCGTCCCAATTTGCTTCCACAACTTCGCTTCCATTGCACTCCACCACACTTTACCCCTACTAAGACACTGCCGCCTTTGCGTGTTAAACTACATTTTCACGAAGAGAGGAACGCCGCAGGATTTAAGACATCTTTTGTAGTAGAGGATTCAGAGACTCGGAAAGGGTGGAAGAAAAACCTTCCTTCGAAAAAAAAATATATCCAAGGTAAAACATAACTGAAAAACGTAATTACCCCATACCTCCGTGATAATTTATAAGGCAACAGTGTGGGTGTCATTTCGAGGAAATCAATCTTTTAAAATAGTTGCCCCCTTAGGGGCTCCGTAGCCTCGCTTTTTGCAGGAGGTCAAAAGGTGGACGAACGCAAGTACTGGATTTCCAACTCCAAAAGCGACACCTGTTTATTTTTTAAGCTCAAACAAAACTTGTGTCTCGGCAGGAATCTCCATTCAATGCATATCAAAGGAGGGCCTCTTTAACTTCCTGGACACTGGCCAGCCCATCCCAACAAAAGCACCCCGCTTAAGCAGCTCATTTATAGAAACTAATTTCCGGGGCTTGCCCAGTTTAAAACTAAGGATCTAGGTCAGCACGCCATGACAAACACGCTGCAGGGCGGCGAACCACTGGCATCAGGGAAAAACAAAGAGACGCCCAGTATAACTGTCAAGCTCGGCATTCCGAATCTTATTAGGCTCCGTCTGAGATTTTGGCTGCGCGATGGCATATCGAGACTAGGGGATTTGTCGGCGAGGGAGCGAAATCCCCCCAGCCTCCCTCCGTGGGGGGAACTGTGTCTGAAGCTAGCAGTAACACATGTGTCTGTGGGAAGTGGATTAGCATAAAGACACATTATTAGGACCGGAAATAATGTGTCTATACTCGAAGGCATCATTGCAAAGATATCATCGCTAGCGCTCTGTCAGTCAATGCTGCATGGGCGAGGTGTGAACGAATACGAACCAAGCAAGGTCACTCCTTAGATCTCCATAGACTCTTACTTCGTTGACCGTGAGTTTCCTCAATTTAGGTACTCCAGACCGACTCCTTATGGATCTTTGTCTGCTACACAAACATTTAATCCTGTAACTCGTATTCAAAAATGTCAGCCTTTTTGTTTGCCTTGGGTGTTAATTAATCGAGGACCATACAGTTTTTACAGACCCAAGAAAAAGGCGTCGGTTGAGAGAGGGCCAATAGCCTTCAGTGAAAATACCACTTAGCAAAATAAACGTATATATCTGTCTTCCTTGGTAAGATAAATAACCAATAACAGAATTGTATAATGTATTTTTCTTTCATTTTTTATCTCTTTTTTGCAAACTCAGGTGCTCCTGTTATTATAGTGGCTACGACCCTCTCGATAAATTTCCCTGACCACTATGGCCTGTTTAATGGCATGTAAGTGGCACTTAAATCTCTTACACGAATTTGTAGTACTGTTCAAATCCCAGTTTATCTCCATAAAAGCAACAAAATTGGAAATAAGGGAAAAAATTTTTTTAAATAAAAGGAGAAGTGGATGCTTGTCATCTCAAACGATTATAATTATCCTTATAGACTAACCCGATTTGACGCCATAACTGCGGTGGCACCGCACTCACACGCACAATCTTCAGCTTGACGCGTGCGTGCACGTGGCAAATTACTACACACTGTTAGTCGAAGAGGCATGTAACGCGCGCGTACCATCTGTCCTAAGCGCTACACTATTTCCACACTAAAATCATTCGAAGTAAGGGTTCTGCTGAGAATTGCAAGACATGCTCGTGTCAGTGGATTACAAGACAAGTTCTGATTGTCATATTAACAAGATAGTCAAACTCAGAGTGCTTCATTGAGAACAGCTCATGTGTTATGGTTCTGGTGGTGTTATTGACTATGACAGAGTTTCTTTAAAAGTTCAGGCTGTTAACTGCGGTGCCCACATTTCGACCTTGACTAGCTCAGTGGTCGAGTGGTAAGACCTTTGTACAACTTAGCAGGTGGACATGATTCGAATCCCACCGGAACAAGCGAGTTTTTTTACAAGCTCTTCAACATTAAATTTGTCTCTTTGACAAATGAATTCTTGTTGTTACAAACACTCAGGCAAAACAAGTTTAATCTTGTTAAAAAGACAAGCTTTTGCTGTAAGTGCATCCCTCGCTGAAAATGAATTGGACCACCGTAAAATTACAACCTAGAATTTTTTGTCCGTTAGTCTTTTTATCTGTCTAATTAGCTTCCTTTGCTGGGGTGTTATTTTTTCAGATGCTGGCTAGCCCGGATCCCTTTTCTCGCCTCATTCCTCGCCCCCGTCTGCACCGTCCTCCTCTTCAACCTGGTCGTTTTCGTGGCGGTAACCTGGCAGCTCTGCAAGATGCGCAGGCGCAACATCAGCCAATCGCGCCGCCGGTTCGACCTGGCAGCCCAGTTCAAGGCATCGGCCAGCATCACCTTCCTCTTCGGCCTGACCTGGTCCTTCGCCCTCTTCGGCATCGGTGAGGCCAACCTGGCCTTCAGCTACCTCTTTGCCATCTTCAACAGCGCGCAGGGGTTCAACATCTTCGTGTTGCAGTGCCTCCTCAAGCCAACAATCCGCCAGCGCTGGATGAGGGTGCTCCGATGGCAACGGGAGGACATAAATGGCTCCTCCAAATCGTCCAGCGCCAAAGGTATATATCAATCTGATACACCTGATCTGATCTTAAAATTCTCCTGGACACTGCAAAAATTGCAATATTAAACATTCTTTGTACATGTCACTTTCACTTTCCTAACCTGGTCTTGCACCTGTATGAACGCACCCAGACAGACAATTTTCTACGCAGTTTTTGCACTAAGGCTGTTTACACGGGTAAGAGGTAATATTTCGATGGGGACAACTGCCAATGTCAAACTATCCGGAAAATATTTTACTGGAGTTTTCATTCAGCTTTAAGGGTATATAGATTATTGCTGGATTTGGTTGAACTCCCCACCAGAGAGGGTTGGGATCCACTGAAGACTAAGTCACTCGCGTTATGATTGGTACAGAAGTACATCGAAATGGGAAGCACAAAATAATAAAAACAACCTCACGGACAGTCCGCTTTCTTAATAATAATAATGCAATTTATTTACTTCCTTATCTTTCTCACTCAGATACTAACAACGTAGAGCTGTTCAAGGTGAAGGGTGACGGTGGAGGCCACACAAATGGGCGATTATAGTGGTTGGAAAAAGGGGAAGTGTAAATGAAGCTTGAAGGACATCAGCTTAAAGTGATGGTATCTGTGCAAAACCGTATGGTGACACTTCGAAATTTTCTCATCATGTAAAACCTATCAGGGGTTTCCAATTTCATGGGAGACTTGAGACGCTTGGTGACAGCAGACAAACTGGTCCTTTAGTTCGGATTACATGTTCATAGTCGTGCATGTGCTCAGAACTACACGAGGTATACGCAGCATTGCGCCGCATGCCCAGAGCCGGGAAAAAGTAGAGTTCATACTGCTATGGAGAAAAAAAGATCAGTATCTCTTTCAGCCCGTTGTGAACCACGGCAATTATGGATTCTACCTGCTCATATATTCAATAAAATATAAAGCTTTATGTCGATTCTGATATCAAGAGCTTCGAAATCAAGCGGGCACGAGATGTTGGCAGTACCTACATGCATTTCAATAATTTATACCAGCAGAAATCATTTGCCTTATCTCGTTGACCTTTTACAACTATCTGTGACTTTGAAAATTATTTATTACTCTAATGATAATCTCCGTGATCTATATGTTGCTTCACTTTCGATATGAAATGGGGGTCAGGGTGATAATAATTATATTAAATATGAAAAATGGTTGTTTTATCAATGAATCTTTTACACAGAAGCTCTTGCTTTGCTTAACTTTGCTAATACACTAATCCGGTGTCCAGCGTTTTGGAAGTGACACCCATGTATGTCTGCATGAAGTTGGAGGAACGGTGCCGGTGCAGTCCCATTTGTGAAACGCATTGTTAACGTACGTTTACCACCTGGCCACTAGCACGTTATCCATAGGATCGATCATATTGAAACTGAAAGCGAGATTAACTGTTCTGATACCATCCAAATCAACAGTTTACACTATGAGATAGATTCAAGGAACAAGATTTTAAAATGGCTCTCTTGTGAATAAGGTTTTGGATTTGCCCGAAACTTATGAAGCAGCCAAATACCTCGGTGATCCTTTGAGTATTCCATTTCTCCTGAGGCTTTCCTCAGGAAAATAGAATTCACCATGAATCACCTCGGGAGGCTATAGTTTATTGCACCACTCGAAGCTGTCAAATTTTGTATACTGTATTATTTTAGGCTATCAGAATCTATTAGTCAAGCTTGCGTGCTTGCTGAAATTACCTACTAGTTGATTAGATATGTTTTTGTTAATAATGTGAGTAATGAATGAGTTAATTCTTTACTGAAATAAAAGCGCAGAATAGTTTTCAGGACATCAATTCGATGTACACGTATTTATTTTGCTTTGAAAGACAAATACGGTCCTGGTGCATTTATCTGAGATTATCTACCACTACTGTTTCCTTGTAAAAGTGCTTTTTGCCTGGTCATAAAGATAAGACTAAGCCGACTGCAGATCTTTTATATTACTTCCATTACCCTTTGATCAAACTGTATCGTTGGAGAAGGACGGTGACTTTCCTTGGTGAACACATGTCGACACGATGACGGAACCTTCGGCGAGGTGAGTCCGTACAGCTTTCCTATATAAGAAAAGTATATTCCAGATGTTGGTGTCCATACAATCCAAAGAAGTTATCTGTCTCCTCTTGTGATTACCAGAAACGGTGGGATAATGCACACAGGGTCTTGATGACAGTGTTACTTCGCATTAATGAGCCTCTGCGATTGTGAAATGATGCAGGCTCTGTTAGCTTGTATGGGAGTAGGCTAGGGAGATTACAGTCCGATCCCCTGCGACCGATTACAATTCTAATTCCAGCAAACCCATTAGTGGAAATTGCAGTTGTCCATTTACTTAGCCAAAATTACACGGACTCTCTGTAGAGAAAAAAAATAAAACCTGTCATTTTACATTACGTTCAAATTAAGTAAGCAACCCCTCTGGGAACATGTTCTCCGCGGGCAGCCTGTACCCTACCGCGTCCTAGACAGTAATCTTCAGGGGATCATGGATCTTGAGGTTCGGGCGAGCGATGTTTTCGTGGTGTCCTATCCCAAGTCAGGTAATGTTTCTAAACACTCATGCGTCAGAGCAGTTTTCTTTCCTGAAATTGCTCTGTAAAAGGCAGCTGCATTAAAATCGGTTTTAATACAGACCTCAAATGGACTATGTGTCCCACTACTCTCTTTTCCATTTTGGTTTTAAAGAGTGTTTTGCTGCCTTCGTGGTTTTTATGCTAAAGGTATATTCCACGTATTCATGCCCAAAACTGTAATGTCATCCCAGGAAGACAAGCTCCATGTTGTACTGGTTCGTGCACAAAACCTTTTGCTTGTTTTAAGATTTAGCTTTCCTAAATTTCCTTTTAATTTGGTGATTCGTTGTCATGCAAGTACACACCCAATACGCAAGCGACCAATCCTTTCTCAGAAATGTTTTCAGTCAGTGAAGGCAAAGGCCAAAGAGAAACACACTGTCCTCCACCACGAACATCAACCTAAAAGTATTGTGGGCCCTTGCAGAAATACCTTTTTAAGAATTCTTGATTTTTCTGAAAATCCCTCCAGGCACTAACTGGGTACGAACCATTATCAATTGCATCCTGCACTGTCCAGACGAGCAGAACAACCTGAGCTTGCCACTCGAAATGAGCATGTGCCACGGCACGTCGCAGGGGGAGATCGAGGCGGCGACCCCGGTGTTCCGGATGGTGCAGTCGTGGGCATCCCCCCGTGTGATGTTCACCCACCTGCTCCCGTGGCTGCTGCCGTCGCAGCTTACCCAGAAAGGGGCCAAGGTATCAAGGCTGGGAAATTGACCAGCACTCCATCTCTTTTTTTTAATATTTTTTTTTATTACAGGTATCGCTCCAGTGTTATCAGCATTCTAATATGGGCAGTTTCGCTGCTACCGCTTTTCTCCGGGGTTCATTGACAGGGCCTTTACATTTTGCCTCGTGTTTTCCATTTGCAAGTAGCATGCATTTTTTTTATAAAACACAGATTGTGTACGTCTGCCGCAACCCCAAAGACGTGTTGGTGTCTTACTATTACTTCAGCAAGACTGTCAGATCCAGAGCAGAGCCAATTACTTCAATGGAAACTTACTTTGAAACTTTTTTGCAGGGAGAAGGTTAGTTGGACGTTGATTTTGCATGTTTTTCCCACAAACACTTCTCATTTGAGAAAACAAATTATGCGATTTAATCACCTGTGATTAAAAAACAGCAAATTTTAAATACCGCGTCCTAATAATATATTGGAAACAACTGCTTCTAAGCAAGTGCAACCTCATCAATAAAGTATAATTGCAATGAATTTGTGTCTCTAAGCAAACTGGTTTGTCACGACATATGCTTGTTATTGCGCCAAAAGCCTTTCTCTGATATGGAAATCGTCTGTTTTGTAGTTCCTTATGGATCCTACTTCACTCACGTTAAGCAGTACTGGGAGATGAAAGGGAGACGTGACATACTGTTCGTTAAATACGAGGATCTTAAAAAGGTACACGGACCTTGCTGTCTGCCATACTTGGAGAAATTCCTGAAATGCCGAGACGTCTTGTGAAAAATTTGTAACTCCTGTCAGATACAATGATATGATGAAGCCAAGATGAAAGATATCTGAGAGCACTATTACTTCGGCCGGAGCAGACGTTATGTTACTGAATAAAATAACGTAAAATTGAACGTTACACCGTGCCTATCAGGTGGTTAATCGTTTGCGACAGGTTACGAACATGGTGCCGCTTGTTCCATAGTCTCCATTCTTGACAACCACCACAAAACTCACTGGAGTTGAATGTTTATCAAATAAAGCTGAAGGGTTCAAACTGTTTCTACCGCGCCCTTTGGCGTCACGAGACTTTGCCTCATCTCGTTGAGAGAAAGTTTCAGTAAAATACAGTTGTAGTTCAGCCTCTGACTGATTTACTGATTAGATGATATTTCCAATCTGCTTTGTGACTCAGAAAACGAATGCAGTTATTGAACAAATTGCTACATTCCTTGGCCGCCAACTCAACATCCAAGAGATCGCGGACATCTCAAGCCATTGTTCTGTTGAGGGCATGCGCACAAAGTTTCGGGCGACGTCACAGGCGGTGTCAGTCATTATGGATGAATCACAGGGCGAGTTCATCAGACAAGGTGCTCCCTTCATTAATGTTCGGCATTTAGGTTAGCCAGTGATATAGCGTAACGTTGGCTTTGTCAGCACTTATTAAGCAAGTATGCTTGAGAAGAAAACGTGTCTGAAATTTTAGGTCCAATTCAAAGACAACAGAGTTAGACGCTCTAAGAAAATCGGTACTGAAGTTTTTGAAAATTTGCAGTGATCAGTCTCCTTTTTAAAAGTTATGTTTCGTTTTCACATCAACGTTTCTGTTACTTATGGCAGGTAAAGTCGGAAGTTGGAAGGAAAACCTGTCCGAGGCACAGGGCAAACGTTTCGACACGTTATTTAGAGATCGTCTCGCCGGCACTGGCCTTGCATTTGACTTCGAGTGACCGGAAAACTTTTAGTCTAGCCGAGTTGACGTTAACTTAGTATATATACCTGGATATCATAACAGATTTCATGATGTGACGATAAATGCTCGAATAAAGGACAGTGGACCTCTGTGTTACTTTGTCCCTCGATAAAAGATTCAGGAAGGAATAGAATATATGGAAGATTAATTGCAAACAATTGGAAATTATGAGAAAAACTGAATTTTGGATTGTTTGAAATTGCACGAAATAGCAGGCAAGCCCCCCTTTCCTTTGGTATTCAAATTGTAGAATCTCTTTTTTAGGGGAGGGGCTAAGCAAATAATCACTCGCAAGGAGAGAGGAAAGATAAATAAATGCAAATTGATTCTTTTAAAGCAACATTTCAAACGACATGAGCATTACAAACTCATTGATATTGCAGTATCCATTGGTTTTTGCATTTGGTTTTATTTCACATTTAGCTAGAACCGTCAGCAGTACTAATTTTCTTATTAAAAGAAGGAAAACAAATGACTGGCAACAGAATGAAAATATGACTCACATCCCGTCGAATTACAGAAAAGCATAATCGCCTGCCCCTTGAAGGATGTGGAGTGATGAATTATCCCCTTAATAAACAGAATATATCTTCAGCCCGCTTGGTACTGTTTATTCATAACAGGATGCACCTGGGAAAATGTTTGAAAATGTTATTAATTTTAAAACGTTCCATCTTCTCGTGAATATGGCTCAGTTTAATTCTTAAAGAAAAATGACAATATTTTTCATCATGTAAGTTATTCTCTCTTGAGTGCATAGATATACACGCATAGAAAAGAAACGGCGAACTGATCCAATTACATGTCACTATTGTACTGTATGCAGTCCTTCCATCAAATCATTTCTCGTAGGGGTGAGAAATCGATAGTTACAATAATAACGCATTAACTCTTTGCTTGTCAGAATCACCGCGCTATTGGGAGAAGCAATTAACCGTAACTGCCCACAACAGCTCCCCCGGAAATCACAAATTGTTCAGCTCCAGCAAACGACCCTGAAAACCTAATTAAAAATAAGCAGCAAGGCCTCGCCTGTCAGGTTGGCGGTTGACGGGGAAATTTCAAGCGAGCATCAAGGTGACATTCCTCTCCTCGATGTTCCAGTTACAATGTCTGACATTATAGAGACACTGATCCACACTCTTGAAGAGAAATCGATGAAGGATTACTCACTACTGGTGCCGGATAAAAAAGGTGTTTCCAAGGTACACGATTAGCTTTGTGAAAACCACTTAGAATTTAGGTACTTTCCCAAAAGCCTTTCGTGGGTGCGACGTGTTGAAAAATTGTGCACCAAAAAGGACTTTGAACAGTGTTTAAATACTAAGCACCTTTTCTACAGTGCACCTGTTGTAGAGTGTTTTTCTTTTTCCTTTTCTTTTTTTTCATCTATTTCTGCAGATGTCATTTGAATTCAATATGCACATAGATACGGTTTTTCGTTGCCAGTGCGTGAAACCAAACCAAGTGTTTTGTGACTGTGATTAGTAATTGTCCCTGGACTGGCCATGAATGAGTAACAAAAGATAAAAAGTTGTATTTTGCGTCTCCTGAAAACGTAGACCTAGCCTGAATCTTTTTTTCTTTGTTTTACATCGTAATATGCCTCCCTAAAGCTGCTCTGCCAAAAACAAGTTCTATCGTCTGATGAGAAAGCCATAAGGTTGTAATAATGATTCATTTCAGAGCCACACAAGCTCACAAAAGAGACAGTTTGTGCTACGTGGTGTCAACGCAAACCACTTGCCTTATAGCATTCATGATATGGACCAAAAAATGGCTGTGATAAATGAAAGCCCTTCTTGATATCTCGTTTAAAATGACAAATATCACATTTTCTGCTGGAACAAAAAAAAATAGAAAGCGGTAGCAATTGTACATATCAAACTTCACGGTATCATTTCACTTGAGAGGTCATGAGAATATATATAAATATTAAAATCACTGGCAGATTAATCCACTCAGCCAACAAAACCGTCTTCGATTCAGCTTCCTGTGTGTTCCAGTAGCCATTGTCAAAATAACGCAAGCTTGTGGAAATCACATTTTCATTTAAATTAAAATCAATCATGCAAAAAATGGCATTAATGTTCCCATGCGTTGGAAATTTTTAATTTGGTGTTAAGATTGCAAACAAGGATGCTGCTTTTCACCTTCTTTAGTTTTCATGGGAAGAAGATGAAGTTTTGGAAGTAAAATAACGCTGTTCTTCCAAATTTTAAGATTCCTGACTGCTACGGTTGTTCCATTCATTCGAAGAGTGCTTTGCAATTTGAGAGTAACTATGGACAAAACCGTCGTATTTCAAAGGAACCATCAGTTCATTTTGTTTCATTTAATATCGGCAAGCAGAAATAAGGAGCTGCGAACCTGCCCCATGAAGATAGCACATTTTCTAACAAACCAATTGGATTTGGATTTTAATTTACATTTTGATCTTTTCTTGAGGTGTGTAGAATGTAGATGACAGATTTAAGGGCCTGGTGAACAATGAATTAAGACCTAGAGATGAACAGTAACTTTTACTGGGATTCCTGCTCAGTTTAGGGTACCAACCTTCGTCGTAGAGAAGTGAACAAGCCCCGTGCCGTGTCCAACTTACTTGGCTGGGGCTGAAGACTAGATGTGCATCAGTGAGAACTGTAGATGTTAATTTTCGACAGTAGCCAGGTTATTTTGAAGAATCACTGTATTGAGACGTTAATAAACAGACTTTTCGAAACTTGGTCTACAGTCCATGTGCGATTGAAGGCTCTATGGTTTAAGTTCTTGGTTCTGAAATTACTTCCGTCATTTTAACCGGTGTAAACTTTCAGTCTCAACGATGATCTTATTTTACTGCAGTTCTAGTGATTATTTAATATTCTTAAACCAAAAATTTATCAATTTCACATGTGTGCACTTCACGTTTCTCGTCCGGTACATGGTATGGTAGCACCTACGGAGGACTCTGAAATGGCCTGGTTCGCTGGCGTACGGCAACAGTTTATAAGCCGGAGGAAGAAACGTCTTATCTTGGGCTGCAAGATTGCGTAAACTAGTGGGTGAAGACAGCTCCCCAGCCAGTAGACGACGGTGCATATCATGTATGCCTGAGCTGGAAAGTTATCACGGGCGTAGACAGCAGTAAGTGTGACAATGGGGCCGTAGCACACCATAAACAGCGCGAACACCACCACGCAGATCTGAGTCAGATTGCTCTGGTGCCCGCGATTGGCCCTCGAATTCCTATTGGAGCTTGGCATCCGATTC
This sequence comes from Acanthaster planci, assembly GCF_001949145.1. The sequence goes on from NW_019091428.1 coordinate 1,147,974, forward strand.
TGCTTTGTGTTCGTTGATTGTCTTCTTCCGGCGGGTAGCCCCTCAGTATTCACTTCCTCGAGTTGAAGGTTTGGCCGGGAGTTCCTCCCAGCCTGTTGGCGAAGTCTCCTAGCACTCGCACGAACCCTGATATAAATCCCTGCGTAACTATACAGAGTCAGTCCCAGGGTTGGAAGAAATCCACCCAGCACGAGGATGTTGTAAAGTGCGGAGTCCTTGCCTGATTTAATGAGGACGCACCGGCCGTACGCGGGGACGTACTTTGTGTGCGCGATGTGGCAAACAGAGATCACAATTTGGGTCGCGAGTGGGATAAACCAAGCCAGAGAAATTAACATTACCAAGTTAGTCACGCTCCTCAAGAACATCCTCGTGGGGTGGACGACGCAGAAGTATCGGTAGAGCGAGAGCGCAGCGATGTTGAAGACGGTGATCCCGATGAAACCGAAGGCAAGGTAGGCCGTGGCGTGGCAGTACCAGAGGGCGAACCGCCAGTCGCTGTGAATGAAGGAGTCGAGGGTGAAGGGGACCACAGTGATCAGGAAAGCTAGGCAACTTGTGGTCAGACTAACGATGATGGCGTTTGCTCGGGTCCGGAGGGAAGGTGTCATAACCACGCTGAACACGACGCCAACATTGCCCAGTACGCCCAGGACAAAAAACGGCACTGCAATGACCACCAAAGTGGTGACTAAAGCCGACGCCATCGCTCTCAGAAGAAACCAAATGCTATTTCAAGCCGTCAGATGATGCATAGGTAAAAGATTGCACGAACGAGCAAAGACGCTTTCAGGCTGCGATTACAAATAACTGCCAAAAATGTGGTACCACTGCCGATATCGATACTAGCCGCAAGTCAGCCCTCACTTCAGCTGGGAGCGAAAGCAGTTCGGCTATCTTCGTTGTATCCCGAACAAAGGGAAGCGCTGCTGGTATGCAGTGGCCTTCCCTGAAGTCTATGCATATACCGGTATATATGGCTATTGTAGTTCTGTTTTCACTGGTCGTTGATGAAATACATGTACATGCCTCTCACGGAACGAGTGATATCGCTGACGTGCAAGTGACCAACTCCAGCACCAAAGGTGACTAGATCATGGTTGTGTGTGACAGCGTGCATTCTTCCCATTAGTGATGCGCACAAATGCTCAGTGCGACATGACGGCATACAGCTATGCGCATTTGCTTTTCTTTCAACACTAGTGTTGAATGCAGCTGGGCTCTCCATGCAAACGGGTAAATAGATGGTTGGCTGTTTAAACCCGGGACCAAGGGCAATATCGCATCTGAATCGCCTGGTGATCCATCATCCTTCGCCTGAAAACACAACGTCGTATTTGCACCAAACATTCCCGTAATTGCATTATTTACACCCGTACATTGCCAATGCTTTCCCCACTGTTCATTTACATTTAACGGTCCAATCATGGCAACATAATGATCAGCCTTTTCGGCACGTGACATGTTCAGTTTGCTCATGTGCGGTTATTTCACAGATCCTTGGGAATTTGCCGCGTAATTGCCTCAGTCTCATTTATTCTGTAGTCAGAGAGATCCAAGAAATCCGGAAGTCCGATTACAGTTTGACAGCTACAGCTCTCACGATTCACAATGAACAGTACTCTTTTGAATTTGTTCTTTTCAAATCAAGAAAAAAGAATGTTTCCGTCTGACTTAAAAATGTCCGTTAGATTTTCCCAATTTCGGAATTTATCCAGGAATTGAAAACCATCCCACAGTAACGGTTTGCAACTGCAGTTTGGCTGTATGTCGAGCTTGCCAGGTCCGAGACTAGCCCCTGGCTTCTTCACCTGGGCTAAAATGCTACTTGGCAGTGTGCCAGATGCCTGCCATGCGAAAAAAGAACCCAAGAGCGGCAGCAAAATGATCTGAAACGTGTCGGATTACTGGACGGAGACAGTGAAGGCGTGACAAAGCGCACAGACCTGCAGGTGAGCGATTTTCCCCGCGTCACTACCCCGGGTCGACTTATTGCAGTAATGCTTCGGAGTGTCGCAACAATTCCATGTTTTTTCTGAACTTGTCCAAATGTAGTTAAAATTAACTGCAAGGCATCCGAGTCCGGAATATGGCGTAGCTGTCAGGTAAGGGAATTGCGGCCAATTGCTTGTAGGAATTTCGCATCAGCTCAAATGTGTTAGATTAATATTGGTCGCATCACACCTGTAACACCACGGTCAGGCGGGGTTCATTTGGCCGACATCCGGCAGGACTGGTTCCATCGGCCTGCTCACAGTTTCCGTGGTGATTCCTGTCAATCCGTTGAGCCCGTGGGCGTGTTCATAATTTGATGGCCGACGTCGGGGTCATCATCAGAAAAAGAGGCATGGTAATTCTGACAAGTGGGAAATTACGTTTTCACAATATTCATGGATATCACATCGATTGTTTCGTTCAGTGGCGCACCCAGGATTTCATATGAGGATGGACTTGAACTCACCCCTAAAACTACTACTCGTGATGCATACCCCCTCACCGGGGTGCGCCACAGGGGATTTGCATTTACGGCTACATCAGAGCTAGTAGGCCTAGTGGAAGATTTAGGTTTATATTGTATTTTCATTTTCAGCCCCCTGAAATGCATCAAGCAGGCAAAACAAAAAAGCACCCCAGCCCCCCTTGGGTGTGCCAAGTGTTTCATGCAAAGAAATATGAATGGAATATAACACATAACACGTAAAGATCAAGTTAAACATGGGCAGTTCTGCTTGCAGTGATGTATCGATTAACTTGTCAGGTCATATTGACATTGATATTGGTAGAGTCGGTTACTGTATAATCGATATTACTTTCACACGTAATGCGGGACCCGATTTTTATTCTAGGAAGTATTAGTGTATACACCCTTTTTTAAGGATTGCAGGATAAAGTTGGCCAACCCTGCACTCATAAACTGATGGGACGACGTTCAGGGACGCTTCAATCAGCTCAGTTTGGACTTCAACGCTAAATTTATTTCCATACAGGCATTACTTAGTGTTGGAACTGAGACGGCATGACCAAATTCATTTAATTCCCTGCCGCGTGTCGATATCCTTGAGTCTGTCGGAAAGAGACAGCGGGCTGGAACTGTTTACAGAAAAAGCTGGGAAGTGACAGACGAACCACTGACTGAAGGATTGGATTAAAATGTTTCAGGCAAATGGACTCGACTGGGACATGAATGTAGGTGTCGTGCGGAGAAGATTGTATAGACTTTAGCTATATCCGCACCCGAGTACAGTCCTGAAAGATTTGCAACTGAATGGAAACCCATCAGGAAAAATTCCTAGACTGAGATGCAGTCGGTCGGACAAGAATACCTTTACCAGCGGATGGATTTGTTGTGTGGCTTTTTAGGCTGTTTTTGGCTTTCCCTGCTCAACATTAAGCTTCTCTTTGTTTGAACAGCTTGTCGAAACCATTTGAAATCTTGCGGCATCGATTTCTCGAGTGTGCTTCCTTTATTTTTTGCATATCGAGCTTCCTAGCAACGAAAATATCAAACCGAAAAGTTACTTTAGCACAGAACCCCGTTCGGTTTAGTATCTTCGTTGTGTGAGCTTTCTTAATGCTCTTATGTGTTAAAGGGTTTTTAATGGCGTAAACACAGCACTTGATCGCTGTGGTAAATCCCATTGGACAGAACATCATGGGATAAAAATGACGTCTTTTAGTAAAAGATTCTGATTTAGTAACAAAACGGAATATCCTGTTTTGGGTTAGGTTTTTCTTTGTTTTGTTTTTATTTGGTTTTTGGGCCACCCTTCAGAACAAAAAACTACAAAACTGCGGTAGGCCTATGTGCTTTCAACGCCCCATTTTGAGCGCGGTGTGCAGCAGGCGCCTAGAGCGCTTTTAACTACTGAACAAACACAAATGGGTTGCCTATGTGCTCAAAATACAACTGACTTGAATTTCAAATTCATAAAAGCGATCCCCTTTCCAGTGTATTTAGTATCTCCAGACATTAAAACATTCGTCGTAAAACTGACCCATTTTGTTTGTGAACTAGGGCCCCTAAAAAGCACCAAAATGGTGATGGAAATAATTTAGCCTTACCCAGTTTATTCTTTTGAGACGAAATGCAAAAGGCAAAATAATGAAAGGCCCTCCTTTGACAAAACACGAACGATTCGGGCGCTCCTGGCTTTTTTTTTTTTTTTTTTAGATTTTTGGAGCAAACTCTTACGAACAGAACGTTGTCACAATTATAGCGAGATGTCTCTATTTGAAGAAATAGGAAGGTCACGTCAAGTCTATTTAAGAAGCGAGTTATTACTTTGTGCGCCCGAAGACGATGTCTGCAGTGCAGGATTTCATAAATAAGATGGTGAACGCGGTGAGACGCTCGTAAAACACACATAAAAATGCATATTTATTCCTATATAACACTTTGATGGCGAGTTCGTTGATGTAACGATTGGTGTTGATAAAACGAGACATTTTGACCCGACAAGTAATGTATTCATTCTTTGTTGTAAAGGTATATCATATTCGCTGTCGGTAAATTACAAAAAATTGAATTCAACAAAATTGAATCAGAGCAATAGGATTTAAACGAACCTTCATGCCGATTTCAAGTTCTACGAACGGATTGGGTCTCAAATGAGAACTTACAGACAGAAATGCAACATAAAAGGCAATGGTGTGTGTTATATCTTGAATAGAATGGTAGACTGATTGTCCTAGGCGTTGGTGTAGTATGTCACGACCAACCCACCTCCCATTTCATTCTTTGCTCCGATGGAGGAAATCAGGAGGCAATTTTCCTAAACATTTGCCAACTCAAGAAAATGCCTGCCAAGCAAAAGCAAGTTAACAGCAATAAATATATCAAGTAAGTTGTGCCGCCTGCCACCGGTATCCTGAAAACTGGAAAAGCAGCAATGTCCTCTTCGTAGCTGGGCAAAATTCAGGCCTAGCAAGTACGCAGCTTTAAAATCCCCGATGTTTTTTTTCCCTGGAGATGAATAGTAAGTATAACCCGTCCTTCTGAGATAATGAATGCTGTCGATTTGTTGCTCCTGGCAACCGAAAATGCGGGTATTCTTTAGTCTCCACCGTCTGTGTAATCAGCCATGACGCACACGTTTATTACAGCTTGTCAAAATAGATTCCCTGGCCGTTCTTTATCACTGCTTCTAATGTAAGCGGGCAGCTGTCCGAATTTTCGTAGCCCAACACTGTAAGTATGCATGTAGTGAAATCTTGAAATGGGCCACTCATTTTTGCCATGAAGGAAGGACACAGAAGGAGTTTGAACTACCCGGGCTACAACTTCTGTGAAACATTCCTTATTCAATAATGCACGAAGCGCCACCAACTAAGTTATACCAGGCAAGATATGGGACGGAGGGGTAACCCCCCCCCTTACCTGTCAAATCCCTATACACACTCTAGACTATTGTTATCTAATACATCCCCCCAAAAGTCTGTAAAGAATTTCTGAGATTCCGATCAAACAATGACCAACACAAAGGCGGAGGGGGGGTCTCTCCATCCCATATCTTGCTTTAAATGAACTATGTAGTACCGTGCAATGCTAGACTGGTTTCGGTCCCAATATTATTTTCCTCTTTCTTACAGGGAATGAGATATATGAAATAGGTGCAGGATCAGTCATGTGGAAAGACGAAGTTCTATTCGATGGGTACGTACCGTTGAACATAGAACGAATAACGATCAACGACCCACCAATCAGATGACGGGGATTTTAGCAGGTAATGCTTAATGTATACCAGTTTTAAATCGAACATTACATCCGCCTGAGTAGCGGCGGTTTCCTGATTTAATACATCTTCGTGCAAGAGGAATAGGGAAAGGGAACATTGTTGAATAAATGGAAAAAAAGATAAGCAGAACCTGTTTTTTGTTTGTTTGTTTGTTTGTTTGTTTGGTTTTTTTTTTTTTTTCTTGAAAGATTTTCCAGTCCTTATTGAGAACCTTTTTAACCAGAAGAGGCTCTTCAAAAAGCAACAGCCCTTTCAGAAGGCTCAAGTGTGGGGGAAACTATTATTTAAACAGGGAATATTAAAGCCCTCTGTCGAGAGGCAACCACGGTTTAAGCACGTACGTCCTTCATCATCTTGTCCAAGCAAGCCCCCTACGTCTTCAGTATTAAAAGGGCTATATTTTACCACTTGACAAGCGGGACAAAGTAGAGTTTGGTATCTCCCTTTCAGTCACGCAGCGACAGATTGAATTGACACTTTGATAGCATGAAGTTGGCGGCGTCCATTTTTTTGGGGGGGGAGCATTCTGCAAACTTCCAACCTAGTCCGACATAGCATTTTGCAATTACATGTATAGCTTACCAAAAGACACAGTGAAATATTCCTGTTCTTGCATGGTTTACTATTATGTTGGCTCCACTGATCTCTATGCACTGAGTACGACAGTGCCTTCAGAATTTACAGGGCGCCAAAAATTGAGCTACGATCCGGAGACTTAATTTGTTTGTGCACCACGGAGATATGGGCAGACGCTATCCAGTCAGATTATTCAGGTCGGTGGTTGGCTAACAGTGAATCTGCTCTATGCCTAAGTACTCTCAACTAGAAATTTTTGCAATGCCGTCCTCAAGTGCACACCTAAAACACACAACTGGTAGTAATTTTTTTTACGAGAAAGACCTTATCCCCACGAAAGCATCTTTTTGATGTGTGTCCTGCACCTGTCTTTTACAATGTAATCTGTCATATGGAGTAGTGTCATACCATTTGTGGTTCCGTGTCGCACTTTCATTTGTTTCAAATGTTGATTTAAAACATTTAGGTATAGAAAATCACAAATCTTTAATTATTCATCGTCGCAAATTTAATCTTTAAATGAACTTTTTTCATTGCTTTCATTTTTATTGTTAGATTCCCAAAATAAAACTGTTAACCTCGCTTCCAATTCAAGCCTACCTATGGATAAGGTCAATTGCCCGTATGTACATGAGGCTGGGTTCGCTTTACTTGGCTACTGATGGGAATGTCAGCAGTGCATCTAAAGAACTGCTGGCTGGCGACTTGCATAGGTGTGCGTTAGTTCCCACTGCACAGCAAGTACAGTATGCCTGTGTCAGATACAGTAACCATGTGCTGGAGGTGCGCCGCCATAAGGGAGATGTGTTTGGTCAGAGAAAACTCCCTCTCTTGTCCATCGAAATACGACTCACTATCTGTTACATTTTCAACCTTCCTTCCTTCATTGGTCACAAGAGGGCGTTGTCGTACATGTCGATGCGGAGCTGTATAGAGAAGGTAGCGCCAGCTTCAGATTTTGGAAACAAAATTGTTGTTCATTATGTGCACAAGTAGAAGGTTCAACTATTGTATACATACTGTTTGTGTACTCTGGGGCACACCGTCGTCAGTTTTGACAAAGATGTCGTAATTCTGTCCATACACGCGGCTCTATGCATGTTTACCTTCTGCATATGGGTTCATCAGATATAGCGCATTCATAATATTATGTCACGTCTTGTCGCATTGCAGCTCAGTCGATATTGCTGATTGAACTTCAAACGCCCTCTGTCGTGGTTCAACAACTAAAGAGGCTCGGGAGGTGTCTCCTTGTTTCCAGCTGGGGCGCCCTTCTTTGTAAGAACCGTGTTTCTTCAGACCTTATTTTGTATTCAAAACTGAGCCCCATTTCTCACAGGCGGCAAAAGTTTGCAGTTAAATCAAGTCAAGCTGATACAAGCTTTTGCCGAAAAAAACAACAAGATTTGCTGCATTATTGTAGTGTTGAATTTGATTGATTTGTGAATTTTTTTACACTTTCAGGATTTTTCTCCCTTTTGTGCTAACGGCTAGCCATAGTTTGCCAGCCACTGCTTTACGTCGGCTGTGACAAAGCAAAGCCAGGTCTCTTGTAGAAATAGTGCTCTCATTCCTGCAATGTACTAAAAAATTGTTTGCTCATCAGTCCTTGCCCCCTCTCATGCCTGCTGGTCTTCGGCAGAATGCCGCACATCGTGGGCCGATCAGCATTCGGTAAATTTTGCAGTCTCACACGGAGACGCAAGGTCTTAATAATGGGTCAGAACCGAAGTCACACGACGGCGAATGATTACCCCCCCTGCAGTCAACAGTCTGTCTGTCTCATTCACGGATCAAAAGTTAATGGTGGATTTTTCTTAACTGATCTCAATTCACAAGACAACAAAAATGACTCGTGTCTGTGAGCGTCACCGGTAGGAAAATTCCACGATCATTTATATTATGATAATACGTACAATATTATTATTGACGTATCCCTGCATTTACTAACGGCAAATACGTGCACTTTATCTGTACAGTGTTCAAGAGTATGCACTTTAATTAAGGACATTCATAATTATTGTACATGTGCCTATTCATAATGTACTATTGAGGTTGTTCTAAAGTGTATATACATGTATAAAAAAAGCTGGGGTTTATGGTAGAAATGAAGTACCGATGTCTATCACAAGCAGTTTGTTTATTTTTTTCTTATGATGCAAAAACGTTGTATTTGTGAGTATATTATCGTGATGAAAAGACTACGATTTCCAAAATCGTGAAGTCATGATGACGTCTAAATGGCTTAATAACAAGTACTGATTACATGTAGTTATCAAAGTAGACCTTTTCTATTGGCTACAGTGACAACAAACAATCTTGTCCTGTAAAGGCAGATACTTTTTGTGAGAATTGAAATTCTTGATAAGGAAGTGCTGTGCAGAACTTCATAAAGTGTTAATTAAGTAACGCTCGGTTAAATAATTTTACAAGTATTCATGCAACACAAATATGTACAGGTACTATTCGTTTCATTGTTTACTTAGTTGCGGAAAATGCCCACCAAGGTACAATAAGACAAACCCGCTTTTACAATTTTCCGAAATGATAATTCGACGAGAAAATTGCCCAGTAAATCAAGAGGAACTTCATAGACTGTTTGAATCAATTCACTTTGTGACATTTACAATAATTTACACGACCATCATCTGTTTGCTTTGTAAAGTAGGGAAAATGTCTAGAAAATCATTACGGGTTCTTGTTTCACGCATACTTTTAAAACGTTGAGGATTCCCTATTGTCAGCCGAATCATTTTATCGACTTCAGCAGACCATCAAAACATATAAAATCAACCTGCACTGAGATGAATGCTGTGAAGTTGAAGTGCCCTCTGCCAAGCTAACGATAGGTGGCACAATTTAACAGTGCAAACCACAGACACATAAACCCTTCGACGGACAGCTCCAATTCAAACAATGGCGGGGTACCGTAGCCGAGACATCACCCGACTAAATCCGAAGTCGTGGGCAAATTCACCCTTGGTCAACCTCGTTCCCATGCGTACGATCTTGCACCGCCATGTTGGTTCTTACAAGGCCTTGCACGATCTAACGCGATGCTAGTGAAGGAACGCGCACGCAGCCCACAGAGTCGAGGTTGCCCCTTGGTATCCGCCACAGACATATAAACACATAGACCGTCGGTCTTGCGCGTAAAACCGTGATTTTGAAAAGTATCAAGTTCGTAAGTGATTTCGCCACAAAGCGGACGCGCCACGATTTGCAGGCTCTCAGCATTGGACAATCGCTGAAGTTGCGCGTTAACTTCCTGTTCCGTGGTTCCATGTAAACGGCGATCAATGCATGTAACCCTATGTGCAGTGCACATCCCTAAGGGCCAGATTCAGTAAATAGATGATTTTTTTTACAATCAAAAATGGCTTCGTAGAATTTTATGGCTGGAATTCTTCAACTGTGCGTAAGTTCCCTGTACTGAGGGGTGAATTTTCCCATAGTTTTGATTTTAGTCGGGTGCCGCGCTTATCACTAAAAACCCATGTAGTTTTGAATAGGACCTGGCAGTCTATGCGTTTACGTGTCTATGGTATCCACCCCGAGTTGAGTTGAAGTCAGGTTAAATGTTATTGTGTTCAATTTTAGATAATGGAGCGAAAATATTTCTGGTGAAGTTAATTTCGGTTACGGAGAAGAAATAGCAAAATATGCCATAAGCTCCTGCCTAATTTCTGCATTGAGAGGGCATCGTTTCCTCATTTACATAGGCCTGCAATAAGCAGGGTTCTGCCGGATTCATTACCCGCCACTGGTCCCTAGGTTTAGAGGACGTCAGTAAGACGTCTGAAAACTACGAACGGGACGGGAACCGGTCTGAGCGCCAAGTCCAAACTTTAGAACCAAAATGGCTGTTCATTATTTGTGCAGTGCAGCATGCAGCTATTATGTGCTTAGTGTCCAGGCGAAATGGCGCATAATCCACCATTTTGGTTCCACAATGGAGAGACTTATGTTGCAATTCTCTGTACATAGGGCGTACAGTTCACTCTACGTGTATGGGATGTTTGGATCCAAAGGAAGATATTTGATTCCTACAAAACTGTGTCAAAGTTAAACCACCAAAAACATTACTAAGTTGGTATTAAACCGAGGACACATCGCCGTTATGCAGTTTTGGTTGTGAGCGGACATTTAGGCAGAAGCCTATCTCTCACTCGAACACGCACTACGTTTAGTTCGCGCGCACGACTGAAATCTGGTGAGTGCGAAGAATGGATGCGTGCCATGTGCCCTCTGTCTTTGCTCGGGGCCTACAACCCTATGGTTATTTGATTTATGCAGACTCAAGGGTTGCTGTAGTCGATGTAGGACCAGTTCAACTTATCATGTCGTTTGGGTCTAAAGCCTGGGTTGGAGTAAGTGACTGGAAGTTTCTCTGTTGTATCACATTATCTGTCAAAGCAAGGTCGCCTCTCAGGTCGATCTGTGACGCGACATTCATTGTGGTTGGCGCCACGCTAGAGCTGCGGATCAGCGTTCGGGCCGTACTGGTGAGGTCGCGACGCAACGCGGCCAGCTTGTCGCTACTGCTGCCCTCGCCAGCCGCTTTGCTGTTGGTCAATGAGCCCGGTTCGCGGTAGGTGGCGGCCGCGTGGACGTGGTCCTCGGCCACAAAGTGCACGGCGTAGAGCTTGGGGAAGAACATGAAGGCCAGCGTGATGCTGCCGCTGATGATGAGCGCCACGGCCATGACCACCAGCTGCACCACGGCCCCCGGGATTAGAAAGTAGCAGGGAATGAAGGCCAGCCAAATCACCAGGGTGGTGTACACGCTCAGGCTGATGAAGCGGGACTCGTTGTAGTTGTTGGGGACCTTCCGGGTAATGAAGGCGTGCACACTGCACAGCACTACCAGGATGACGTTGTAGCTGAGGGATATGATCATCTCGTCGTTGCTGATGTTGCACATGAGCTCCACCTGGCCCGGTTGGGGCACCTTCTCCACAGGTGCTGGTGGTTCCTTGATATGCCAAGCTGTGCTGATTACGAGCTGCAGAAAAGAGATTTTGAAGATTAATTCATGTAACATGCAGTAACATTGCAATCGGCAAAGTAAGACTTTAAAAGTTTTCTATCTGACAAAGAAAATCCGAAGTTTGTTTTCAATCAAAGGTGGGGGCCCGAATCTCGACGCCACGCAATCACGTAAAAGTCTTACAATGAATGTATTTGTTACGACGTGCTGCTCCAGGGATTTTTAAGGGAAGAAAGATCCAAGAACCCAGCCGGGACTGTGCATAAGTCTGGTGAGACTTCTGTGCACGGTGCAGTGGCGGGGAAAAAGGAGCTGATGCTTTGCATTTTACTTTATTTGGATTCGAAAGGCAAGGTTAATTTTTAAACGGATTTGATGAAATGGTAATGCTTTCAGCTGCTAGTGGACCTTCTTAGAGCGAATTTAAGTCAACGGCTGGAAAACAGCATTCATCGCCGACGTCTGGTTAAAAAAGTGGAATGTTCTTGTGAATGTTAAGATTCATGTGCTTATGGCTCATTATTGCTTGAGAGGCCTTAAAACGAGGCCATTTGGGGAACGCATGGTAAGTGCAGTATCGGTGATAAAGCGTCCATAAATTAGGGACTGGCTGTGTGCTCGCTATCGAATGTGTGCGGGTCGATTTAGAACACCTTGCAAATGGTGAAAATGGAACTGATATATGAAGTAATTACGGTTCTTGGAACAGAGTGCCGAAGCAGTATCAGTGACATATAAAGTACATACAGTAACGACTCTACGCCTACCAGTAAGCGCATGACACAAGAACTGAGAAAGTCTGTTCTCGTTCGTATGTGCCAGCACCCCACCCGTTGCCCCCAATTTTCCCTTCACAGCCAATTGCAAAGGGCTTTCTTATCTGATACACGGCACTGGAACTCTATATACATGCATTAGAAAAAAAACTAGTATCGCCCGCGCGCCGCAGGTACTGTGCTAAACCACTCAACTTCATGGTCAGCTACTTCTGGTTCGTGTTTGGGATTAAAGAACGGTTACAGAACTGTGTTCGTCACTGAGGCGGGGTGACGTGCCTTGACGATAATGAATGCCTTCTTGCCATTCCCTGACCTTAAAACCACCGTGTTTGTACTTTTCTACACACCATGACAAGACAGAGACAAGACTGTAATAGATGCCGAATGGAAATGGTGCATGGAACAGTTCGTGCACTACCGATCCAGCGATGCAAGGCACCGGTCGAGCGTCCGCTCTTCCGAGGGGAGCGGATCGCGCCGTGAAATTAATACTCCTGGAGAGGGGAAATCGAGCGATGTATATCTCCCCCTGACTATCTCACGAACGTAAGGGTATAATCTTCCAGTAAAATGAGCAGAAACGTTTAGGGTTGTGTTGGCTCTGTTGCTGACTGCAGTGCCACTGTTATTGGCTCAAATCATTTGTCAGGCATGGTTCCAGATTGCAAGTCTTGACTCCTTGTTTATTAGAGACGCGATTATCAAATTACCGACGAGTTGCAGAGCCCTACAGACTTACGGACTGCGTTTTATTGATTGGAGAGTAAGATGTGTCAGACAATAAATTCTCTGTCATTACACCACAGATACTAGGCCTGGAATCTTGATTGGACAAGCCCTTTGACTATACGCGGGCAGAAATGCTCACAATGATCAATCCTGATAAACTTTACACATGTCTCAATTTAGGCTCTGTAGGCCTAATGCGGTAAGCCGTCAAGGCGAGCGTTGCGGCGCAGCGTGAGAAAGGGCTCCGGGCACAAGGATGGACAGGAAACATGGCCACCATTCTATCCCACTAATAGCAAATTAATTCTTTAATAACTCTTTCATCATCAGCTTCCAGAGACACTACTTTCTTAATTTGTCACTTCCTAAGTTGCGGAAGTTAAACTTAGGTGAAGCAGCAGCATTGAACAAATAAAAAAGTAGGTCATGCCAGAGAAAAAAGGCTCAGTAAACAAGGACAGCTGACATCTTGCTAATTATTATCTTGAAATTTGCAGCCCGTTGGTCATAATTATGTATGCAGTGTTGCTTTTAAAAGGCTGACAAATAAAAATTTTCATCCACACCCAAGATTCAACTTCAATCGTGTGGTTTCAGAAGCGGTTGTAGCCTCTGTCGTGTGCCACCCGATCCGACTACCCAGCTTGGTTAACGAATGACGCAATCGCTGAAAAATGCCACCTTTACTGGTGTGCCAATAATACATTATAATAGGCACGGAATTACGTATCAGCTCTCTCATTATTGCTAGAGAAACAGCTTGTTTGCCTCGCTACGGTAACCTCTTCATGACGCATATTGTTGCGATTCACTTCTGTTTTTCACCAGACCCAAAATCAAAACCGGCAAATAAGGCTGACTGGCTTGGTAATATTTCCAAGTATTCCCAAATATAATACTACTATGAAGTCAAAGAATCGCATAAATATGAATCAAATTCAGCACGCCACAGCGTATGAGTTAATCAACTGTTACGCAAAAGTTGATATGCCTCTTAAAAATGGCGACGTAAAAGCAAACAGTGTTATTGCCTCCCTACTGCACGCGACTTTTCTCCTCTCAAACACTGCTTCCTGTACATACATGTAGAAATGAAGTGTGGCCCATTACAAGGGCTACCGGATATCAAAACCTCCTTAAATACCTTATAGATCGGTTATCAAGGAATGCATCAGAATTGTTTTGACTTGATTTTTTTTCCAAATTGCTACGCGTAGGATAGTGCCGCCAAAACACAAGGAACTTGATCCTTAACACTTTTCTTAAAATATAATGACATGTGTCAAATCATTACGAAAGCCGTTTATATCACGCATGCGTATAACGATGCGAGAATAAACCTGGATGCAGACGCCATCGCCATGGCGAGCAGTTAATAATGGGCACAATAAAAACCTGCACATGTACTATTGTGAAACCAAATTTCATAACAACTGGGAAACATGTCGCCTTCATATCAAGCAACTAGGAAGTGGTCCACTCGAGTCTTGACATTAATTAAGCTTGCTGACGAATCATGGACGGAAGCGTGTCGCTAATATTAACCAACTCGGCGCAATTTTACAAAGAAAGGAAATTGTAAATGTTCACATTACGCTTCCAGTCTGTCGAGTGTGCCACCGGTAGACGACACACTTCCGTAATATCGTAATTTAGACCTATGCCATCGGTATAACACTCAACATTAACAAAATATTAATGTACTTGTGAGAAGGTGTTCCGTGTTCGTGCATCGAGTTTGCACATACGCTTCGAGCTTCATCCACGAATATGTAGCGACAAAAATACCGAGTCGGCGTATGTAAGGGCCAATGCTGTACCAATGTTGTACTCACTGGTGACAGACCCTTACTACATGCTGAACATATGAAAGTACTCTTGTGTACAAGGAAAAAATGGGGTAGTGCAGGAATCAAGAAAGTAACAAAGTAGTGCGCCGCATCGAAATTTGCTCTGGAAGATCGCGTTCTCATATGTTGTGATTTGCGATGCGATACATAGATGATCAAAAAAGACTGATATTGAAAAACGAAGTTGTCCTTGTCGCCATCCCTGAAAAAACAAACCAATAGCAGAACAAACAACTTGAAAGAAATCGAAAATTCAAGCGTTGCAAAGTATCCCTTACTTTGTCCAGGTCCACAAAAGAAGAGCTACTACCTATTTCACAGCTGAAAACTTTCTTAATAATATCAATAGTCCCCGTCGAAATGGCCAAAATTGGTGTCACCTGCATGACCCGTGTTTTGAAGAATTCATGTGATCCACAGAGAGGACTTGAGCAGAACGTTACTCAGACAAAAAGGTATTTGAACTTTTCAATACCAGGCGTGGAGTAAATATCACAGATAAGTTAAGGAAAAACGGCGAAAAAGTGGAGATTCTTTGATTCGAATGGGCGAGGACGCGACTTAAACCACGTCCCTCCCTCCTCTATTATTGTCTATATTGTACAAAAGAACAAAACGGCTTTACTGATGCTTTGAGAGCAGTGAGATGAATTCCATCATCTGTCCAGCGTTGGCTGGCTATGTACATTTGCATGTACATAAAAGCTTCATTCCTTCCCAGGCCGTTGAGTAACTCCTTGGCTGGGTGCACAACTATTTTTCATTCACAGACCTACATGCTTTACACGAAGTTGCACACAGACATGCAGTAGACACCATCAGTGTATCGCACGGCACACACGCTGCCTTACGGTCCCAATGGATTTCTATCTATGTGTTAGTAGCGGAAATAGGCCCTATAACTATGCTAAGTTAGCAAAGGCTATCGATATGACGATACGGAGCTGGGGATCTTTTACACCATCCGGCAGGTTTCTCGATCGAGTGACTGATTTGAAAACTTCAGTTCACTGCCTCTTCAAATGAAGATTACGCTTACAACCTTGGAAGGACATGTTTACTCTTGGAAATCCCTCAGTCGCCAAAGGAAATTCTTTCGTTTGGAAAACACATGCATTTGGAATATCATCTCATTCATCTGGGAAGTATCATACGTAAGTTTCTAAACGATTAATGTGTTTTGCAAAATTATTGTCCAGAAATTGTGATTGTTGTTGTTTTTGAAATTGTTTAATAACAGAGAAAGAGTTAAAACTTAGGTTTAACCGAAAGTAAAGTGGCTAAATGTGAATTAAAAAATAAATACACAAAGGAAAATGAGAAAAATAATAAAAATTATACGTAACCATTAGAATATAAATCTAAATTTAAATGGAAAAAAAGGAACTAAAACTTAAATGGAAATGATATGTTAAAATGAAACTAATGTGGAAGGGGTATGTAAAAATGAAGGAGACACATTAAAAACATTATACAGTGCAAAGTAAGGAGCGGTTCACTTTAATTGAAAATCGCTAATCTCAACATAAAATATTACCGTGTCAAATCTAAAAATTTGACTGTTAACCGTACTGAACGTCTAAAACATCTGAGAGCATTTATATTTTTGAGAGCGTTTCTCACCGTGTTTGACGTTGTAATTTAATGTCACAAATGCTTTTCCTGTATCTATCAAGTCAAGTTTGATCTATCACTTTTTGAAGAATGTCCAAACTGTACATTCTTAAGAATAATCGACACTTTACTGGATAGGGTGACGTCACAAGAGTGGTTTAATGGTATTTTGTGGTAAAAAGGACATCTGTATTGCAACATGTAAAACTTGTTACTCGCTAGGTCAGTGACATGAGAAAGCTTCAATTTCATGTTTCTATCGACTTGTTGTTTTCAATTCAGCCAGCAAGCGTGAGCGAACATAAGTGTTGCAGTCGCTGCTGTCAAGAGACGAAGATAACTAGACCAGAAAATGATTACGCTGTGGAGAAAAAAAACCTGCCCGTCGTTCTGCCCAAGAGAAGTTCCAATTTAGGAAACGCGCGTGTTTGGAATAATTTGTTCGTCGTCACGCAAAACAATGTTTTCTGATTTAGAGATGAGTCTCAAACGGAGACAGGGTTGTGCATTAAGTGGGAGCATCTTTCATTCTGCTTTCTACTTTGGGCAGCTGCATAACTTACTTCTCACCAGTGTGTTCATGTAGAGTCTGATCGTTGTTATGAACTAGAAAAATGTGGGACCCTGTTCGAGCAGGATACGACGTGTCACTCAAACCCTTAACAAGCACGGGCAAACTCCCGGATCGACATCGAAGAGACTTCACAAGCAATTTTGTACGCCTGTGGGAAAAAAGACTTTTCCAATTGAGCGGAATATATTTCCTCTTTATTTTTCCCTCTCTTTTGGCCAGGACTCATCTGCCTCAGAGATGTAATAAAAACCACAAATTGGAAGATTAATGGGTCAACTGTGGTCGGTGGAAGGTTTGGCGGTCTTCTTTACGCAGCATATTAGTGGTTTGCTGGGAAAGACACTAAAAGGAATTGTCCCTTCACCCGGCAGCGGACGGAGGGTTTACCTCTCGCTACGGGCCAAGCAGGCTCCAGAACCCTGATCATATTTCGGTTGTTCCTTTGAAAGTCCTGCGGCGAATCTAGCGATCTGTTTGTTTTTAATCTTACTGATTGGGGCTGATTTTGACGAGCCTGCCATTCGACTCAGGAAGGGGGGTGTAATTACGTACGCACGCTTATATCATTTTGCCTAATAAATGGCGCGTCGAGAAAAGATCCCAACGATCCCATATATTGGTGCAAATAGCAAACTGTGCCACTCACGCGGCCACCCGCGCGAGTACGGGGTGATACAGTGACAAGCCAGTACGATGCAGTGCGTCAAAATGCAAGAGATCGTACTCGTGGTAACAACAAGCGCAGTACGTACGTCCTGGCACCCCCGATCTCGTGGTAATTTTCCCGTCACGCGCCATTTTGGAGTTTTTCATTCGCCGCCCTATTTGTGTCATTAACAATAAAGTTTCAAGAGGCCAAGGCTTCGTTTACCAGTAGATACACAAACAGCAGTTGGGCTATCGAGCTCACAATGTTAGCATAATACTTCAGCGATGTTTGCTCTGTACGATTCTTCTCCGTAATGAAAATGTGAAGGCTTGAACAATCTTCGGAAGAGTATTGCTTAGAAAACCTTTCAATCAAGCACGATGGTAAAGAAATGTCAGCATAAATTATTTGTAATTTTCAAAATTGGCCAACGTTTTATTAGTCTGGACGAAAAAAGGCTGAAAAGGAAAGGAACTCGAACATGTCAGAGACTTCCTTGATGACGGAATGGTACCCGTTTCGGGCGGGAACAAAATAGGGCGTGTCTGTAAATGCCATTGACGATCCTTTGGTGCCAACTCTCCGCACAGGCGCGCGACATTATGCGCGTTTTACGCTTTAGATATCGGAAGAATTAAAAAAACGCAGAGAACGCTGAGAAATTTATGCTGTAATGTATGGTCTTCGCGTGCAAGTCGAACGAGTGCACGAACCTGCTTGGAAACTTAGTGCCAGCCTGTCTTTCTTTCGCCGGTGAGGGTGCACTTCAGCTCAGCGCGGATTAACCACAGACACATAAACGCATAGACCGCCGGTCTTGCGCGTAAAACCGTGATTTTGAAAAGTACGGGCAAACATTGAGCGAAGCGACAGATGCCGGGCAGAGCGTCCAGTGCGCATTTACCCAACACGCGCAACGCACTTACATCGCCTGCATTTGTTCACATGTACTCCCAAAATGCGTTCACTTTTTTGTCTCTTTTGTACTGCTAACTCTTCTTTTCAGATCTTGGAACCGCATTGTTTTGAATCCCTAGGAGCCAGATTAAGTAAATAGAGGTTTTTTACAATCAAGAAATAGCTTCATAGAATTTTATGACTGGAATTCTTCAAGTATGCGTAAATTCCCCATATCGAGGGGTGAATTTGTCCATTTTGATTTTACTCGGGCGCTACGCAGATCTTGAAAAACCCCTGTAGTTTTGAATAAGACCTGGCGATCTTCGTGTTTGTATGTCTGTGGGATTAAAAAAGTTAGACCAACAACAATGCGAGATCGCAGCAAACCAAAAGGTAACCAACCCCTCAAACTGTCTAAAACTAAAACTGGTGGGAATTTTTGCCAGGTATTGTTCAGAATAGACTTGTGCGAGTCGTTCCACACAGTGGCGTATTCTACATTCCTTCATGCTTATTCTACTGTTAGTTATCTTACATTCAAACGGCTCTTGCTCGCATATCGATTGCACGAATAAAGCAAATAAGCCTTCAGGGTTGTCTGGGACAAGTTCATTACTACATGTAAATGTTCATCATATGGTGATGTTTAACCTGTCTGGCCGTGTCGTGATGCAAATGTGGTTTATTTACACACACTGCGCTAAAAAAAAACGATCGATGCTTCAGCAGTCAATACACCAACGAACCTGGCATTGTGGGTCATTTTGTAAAATTGGAGCCCGAATTCTTTTGTCCCTGTTACACCTGACTTGTACCATTTGACAAGAAATATATGACTAATTTAACTTCACACTATTTTTTTTTCGTTTAGCAGATAATTTACCATACTTAGTTATTCCCAGCAATTAAAGAATGTATTCAACATTTTAAAAATCATACGACAGTGACCAGGAAAAATTTGATCCCAAATTTATAGAATAACCTTTTTTAAAATTCCAGTTTGAAGAATTTTATTCATTTGCGTCTCTTAATGCTGGCACAAAAGATCATTTACCTTACTAGACCTCCCGCTAGCCATTGGGCCCAGATTGTTTGCGCACAGCCAACAAAAATGTTTGACAAAACCTGAAAACTTGACTTGGTCAGGCTCTCTTGAAGGCAATTGCCCTGGGACATGTCTAGCCGCACGTCGGTGGACCTTCAACCAAGCAAGTGTAAAGCAAGGCACGTTTTCAGGCTGCACGGAACAATGGATGTTAATAATTTCACCGCAGTTCGTGCACGGGACGGCGTTTCAACCGGCCTTCGTGCTGTGTGGGCAGAACACAATTTTGTCTCAGTTTCAACGTCAAAGTGCGTCTCGTTTCGCGCCCAGTGTACGGAAAGCCAAAGTTTAATTGCCACAACGCATACAAGCCCACGGTTTGCTGGAAGACTTGCACTCTTTTAAAAACACTGTGAAGTTTACTTTGCAACATAATCGGTGAATTCAAAATGTGCTCAGTGTAACAAGCATGTCAAACTCGACAGCTCTGTTTGTTTACGTGCGCATCTTCGAGAGTCGGAGAGTCACATTGCAAATATAACGTTTGCCTCACAATGAAGTGCGCAGGCTAGGAGGGCACGATGGAACATAATGACCTGTGACGCCAAAAACGACTTCATTGCCTGATACAACATTCTGGACGTTTAAATCTTGTCCAGAAGGGGCTATTATTGTTTTGAAAGGGATGGCATGGATATGCGCCTTGGCTACATTTCAGGGCGCCAGCCCAAACACAAGACATACATCTGCATCTATATCTGCATCGGTGTAGATATTGAACTGGCTTCTTCCACAAGGGGAGAGCTTTCAGACCTATATATGCGAAAAAGAAAAGAGATAACAGTAACAAAATAATAAGATTTTTGTTTGGCGCCTTAATCTAATTTGTGGGAGTCTGTGTCAACATGAGGTAGTTTTGCAGTGCCCTATTTGTTTCTGAAAAAGGAGGTAGTTCAACGATATCGAGCATGCCTTTAACAAAGACGAGAGAAACTACGTAAAGACTTTATCGAAGGAGGCCTTTAACAAAGACGAGAGAAACTACGTAAAGACTTTATCGAAGGAGGCCTTTTGAACGTACTGTGGAAAGTCAACATCCTAGCGTGAAACGATGTTCCCTTTTCATTTGTGTAGTTTTTACGTTTGTGGATGCGCGATTTCATTACTTTTATACCGTTTTGTGTAACAGTCCGGGAGCTACCGTGACGACCCTGCATTCTTTTGTGTTTTGTAACAATGGAAGTGAATGGTGATGAATGAATGACAACACACAATAATGCACGATATGAAGATCGAAAGGTTGAAAAAGTGGCCTCACTTGATCGAATAGCAATACACTGAACATTGCCAGCACGACACTGACGATATAATTTCTTCCTATAATGGGCTCCGAGTTGGACCACGAGGGGTGCAATTTTCCTAGCAACTGGGCTTCATTGGTTCTAACTGCGACCAGTGTGGCTCTTTTCAACCGATGAGGGAGTGCTCCTACTCGGGCAGATTGACCTTCTTAAGTATCCTTCAGATTTAGAGGCTTTTGAGACCTATATTCGGGCGGGTTCGTTCAACTCACCTGTATTAGAATTAACACCAAGGACATGACGACCTGAGACCACGGGCTGATGAAACTCGGTCTCTTGGTGGATCTCTTTCCGGCCTTGAAGATCCGATAAATGCGATTTGCTCTAGTCAAGAGAGGTGCGTAGGTGAAGGTAAAACCCAGCATGAACCCGGCCCTGATTACGTAGCAGGTGGCCACACTGGGCCTGCCAAAGAACGCGAAGACCATACCGTAGCACAACAGCACCCCGAGGAGCATGAGGTAGCTCAGCTCCCGGCTGGAAGCTTTGATGAGCGGATGCCTATTGTTGCGGACGTATACCAGGAAGGCCAGGCTGGTGGCCACTACTCCCAGGGAAGTGATGACCACCAGCACGATAGCGACAGGGTCTTCCCAGTGGATATAGAGTGGCTCCACCGGCTCGCAGCTGAGCCGTGACTGGTCCGGGACCTCCCTGTCTTGGCAGGGGCTGCACACCGTCTCGTTCACAACGATATCGCGCTGGCCGCACGGCGTGCATTCCCAGCAGCATTGGCGCTCACCTATCCCCGTCTTGATGTACCCAGGCTCACATGGCTTGCTGCAGTACGAAGGCGGGGAACTGAACTCGCCCTGGTCCCCTGGCACACCCCATGGAATATTGGGCTCGGTGATGGTCAACTTGTGGAGCAAATCCCATATCCCAATGCGTTTCAGTTCGTACTGCGTCTCGTTGTGCTCCTGGATTACCTCCAACTCGTACCGTTTCTGCATAACCCTCCCGGAGGAGTGCGCGAACATCGAACTATAGCGAGATCCCGGCTGGATCACGGCTGTCATGTGCTGAAAAAATGTTTCCCCTTCGACAACCAAGTTGCTGATATTACATGGCGGACTTGAATTTGTGGTTGCGTTGCAGTAGTCCCAAACCATCTCGTCCAACGCATAAGCGTACACCCTCACAGCATCAATGACTCGAGACACGCCGCTAGGCTCGCTGAATCCTCGCCCATACACTTTGTCACATCCATGTCCAACGACACAATCGAGGGCGTATTTCACCTTATATTGGTCAAGCCAGGGGTTCTTGTAGCCAGGGAGTGTGCTGTCATTCGCTATCATCAGGTCAATAAAATAGTCTTCGAAATCTAGGTCTTCCTCGTCCGGTAACTGTGTCTTGATTGCGCCACGAGCCATCTCCCTGTTTCCTTTTTTTATCTCCCCCATGCTCATCCCCCAACCATCACTGCCAATAATCTGAATCTTCCCCTTGGCGTTCATCCTAGTCATCGATTCCAGCACCTTATTGGCGTGGTTGGCCTGCGTGAACAGGATCACGACTTTGGCCGTGTCGGCCCGGGCCAAGATCTCCCTGACTGCAATGTCTACGACGACTGAAGGGGTGTTCGTGTCGATCTCGAACTGGACGCCGATGCACATGGTGTATTTGAAGGTCAGTTCCTCTTGGAAGCTGGCGAGGGCGTCCCGGCCGTAGCTGTCGCTGGAGTAGATGACGGAGACGTAGTTCCAGCCAAATTCTTCCATGAGGGCGACGACAGCTTTCACCTGCAGTTTGTCCGATGGGATCATTCTCAAGAAGTACGGATAGCGAATTTTGTCGTCTAGCTCCTGCGCAGTTGCGAAGAAGCTCAACAAGGGGATTTTGTAAACACCAAGCAGCTGCGCCGCAGCTTTAGCGGTTGAACTCTTCTCGGTCCCGACGACACCTACGACAAGAAAAACAAACTTACAATTCAGTACCAACTTCTTTTCACCGGCGACAAAAATACATCCCCTGAGACCCTCGAAGGCCCTTGGTCTGTGCTTTCAACGCCGTGCGTCAATAGAAGCAAGGAGATTTGCGAAATGACTGTTATGCACACGTACGACATGTCACCGAAGGCTTGTTGGTGCACGAAGCCCCATAGACTTGTATAAAGATTACAAGAAAACACGGGCATTTCACGAGCTTGAAATCTTAACGGGCACGAAAGTATCTTGACATTACCTTGACACACATATTTATCGACGCGCTCGACCTCACCAGGATTCTTTACCAGAGGGCTAATTTGCGGTACCACATGTCGTTTTTACGCGCTCTAAAAATAAAGTCTCGGCTTCCTCGATGTTTACTGCTTCGCCTTAATTTCGGTTCACTGAATTTGAAATTCCCACTTCAATATCTCGAGTCATGCTTTCCTCGAGGAACATTCAACAATATCATGCAAGTTCAAACGTTGGGGTTTTTTTCAGTTGAGCCTGGCATTGAAACGATGAGGAGACACCCCGAGCTTTGAGAAAGGCTAACACGATTAGTTGCCATGATAGTTGGGTTTATACATCAAATACTTTCAGCGTAAGGCGTTTAATTTGGCTTAAAACTAACCTAAACCGTTTCTAAAAGGGTTATATAAGCCAATATGTGCCAAAAAACTACCAGATCAAATGCTTTCAAACATCGGGATTGCAGTTGTTTCATTCTGTTGTTTTTGCGTTTTCTGTAGATTTGTTGTTGGGTTTGGGTCAACAAGTGCAACCGACACCCATCATTTTATGCGCACGGGATACATGTCAAGTTATTCAAGTGACTCTATCGACTTTTAATAGTATTTACTAGTAAATTTATGTGCATATGGAAGAGATTTGATGTTGGACTTTGGTCCAGAAACGATATGTAGTTCTTAGTGTTCCCGATGGCCAGTACCTGACGTTTGGATTTGAAAATCAACAATTTAGTTGCGCTACAGGCTACAGAGGGACTTTTTCAAAAGGAAGTAAAGTCCTACAACCATTCGCTGACAACCAATTCATTGTGTGTCGTTAGTGACTAAATTTGGTTTCAGAAAAAAAGCCACAGGGCTATTTCGTACTCCCTCCCAATGCGGGCTGCCATATTGCTTCGGGGGGGGGGGAATTGCTGAAGGTCAAGCTGTCATTTTGCTTAAGTCTCATATATTTTACGCAGTAGTCTTGTTTAATGTGCTTTTCAACCCAAACAAACCAACAACTATTGTGTAGTTTACTTCCGTTTTAAGTATAATCATGCATATCCAACAAAAAATGATTAGAAAAGAAATAATGCTCACCAATCACTGGTTTCCACTCCTTGAAAGGATCCTCGCACGAAGCTGTAGCACCTAAGTTGATGCTCGCATCTGGGATGAAGAGAGTCGTATGCGCCACGGTGGTGGGCTCGCGGGAGCAAGTGTCGTAGATCCGGAAGCCCAGGGTGATGTTGGGCAGGATGTCTGAGCGATTGTTGATCTGCCGCACGGCATAGGCCATCGCCTCCAGCCGGTGTAGGGTCTCCAACTCCCGGAGAAACAAACAGTTCTCCTCCAAGACAGGCAACAGGCCACCGATGATGTAGTCGCCGGGCTCCTCGTAGACCTTTGGCGATATGGAGTCCGTGTGGACTACAAGGAAGATACTGAAAGCGAGTACCACGCAGAACCCAGTGTTCATGATGCCGAAAAAATCATTTAAGTCCAGCAACAACGTGAAAAGACCTAGTACTACAAAATTCACCCCTGAACACGATCCATGGCACAGGCTGTGGTGAACCTCCGGTACGCCTCCGTATTTAGGTTCTTGAAAGTATGACGTTTAAAAAAATCGCACACAAGGTTCAAGGTAGGAATTAAACTGCCATTAACTAGACGGCTTCCAGTTGGCTCAGGTAAAAGGCTACAGTATGATGTGATGGGGGATTTATCTTGTCAAGTCTACATGTCTACATGTTGTTACATGTTTCGTTATCAAACGAAAGTTGTCGGTGTGGCCTCATCACTACTAACACGGCATCTTCAAATAATGAGCTCTGATGCACCCTTTTCGTTGGCCTGGATGCGAATGGTTAGCATTCTCTTTTTCTACGTAATGAAGAGTGATGTGGGCTTAATCGTTGGACCTTGTCGATTGCGCAGTCGCAAATTTGAAGACGCGTGTGCTCACTTTGCATTTAACGGCAAGGTGTACCTTCGAGGAAAGAGGAAGATGACGTGTGGGTCCCCGACTGGCGAGTTCCCGGCGAAAGAGACGGTCGCCGGTAATGACTTGCCACGAACTATCGGTCTGCCCGCGGTCCGTTGACTGGCAATTCATTGAAGGCGTTCGCACAGCGGACTCTGCTCTCCGTGTATGTACAAGACAGCTGTCCGTGGTGTTGCCGTGATGAACTTCCCCGGCCGTACTGCAGTAATGTGCAGTGAGTGTGCGCAGATGTCAGCTTTCAGCCGAACTTGTTTTCGCACATCACCGTAATTGCATTTGAAGGTCTGCGCTGAGATGCTGTAACGATAGGAGGCAAACACAACTGTCAAGTACCCGGCGAACATGGATTTCATCCGCATTTCATAGAAATCTGGGCCATTGGAAACCCCCCCCCCAAAAAAAGGTTGCATGACAAAGTCTAGGCATGATGGCCGAGATATTCAAGGGGCAATTCATAGAGAGAATTGAAAAGAGTCGTGTAAGTCTAAGTACTCCTGAACACGCCCATTTAAGTGATCACGCAAATGCGCCACAGCTAGTGTGCATTTAATGAATAAAAAAGTCATGCGTAAAAAGTGTCATATGTGTTGACTACCATAGCGCGGTTATGGCTGAATTTCAAAGCGTTTAATCTGTTTTGGGTTTTTTTTTTAACGATGTAAATGTTAGCACTAATGGCACCTTGTTTCTGTTTTTTTCTGGCTACATGTATATGAGAAATGCTTTCCTCTGTACGACTTCGGCTGTTCGATGTGACGGTGGAGAACGCGACTCCTGGCTTGTGCAAGAAAGCCACAATATGAATCAACCCAGAAACGTTTTCTGTGATCAAGGACATTTCCAGAGTGAGAGACCAGCAACCTACAAAAGGCTGCAAATTATATGTGCTTAGCATGTACTGTTTGACGGCGATGGGCATGATGTCGACACTTGACATCTATGGAGGCCAACACCGACACTTTTTACAGAGCCATTGGCTGAGGCAAATACTGTCGCTAGTGCTATGTCTAAAGCTGAGTTAAAATGAGTCACAACATTCCGTGAATGTCGTGTCGAATCAATGTGATCCGTGTCTAGTCGAGACTCATTAGGTAAAGAAATCGGGTCAAGTGCTAGGCTCCAGTCAATTCGAGTCACATATATTTGAGCATGCACTATACAAAAAAAAAAAAACTAGAGACAGACAGTCAGTTTGGACATTGATAAAATTTACATCTGGGCTACCACATTACATGTGGCCACATTACATTTGACTTTGGATGAAAAGAAGAAGTCGGTGGCAGCTGATCGCCATACAGCAGACGAAGGCACGATTTAAACCACGTGCACGCGGACGCCTACACCCACAAACCTCTGTTTGTTGTTTACCTGCAATAATTGTTTAGCTTCTGGAATACCCAGTCTGAAAATACCTTGTCTGCAAGTTTAGGCTGGTACCTCGGAGAGAGGACAATAGACGGCTGCAAGTAAGTTAACCGTATTTTCGACATGACGTCAAGATTCCCAACTGGCGCCCTAAGTCATTACAAATAGTTTTCCCAAGAGAAGGTTGCTTGTATATTTGGGACTTGAGTCTTATTAGCTTTCACTCGGGTCAAGCCTTCTGAGGGCATATGCATTCGAGTGGAGTCATTTGGTAGCGATGACTCGCGTCGAGGTGAGTCGTATACTACCCGTCGGGACTCGGCTCGAGTAGAGTCACTGACTCGAGTCATTATAACTCTGGTCTGCAGACAATCACAGACTTAAAAAATTAGCTGACGCCATCCTGGTCACAGTTAATAGCCTGTCTGTCACATGGCTTACGCAATAGTGGAGTTCTAAACAGTGCCGTTCTAAGCGGTTCACTGAACACTTCTGATGTCTTCTGTGCCAATTTTTTATACCTTTTTTGTGCAGCATTTGTTTTGAAAGGGCAAGAGTTATTTAGATTATGCATAAGGATTTTCAATACATGGTTTTTTTTTTACTTGAAGAGACAATGGCCTCCTACGAACTCAGGCACTACTTACACAGTGCAGCGCGCGTATTTAATTTCGGCATGCACTGTCGAGGTATACCGTTCTTTAGACGGCAAACCTTCTTGAAAAGTCCCAACCAGCCCTTTTCAATATTGTATAAATAACTTTAGATCACCCTTCCAGATATGAGGAAGACGAGGAAGATTTTGGTTGCCTTGACAATGGAGATCCGTCGTCAAGTCCACGCTGAATGATATACGCGGGTGAACCTCGGGTCCACTCGCGGAGAGGCCGGTCAACATGTTTTTGCTTTGACTGTGCCGAGCTGGTTTGGTCATGCCACCCTGGCAGATCGTGAGGTCGTGGGGACATTTTAAGGTGCAGCACAGATGGCTGAACTGCCACACTTTGCACGAGAAACACTCCTCAGAACATCAGCACTGTTTTACCTGTGGTGTTTGGATTATTTCACGATATGTTTTTTAAATGATGCCTTACTTTGTGATGTTTAATCTTCCGTGTTTAGATTTGATTTCCTAACCTCCTATTTTTGTGTTTTTTGTATGTACGTTTTGCTTTGGCAGATTGAAGTATTTAACTATTTGACAAAAACGATGACAAAATAAAAATTTGGCTAAGACTTGCTTGGTGTTGGGGATCCTATAGCACAACGTATCCCTTTAAAGGGGAGGTTTGTTATAAATGGCAGCGTGATGTTTTCTAATTACCCTCGAGAATGATAGATTGCCGGCTTGACAAGACTCCGCTCGATCATTCTCTGATTCGTGCTCTTGTACCGGCAGCGGACTTTTCCCCCTCGTAAAGAAGTAAGCACGGCCCACGGCCTCGATGAAGTCAACGGAACGGGTCCAGGAGAGGCTATTACGGTGTAAAAGTCACCGGAACCAATGCGGAGTCGTCCCCCGCTTTCAGAAGAATGTTTGATCGGGCTCGTGACACGGGCACAGTACGGAAGCAGCAGTTAGTGGCGCACTATTGGGGCTTGGCCAGGAACCCCCCCCCCCCACTTCAAGATGGTAACACCTCCCCCCTGGTTGTGCCAAAGAGGACCCAGTGGAATGCACGACCTTATCAGAGCTACAGTGGTTTAGGTATCTTCATTGTTCAGAAGATAAAAAAAAATACACCGTTCGCAACAACTACGGGACGAAACAGCAGTCTTTTGACTGCAAAAAATGAAGAGCATGAAGACTGAAAAACAAAAACACGCATTTAACATTCCTCGGAATCCTGGTCACTTTCAATGCCCCACGGACTCCAAACTCATCTCCGAACAAGTGCTTCTCTCTATAAGATTCGGACTTTTCATTTACCTATTTGAAACTGTTCTGTAAACTGTCAGCACAGTTCCTGTTTTCCAAATAATTCAGGTCATGCGCCCCGAGAAATTTACCTTGTCAAAACCGCCACTTTTAATTAAACAGTTCGGGGATGTACTGCTAACGATGTGAGTCGAAGGATTCATGAACGAAGAATTATGTGCACGCTTTCTTGAAACAGTTCCTTCACAGTGTACTATGCTGCATATTTGTCCGAGGCAGACAGCTGAGTACATTTCCATGGCTCCCAAATGAAAAATTTCTCGTTAAATGTTAAACTAGCTGGTGCCACTACTGGTTCCCGAAGTCTTGGTGATCACGTACCACCTTCCCAGTAGGCCTAATGAAAGGTTTAAGTTTGTTTTGTCGGTAATGATTAAGCCTCACTGCGTTTGTCCAAAAGCTGTTGCTGAAATAAATCATGAAGGTTGACGAAATAGAGGACAGCGAGCAATCCGTTTTTAATAGAATTCCATTTTTTATATTTTGAGTGATTGCATCTAAACGCAGCCGTTCAATACGTTGAAGTGTGACATGAAATAATAGCTGCAACACGCATGACTTACTGCACAGAACAACGAATGAAAGAGACAGGTGCAGCGTTTCGTAATGCAAGAAGCAGGGACCCGAATTTACAGGGTCCACTTTTTATGGGACAATCATAAATACCTCAGACAGTTTTCGTATTCGACAACGTGAAACTTGATTTGACAATGCCCACTCAGACGTCATAATGCCCGCTGTGTATAGACGAGGCAGTTAAATCGATTCTGATTGGTCAAGAGTCTGTGTGCACGCTGCTCGCCACGCGCGCGTCCAGTCCACATAAGGAGATTCTATTGGACAACTTGCACAAAGAATATAGCATATAATTGACGGGAGTGTTCTGGAAAATGAAGGTTAAATTCTATGACAAATGTGTGGGAAATCCATCAAACATTGAATTCTTTTCACTCTCTAAAAAAAAGGTATTTATGAACGAGAATAGATATTTTGCTAACGTTTAAGACCAGCCAAGCACATATTTATTCCCTTAACAGAACTCCAACAAAACGAATACATTCGAGTTTAGTTGTTACAAAACCGTCACCCGAATTTCTCAGGAACCTCTCGGCTAGCCTTATCCGGTGACTCAAGACGTGCTTGCGACGAGCATTGTTGTCTGCTGCTACAGCTAAGAACCGTGGCACACTGTCGACAAAACAAAACTGACGTTGTAGCCGCAAAGATTTGCAGACTGCCTGACAGCGAAGATGGTGGGCCGCAAAAAATAGTGGGAGATGCAAAACACAATGATAAGATGATCCTCAGCAGTTTGAGTGTCGTCATGGTATTCAATTCTACCCAATTCAACCAACCCAAACCAACTAACCCAACCTCAGCTCCGACCCCGACCAATATATAAAGCAAGCCAAAATAAGACAGGCGAAACCCGACGGTAACCAAGAGCACCTCTGAAATCTTGTGGAAGATAAGACGACTCAGACCAAAACTGATTAAACTTGAAAACGCAACCTCTCGCCTGTTTGTCAGATCGTTTGGTGTTTGCCTGCACGAACTCTATTAATCACAGGGGCAGGCTCCTTCTGTTCGGTAAATACGTTGTTTCAAATTACAAAAATGCTGAGGAAAACTCGTGACAGTCGGGATGAAATTACAACTAGGCAGAAGAAAAAAGTGGACGAAGAAGAGGTAACGACGGAAATGAACATCTTTCAAAGTCCTAGCTGGCCTTCCTTCTGTCCTCAGGATGAATTTTGTGACAATAGATAATTTGGCGCCAATTTTATTTACTGGCAATTGCTCTAGATTCCACAAGTTCTCTAACCAGTCTAGGTTCCACGTTCAGAAGTAGAGTCAATGTACCGTTCCCAAACCACTTGATATTGGACTAAGTTTCCTTGTCATGGTTTGAAACATATTTTTTAGCTCCATAGAATTGCAGAGAAAAATTGCGAAATGCTGTTTCCCGGCAACGGTGCATGGAAACCTGCGATTAATTGTTATTGGGCTATTAGTGATTGACGTCACTGAACTTTGCCCACACAGTCGGAAATCTCTCTCCACAACGGCAAAATCTAAATCGCAAGCGATTCAGATACACGCGTACTGCGCTTCACCTAGTAGGCTAATGCAATTCGTTGTTAGCCTGTAGTACTTTTATTAGTTCGTTTGTTTTTGTTTTGTTTTGTTTTGTTTTGTTTTGTTTTTTGGGGGTTTTTTTTGTTTGGTTTGATTTGGTTTAATCACTGTGCTAATTGGTCAAAGAAATATAATCAGGATTATTGTGTTTTTATAGATTAGTTTGGCTTTGATTTTGATTTTGGTGTATGGAGAGTGGTGTCGTTTGGACCGTGTAAATTTAAATAATAAAAATAATAATGAGCTATATAGCGCACTTATCCGGAAAACCGATCGAGGCACAATTCCATTATTATTACATCTGCTCACTTGGCCCATGAAACATTCCAAATACCATCTCAGCTCCCTGAGGAGTATACAGGTCGATGCTGCCATTTCGGCGCAACGCATCTAAATCAACCACAATATTATTATAAAACTCTGAATCCAATACAAGAGTTTATCGAAGCGAATTGCGCCTTCATGCAGTGACGCACCCAGGATTTGTCTTTGGGAGGAGGCTCGGGCCGGCTGGAATCTACCCCTCCGCCCAAATTAAAAGAAAAACAGTTCATGGTGCCCGAGCCCTCTTCCATTGTGCCACGGGGGACTTTAATGGAGGGTGTATCAAAGCTAGTAGTTTAAAGGTACTTTCGTTTATCAGAAAGTAAACAAATTAGAGAAATTGAAAATCTTAAGGACCCCCCCAACTCTCTTGTAGTATCTCCAGTTGTTTCAGAACAAGGAGTTGGTAAAAAGGTTTGCGGTAGCACCATGCAAGGATATCTCTTTTGGAGTACTCTGAAAAGAATACCCTTCGGTTCTTTTCAGGGCCACACTACTGGAAAGCTAAGTTTATAAGGAACACATGCGTTTTTTCATCACAAGGAGTGATTATGAGTTCTCGTAAAATACACTTTTGTACAAATGCCGTAATAAAAATTATTCAAACTAATCCTCAAATCATTTAGACAAAGGAGCTATTTTATTCCCAAAATAACTCCCGAAGAAAATTTAAGCGTTCATTAAGGGCAATGACTGCACTTGCACATTGCACATGGCGTAATACATGACACTGCGCACGCATTAAATTTCATGTTGTTATGTGATCGTACCAAGCACCAACGATGGCATGAATATTCAATTTCCTATACCTCAGTACACAACGTTTAAGGATTCAGATTACCAGTGAAAATTTGCGGCTGCGATCATAGGGTACAAAGGGGTTTCGTGGTTGTGAAACAGATGGTGCGTACCAAGCGTTCGCTGCGCCCTGGCTATGGACAAACCGGGCATGCCAGAAAGTGGTAATTGGCCCAGACGTTATAGCCCGAGCAGTTCAAACTCCTTCTGTGAACTTCGTCTATGGTATACCTAACTTGCTTCCTTCACCATGAAAAGCTTCAAAGCTTGTTAGAAAGAGACATTTCTGTCTGGGCACTACTGTCCAAGATTTACATTTTGTTGATGTGCGCTTGTCGTTCCTCTTTCATATCCTTTCGTGTACGGGTGAGGGTAGACCACAGCTCTGGTGTAGATTACTCCAGGACCAGACGAGGGCCGGCTCGGGCTATCTGTGCACCGGTGTGCACGGGTGACACTTGTGCGCGTACCCCATGTGAAGAAGCTTTCGGTGTGGGATAGAACAAGACGCAGCTTTTTTGCACGAGCTTCATGACCGCGACATGCCACCCAAGACTGATTGATAGGGACTTTACACGGGATGCATGGCTTCCCAGCGATTCATTCATACTTTAAGAAATGCAAACCCTTGCACATTTATTAATAATTAGCAAGATATGAATTGCAGCGTCGTTCACATCGATCATTCTTAACAACAGTGCACTCCTCAAACATGTCATCCCAGTGTTTGGGTGAAGACTGTATGTATGGGGATCTTCTCGGCAAGAAACGACGCGTTTCTCGTTAACGACGTCGCAAAAGCCACCTCATTCAAAACACAAGCTGATTTATGACATCGCTAGACATCGAAAAAAATGCAATTGTTTCCCACTTCAAAAGCAAGGAAACATTCTGAATATCTTAAGTCAATATTCTGAAACTTAATATGGACTCGGCAAAGTGGCACACCAGACAGAGGTTGTAGGGAAAAGTATTTGTGCAATATTTTCTAGTACATGTAGAGGCTCTGTGAAACCTCCAGCCAAAAAAAAAAGAAAAAGAAAACAGCAGAGAAAATAAGAGCTAAGATTACAATCTATTGCTTTTTACGGCTCTCTGTGTTACCACCGAAGTCACAATCTTCCTGCTGTAGACAGCGACAACAGCACAATGTCTCGGTCTCGTAGCGTTGAACAGTGTAAACAGATGTGCATGCACATGTACTTGGTTGGTTAAGAGAAAAAAGGTGGATTAGAAATTCAAATCACTATGATATCTTGGCACTCGACTTTGTCTTTCTTGTATACAAGAGTTATTATGAAAATGCAATGATGATTTCGTCGGATAGTTAGTGAATATCGATCTAAACTGAAAATAAGCGCGGGCTGGAGCACATATCGAGACGTATTGATTTTTGCGAGCCTCATGTTTGGAAAACCTGTAATTTTAATTTCGAAAAGGCAGGGTTGGTCAAAGACAGGTTTGGTAGGGTTGTTTTGTAGGGAAAGTGTACTGTACAGCAGTGAATCATCAACCTGCGAATACTGGAACCAAATCTCAGAAGCGTCGTTAGGTAAACGGCGTCTGATCGATGATCGGGATGCGAGTGATTCTGTCCTTTCGTGGCATGTCTCCATTTTTAATTTTACGAGACCATAAAACACTTAGCTGCTCGTCTTCCACACTTCATTCCAAGCAATACAGCCAACAAACTTGAATAAACAGCCTCATTAAAAGTCACTGGGAAAAACGAAGAAGTAACGGACTAAAATTTCCAGTGACACAATTAAGACTTAAATGAAAAGTAACAATGACTTGACAGAAATCACCAACTGACAGCAACTGTGACCAGAAACGACAGAAACAACGGAATTGACGACAGCGACTGTATTTATCTACACCCATGAGCCCCGGGCGGTGCCAAGAGAGGGAGCAATTTCCCTAGCAACGGAGGCGCCGTTGTTTAGAACGATCATTATGAAAAGCGCTCCTCACGGTAGGTTGCATCGATACCAACGTAATGAACGCTCCCACCGATCTCTTTTCAACGGACGAGGGGGTGGCTCTGCTCAAAGCAGATGCGACACTAAAACCAACGTCGGCAAAACACCCAGAAGTTGAGAGATTTGAAACAATCACATTTCTTTTAATCTTGTTACAAACTTGCTATATATAGATTATGATACACTGATCAAAAACGAATTGGAAAACAGAGAATATATTGCTGCGTGTGTTCGATCTAAAAAAAGGCAGTTTTAAAAACCCCAATAGCGTTGGATGTTCTGTGAAAAATCTCCCCAGAAAAGGTAAAATTGATTGTTCAGGTTCAATGCTAAGGATACCTGTGACAGGTAAGAATACTTTGATGGCGATTGCACAAGGATGAAACTGTGCGGGCATCATTTTGGAAGGTGATATTAGTATTAAAAAATTAAATCCCGTCAGATATGCATTCTCAGAAACGTTACCATGCGTACATTGCGAACTTTAAGCACAGAGCGAGTTCGTACGACGACCAGTGGTCGATTAAATTTCCCTGGTAACCTGTAGGCAAAGCACGGCTTGGGCACCTGGTGAGACCAGTGGAACGTCTTGACACAAACTTGCTCCCAACGGGCATTCGGCATTGCCTGGCAACCTGGCAAGGCTAGGACCTATGCAGTATTTTTCTTTAACCATTACGCTTCAACTTGAAGTTGTTTCCAAAAGGACTAATGTGACCATGGCATTGGGTGATCACTGATTGTTTAGCATAAAATGCCCAAAGCCGCAACCATGGTCACAGAAATGGACATTTTCTGTGCTACCATTCATATCAAAATGGACGGATAAAATCTCACAAGATATCAAATGCATCCAATAAATATTTTTGAACAGTCAAAAATCCCTTCATCGCAATCTTTTCAAGTATTTCATTTTAAAACGCTGTTCTTCAAAGTACTGACACGGTTAAGAATTATTTGGCGAAAGAGGAGTAAAGACGATGCTGGGTGCCGTATATCAACATAGAGTGAGTTGTTGAAAAAAACATGTCGGAATGGGAAAGGATCAGAGAGATGTTGACGGCAGTTTTGGGGAGGAAATGACCAGATGAATTTTCCTCCTCTTGACGTCACTCAACAGAGATTTCTTCGCTTCCAGAATTTTCTGATGTCTGGAAAAATAAAAGTTAAGAAACGACTTTGGAGTTAAACTGGGGTCCGCAAAGAATAAATCTGGTGATTGGGTCTTATTAGCATGAAGTGAAGTGTTTCAAGACATTGCTGTCTTCAGCTGGTCGTAAATTATTTTTGCAGGATCAATTTATCCTGCACAATTTTCCTCGACGCACTCACGTTTATACCATTAATTTTTGTCGTTTGACGCTATGGTAAAATTAAAAACAAATTGGAACGGAATAATGTAACTATTTTCCTACGGAAAACCACGGCTATAAAATTAACTTCTTCACACAGGTCTACATATTCTATTAATGAGCGACGTAGGTGAATGCAGGAACACAATCATTGTTTTGGGCCTTTAATTTGTAAAATAAAATCTCGTTTCAATATATTGAACGAAACGGTAGTCACGGCACCATGGCAACTTGGCAGCACGCTGACTCAAGTGTCTAGTCACGTTAAAGCAGCGGGTTAAACGCTGCAACGGATCTTGAGGGCGCTCTCGCTGTCTACAGAACGCTCTGTGGAACGCGCACCACCAGGCCGCGCATTGCATGTATGCCACGTCTAGCCAACCCTCTTTTAGCTGCACTCATCACTCTACGTACCTTGATTTCAATTCCTCCATCCTTTGCAAAAAGAACTTGACAGACCGAATGCTCTGCGTCCTCTCGCCCATGATAGAGTCCAGAGCTCTGCGACAGTTGCTCAGCAGCGCCCTTCGCGCCGAGAGAACCTGTCGATGAGAAGGACAAAGTCTTCGGTTCAGTTGACGCCAGCCCCTAACTCCCCCCCTCCCCAAAACAAAATGCAAGCAGATTTCATGGCTTTCTTCGATAACGTCGGTGCATTGAGCCCAGATGTCTCTTCACAAAATAAAGCCCATTACCGAAGAACTCCTTTCACATGCATCATCATCAGATATGCACATTTGAGAGGGGAGGGGTTCTCTTTAAAACGGAAAACCTTTCGTGATACTCAGTGATTTTGTGCAGACCTATCAGTAGAGCAATTCATACATAGATTAAGCGATAACAAAAGTTAAAGATTCCACAGTGAATCTATGGCAAAATATAATGTACTGTATACACTGTACAGATTCCCTAGTAAAAATGAAAATGTGCCCGTAATAGGTAAACTTACCTCTGACGATAATCTAGATTTTCTGATTTTTTTTTGCAAGCTTCTCGGGCCCTTGATCTTTCTTTTCGCTCTGGCGTCCATCTTTTCGTTTGCGTACGGTTTCGTCCTCATGAGGTAAAGTTTAGGCACAAAAAGCATAAACAGGGGTATGTAACCGCTGAATGTCCCCCCAATGGCAAGAATAAAAGCTTGGAGATGCTTCCCGCTTCCCACAGCAAGGTAAATCCCAAGCGTGGTCAACCAGATCATGATGTGGACAATGAAGGCGAAAAAGACGAACTTGCCCTCTCTGAAGTTTTCCTCCTTATTCCTCGCTCTGTAGGCAAGGCACAGACCGGCCACGTCCAGCATGAGGCTGTACATGAAAGACAAAGTCAGGGCAAAAATCTCACCATCCTGGCAATCGACGTACACAAAACGCGCAGCTGTATCCGGTATTCTGGACGGCCTTGGGAGATCCACTGCAAACCAAATAGCAACGAATACACAAAACAGAGCACAGGTGCCGGCTCCTAATAAGAACCTTGTCCAGTTCGTGACGAACCTTCGACCCTTTTTAGTGACGTAGGCCGTTAAAAAGAGCATACCTTGAAGGAGGGTTACGGGCAAGAGCTGCAGGCAGGCCTTGACGGCACAGACAACATCATCGGCACGTAGGAAGGGCAGCCAGGAGAACGCAAAACAGACGAGGGCGCAAAACAAGATAGCGTAGCTGTGTCCCGCGCACGCTCGCACCACTACCTGGGCGTGGCGCCGGCGCCTAAAGATGGCGCCCATGATTACTGTGAGGAGTATCCCCGGGACGGAGAGGGTGATGAGGGCGATCCCGAGGGAACTGCTCGGCGTGAAGTAGTGATCCGGCAGCTTGTCGCAACCCGTCCGGTCCGCGTTGACAATCATCTCGCTGGAGCAATTGGAGCAGGTGAGGGCGTCCTCTCGGTCGCTGTAGAGATTTCCCTGGCAGGCCACGCACACCCAGCAGCACTCTGAGAGCCCCTTGGGAAGTTGGCGCTGCCCTGGCCGGCAGGAGGCACTACAAATGGATGACGGGATGGCTCCTCTGGAACAGGAGTCGTCGCTGTACCAGCTTATGTTGCCACCAACCGTTAATCCTTCTTTTTGATTCCACAGGCCAATTTCTTCTACTATCCTTTGACTTGCACACGTGGTCACAGGCTTCAGATTATACACATCGTAAAAGGCACCTGATTCCAGATTCCCTCCATCTGAGAATTCGATCCTGTAACCAGAGGTACCAACAAAACTGACGTTTTTCATCAAAGCCAAAATTTCATCGCTGTCAAGATATTTAGACGTCTTGCAGCCTCCCTCGTCGCAGTTTAAGGCCACGTGCAAAGCCATAGCGACCACTTCCACCGCATCCAAGATGGTGGAGACAAACCTGCCCGCGAAAAAAGCATCACTCTCAGGTAAAGTCTCGTTCATGTTGCAAATTTTGCGGAACCTCGCAAAATCTCGCAAATGTTGTGGAATTTCAAGAAGGTGGCACTCCAAGGCTCGCTCCCAGTACTCCATGAGGAATGGGTCCTCGTATCCAGTGTCCACCAAGGGAGAGAGGCCGCGGAGAAACTCAAGAAAGCCGTCAACCTCTGTCGTGCTGTATCGGAGCCCAAGCATGCCCTGAGTGACTCTGGTGAGCCGGTCGTCGGCGGTGAGGGCTGGCGATGCGGTCCAGCCGTCCGTGCCGATCCACGTGTAACCGGTGGCGTTCTGCTCGGCGAAGACCTCCAGTAGCCTCAGCATGGGAGACTCGTTAGCGAAGGCCACTATCGCTTTCACTTTGGGGAAACCTCTAAATTCAAAACCAGAGTTTAATTGAAATGGTCAGAAATGCACAGAGAGGAGTTTTAAAAGCAAAATTTTAAGGGGAAGCAAGATTTTATTGCAGAAAAAAATCATTTCAGACGGATGAACCCATAGCACAATCACTAGTCGTTGCACAAATTTATGTTGAAACGGCAAGACAAAAACTGGGGTTGCCAGGCATGATTCGTGCTACTTTTCGGTGCCACTGTAAACGTATTTCATTTTCCCTAAAAACGGTCACGTGATTTTTGAGTCGTAGGTAAGTCTTGATGAGGCAATCACTCACGATTGCTGACTTATGCATAACAACTCACAAACCTATGCTGTAAATGAATTACAATATGTTAAGTTGCTTCAATCGAAGTTTAATTCATCAAAGGTTTCCTTTAATTAAAATGTCATGCAAGATGCGAATCGTGTGGAGAACCTAATGGGATATCAGTTGTAACATGATTGCAAACTTATGCACGAGGACACAACCCGCCCAAATAGAGGTGAATGAACAAAGTACGTAAATTTTACATTCAACAATCTGATTTCCATAAAATTACCTCAAATCGTTGACAATCTCACGGAAGTCCTCCGCAGTGCTGCTGCTGCCGATTTTACCCTCGTACGATACGCAGATGCCCTTCCTCGCTGCGAAATCCAGGAATCGCTTCTGCCCGTTCAGCCCGTAGGCCAGGTCGTCCGAGTAGATCGTGGCCACCACGGGCCAGCCGAAGTGGTGCACAATGTCGGCCAAGGCGGCCGCCTGATGGTTGTCGCCGGGAACTACTCGAGTGAAGTAGCTGAAACAGGGAGAAAAGGTCACTGAAAGACTGTATACGTTAGCCAAATGACTGGAATGCGCAAGGACTGGGATACACAAGACGGCAGAAAAGAAAAAGTCAGATATTCTTGACGGGATACAGAAGCCCCCTTTTAACTGTACTCTAAAACCTTCCCGGTCCCAATTGACCCCAATCGGGGTCGTGCACGGGGCTCGCCCCTTTTCCAGGTCCCTCGTTATGGGTCATTTTGACTCTTTCTCGGGTAAAGAAATGACCCTTTATGGGTAACTAGGACCTAGAAAAGGTCCAATGACCCAGAAGAGAGTCGTTCTTTGGCCTTCAATGGGACCTGGATCCTGCTAAATCTGACCCGGGAGTATTTATAAAGCTGCTTAGTACGAGGCAGTGCTAAGCGAATTCAAACTGGTTGGTTCAAAACATTTTACATGATACGATGTGAAAATGGGAAATCGTTTTTTCTTCTTCTCTAGTACTCTCTTAGTTTATTCCTAGTTTATTTGTTTTACTGACGAAAACAGTGGATCATACCGCCCGATCGTATCCAAAATTGTAAACAAATCATCTAGTGTGAGACAAGGAAAACGTTCCCGATTGAACAATGGAATAGCACCGGTAGATATCTGTAGAAATGAAACGTATGTAATGTAATACTCAGACTTGTCCACCTAAATTTCAATTGAGACTTTATGGTGAGTATAATATTTATTGGCTTAGACCCCAACGGGTGCCCTGCACAAATAGGCCCCGTTGGCGGCGTTGCTCTCGCGTCCCTATAAAATAGTATATACCTGTAACGCGATTCGCTGAGGAGTTCGCTGGTGGCCGAGTAGATAATCTCCGGCAGCTTAAACAGCTGAAACAGACTGGCCACCGACACTGCAGCGTTACTGGTAGCCGGGCCAACGACGGCTACCAGGTTTGTGGGCCTGCCCTCCTCGCTGACTGACTCGGAGCTGAAACGATGTCATTCATCCACGTCAAAAAGGATCGTTTGTGAAACCGTCGGCATGGAAACAATTAAGGTACGGGTGGGGGAATACAATATTGTTACATTTCGTCTAGCCAGAGATGTTTTATAAATATCTCATAAATTTAAGTGCCCTTTCCATTGATGAGTGCGATTCAATTTTGAAACAAATATGGAAATGATTGGCAAATGTACCCGCAATCTTACCAACCCCGGTGAGCGAACTTGAAATAAGAAACGGCCTTTGGCGTTGGCACGGAATTTAAAGAATTTACAATGAGTGATAGTCAACACACAACATGCAGTGGCCCAAAGCAATCCATTAAAAACTCCTTGATCAAGGTACAAAAGTTGTTTCTTTTTAATTCACGGACAAGACCATCATGAAGAGTGAAATATATATTCGATAGTTTATTACCATGTTCCAAATTGAGTGACTTCTTTTTTCAAATTAATTTATTAAAACACAAATTTCAGGTAATAGAGTCGATCTTCTTTGTCGGGTACGGTAGTACAAATAAAAGCAGGCAGGTATGTGTCGAGCCATTTGTCTTCTATCAAGAAGACAACATTCGCTTGCTTCCGAAGCACAGCCTTAACTTCATCGTTCTAGTTCCACAACATTCGATTGCTTTGATCTGTACTTATAGCCTGGGACTCCTCAAAAATGCAAAAAAGGGACAAGGTGATTTAGGAGATATTAAGCTTCCCAGGGTGACGAGTTCGTTCCAGAAAAAACCTCGTATCTAGTTCGGAAAGGAATCGATTATTTACCCCAGACTCCATTGACAAAGTGACCTTTCCAAGAGAATAAGTCAGCACTGCGAATGCACATTGAAACACTCTGCATACTGGGCAGTGTTTGTACAGCTTGAGAGGAAGCAAGCCCAAGAAATGGAGTCTCCGAATAGCGGTTCTGTAGCAGCCTCCCAAGGGACGTCTAGAGGAATATTAAGGCAAACATCGTTTTCCCAAGCTGGCAAATATTTTTTATTGCTCTCTCGTACACTCACTTGTTCAAGCAGGCGCCGGGACTGGTCGAGCTGGTTATGAAGTCTAAGGATGACCTCACGGCTACGTTGGGGTTGCCGCAGGTGTCCTTGATCTGGAATCCTGCCAACATGATGGGCCACATGCGGAAGTGGAAATGATCCAGAGAATGAGATAAAATTTTTAAAAAAATATAAATTGCAATTATTCACTAAGCTCGGCGAAATTTCTTCAATGTACCCATGATTCGGTGATCAGGTTTATAATATCCTTGCTCTATGGTTTATTAAATATCTGCACGAATTTTAAATGACCTTGAGTGGCAAACTCAAGACAGTCATTTATGACGTTGCTAACAAAGAGGTTGATCGATCGAACGGCGTTGAGCGTAATAATAAGGTCTCTCTATCATTTCACGTTCTATCTTTAGATCTTTTGTCGTGCAAAAAGTCTTTTGTGAAATGTGACGGAGTGAAGACCGTACGGTTGGACTAATATCCCAGTGTGGAATTCATCCTTTCAGTTGACATATAAAGTTCAGAAGCACGGCATGACTGGTGAAAATGTCGACGCTAATGAAATGAGAAAAGACTGATAGTCCTGCGCGTCACAAAAGCATGATCGAACCCGCATGTGGCATGCCAACGGCAAAACAACTTATATTACAGCAGCCATTGTGTCATCTGATGTTCTCGCCACCACCTGAGAATGAAGAGAAACTGCAACTGTAATTCCTGCATTTTAGACCTCAGGCGAAGTTATATAAATTGTCATGAGGGAAACGAGTTGTGGGTTTCCACATTATTATTACATGTATGTAAGCAGGAGACATTTAAGTGCAAGAGAGAACACGACGAGTTGAACAGTTTTGATAAAAAAAGACTTCCATCCTGTTTTTTGGAGTTTGGGCAGGAGAGCAGCTTGAAGTTCCTTGAACGACCGCAACGGAATTCAACAAATATCTCCTTACCTCTCTTGTAAGTGCTGGAAAAGCACTTAGTGCCCGCAAATTGCCCGTCATGCCCCAGTGCGCATTTCGCGGTTATCTGAGGCGTCGATTAGGGATTTGCAATTTCCCGATTTCACGAAGTAACCGATATTTATGGAGCGCGAAAAATGCCATCCCGATGCTTATCGCCCGGGAGAGTTAATCCTAGTCCTAAAACTGCACGAGAAAGACATTAAATAGCTAACATATCTTTTTACAGAGAGGCAAAAAACTTCATTCCCTGCTTCGAACGTGTCCGGGTCTTTCCAGGTCAATTTCATTCCTTTGAAGTTTGGCTCAGGACAACCGTTCTTATTTTCAGACGAATTAGTTTGGAATTGGGAAGGGGAAAAAAAGATATTCCTCGGCCCGAACTCAAGAGTGGCAGTTTCGATATCCAGTGGTCTATATTGCACAACTGGGTGGCTAGATCAGGTTGTGGCTTACGCGTATCCATTATTACATCAACGTATTGGGGTTGATGAATGACTATTTTGGAAGTCGGGTTCATTTCATCCCAAGACTCCAGCTCCACATCGCTGAACACGGGATTGCGCCAGCAGCCTGCACAATATTAAAAGTCTCTCCAAACATGATTGTTTCAAGATCGGCACTTGGAGCTTAAAGGCCTAAATAACCCCTGCTGCTCAGATTAATTTCCCTCGCTCGATCACGCTGTTTCGTTTTGATAGAAGCCAGCCCGGTCGCTATAGATAGTCATGTAGTCGCTGGAGAAATTTTTCATCTGTTAGGGGCCAGTGGCACAAATTTTAGGATCCAAAGCCCCCCCCCTAACAATGGTGTGCTGGAGTCTCCACCGCCACGAATGCCGACCAAGCACGGTCGTCCATCTGTGCTATAGCCTCCGGGTTTCACTGTACGTGGTTCAGTGTCAGTGATATTTTACCAGACACCGAAGCTGATTTATCAGTTTAAGCGATAATTGATCCCCTTTTCTGCGTAAAATCGAAATCTTTATAACTTGCTATTCTTTTGTTTATTATCGTTCGGATGAGACGGGAAGAAAACTTGGCTCTTGGGGTCATGTGCCGCGTTGCATTTCATAGCAACAAGTAAGAGCGTAAGGGAAACATTGCCCAATACAGGAAATAAATGCAATTAAAAATTTACATCAGCTTAGAGTGGTGTTCGTTTGTAGTGGGAATCTCTCGTGGTTGAAATAAAGCCGCCGGAACGTGCCACGCCAGTGAGGAGGTAGAGAATAGATAGGTACTAAGCGTCGAGAGACATGACATGATTTTTTTTTATTGCTGTTATCGTGATGCGGTATTATAATTCATTACGATGCAGCCTCGTATGCTTATGACGTATCTTTGTGTTTACCGCAATGCATGGTGGGATGGAATGAGGTCATCATATTCCAAGAGTAGGGGAAATAGCAAATGTACGAGTTACACTCGATTAAAGTGAAAGGCACAATCCTACCGTTTCTAGTTGTGGAAGATAATTTCCCGGGAGACTTAAAACTACGGTTAATCGTACTCTTATGATAGCAGCATATACACCGATGACTCCTATTCTATCCCACTGATGCATTTCGGTATTTGATAGGTCATCAGTGCACAGGGCTATTGCTTGTGTTCCCATATAATTTACAAAAGTCTATAGAATACTGCGCAGAATAGTTTGCTAGATAGATGGCGCTTTACAAGGCTTGTTATTATTATTGTGATGATGATTAGAGATCCTGATTGCAAGGGTGCCAACGTAGTTCAGCAACCACAGCTCAGATAAAGAACCCAAGTACCCGGCCTGGACAGCGACAGATAATACCGTGCTCAGGGAACAGACGGTTAAAGATGGGCTGATACAGGTAATAACCAGTATATAGATGTTTGTTAATGGGACAAGCTATTGATTATTCACACCAAAGTATTCGTTGTATGGAGGTTTTGCACGGCAGCCATCTTGAATGTCGGTGCTTTTGTTCCATATCAGTAGACCTTTTGTGAGTACCCTAAGGAACAAAGCATTGACCTGCAAGTTGGCAGCAGCCTGAAATCGTTATTAGCTCCAGCAACCAATCTGTAGTAAACAGTGGGATTAACTCACAGGGTTTGTGAACGGCCAATTCGCCTCACATGTCGCTGAATTTCGTCTTCTTTTTGTCATCTTACTGGTTAAGTACAGTTAATTGATTGAGGCTGAATGAGGTACATCCAAATCAGCCCTTCCGAGTCTTTTAAATCTAATTTCTGAAATGGACGAGGACGAAAAAGGTAGAACTTTGGACCCAGTTTGGATGCTTCCAAGTCGGCACTAATGAGACCACGAAGTCACGCATTATTTGCATACATAAGCCATTAGGCACTGTTGCAGTCAGCGTGGGTGCCATACTGACTAATAAAAGGTTGCCAAGTGCCTCCTGGAGAAGTCATTAACAACGCGTAGACAAGAGTGAGCTCAGTTAGCATTTGAAAAGCGGCAAGGGATCAAGTGAAAGAAATGGACTCATCAAGGCGGCAGAGATATGATTGGCCAAACCAGTGACAAGTTAACACAGCTTAATAATTGTCTGCGACGAAAGTGTCTAGGTATCGGAGAGCAATCTTTCTAGAGCTCTCTATGGCATACATTGCGTATAAAGTTCTCCAGACTGTCGCCAATCCCTGTTAAATGGATGGTTTCTCACTGTAAGAACCTTCTGAACATCCTTGATAACCAGGGGACCAACCTGACACTGCACAAATGCCGAAGCTAGATTTCAAACCATCAGCGCACGAGCTACAGATTATCCAACGCTTGTTGGCTAATACACCAACTTCGTGTAATTTTCTGGTTCCCATGGCTCTATTGCTACACCAAGTGACTGTCGTTGAAATTGAAATGACATAACACTATCATCAAACCAGATGAGTTCGCTGTGCTAGTCAGGTCCCTTGTATACTATGGGCTCTATTTAGTAACCGCATATTTTTACTACATTAGTAACCAACCACGCTTCACAATATTTTAAAGGACACAGGATTTCAAATTCTTAGAGGATCCTTTTCTAAATATGTTAACAAAATAGGCTGGCTTGCTCTCGTCCATCCAATGCATACGGTAATGCACGCAAATGCGTGGCTTTACACTGCAATATAAAACGGCAGTTTTTGAGAGAGTACAAAAAGTCCATATTTTTCTAGAGGCCAATTATAGATGAATCTCATTGTGCTCCCTTTGAAATTCCAAATGATGCGTAAAAATCACACTCTTTGTCCATTCAAAAAAAAATTACTGAAAGCAACACAAGAACGCTCATAAAATAGCCAGGCACCTTGCCGTTCAAGAGTGCACAACGACTTGAAACAGAGTTGGGAAGCACGTCACTCGAATGACCATACAACTTCCAAAGAAGAGGTTCTGTGTGGCAGCCATCTTGCTATTTGCGTCAGAGCTGTTGGTCTGTATGCACAAAAGGTGCACATCCCGTGGAGCAAAAGAAATAACTTGCAAGATGGCTGTCAAGCAAAGCCCCACAAGGCTTGGGAAGTCTTCAGGCTGGTTCACACTTGGCGCCAAAGGGAACAGAAG
Organism: Acanthaster planci; assembly: GCF_001949145.1. Next base: position 1,192,899 of record NW_019091428.1, read on the forward strand.
CACGAACTTGTGACGTCAAATCCAATCTTTGCGCTGCGAATTCGCAAAGGTTAAACCACGGACCACTTACACAACACATCTTAACTCGAGATTATTTTTTTTGTTGCAAATCTCTCGCGGCGTCACATTTGGTTCGCTTTAACATTCGCCTGTAGTGTGAGCCGGCCTTTGATCTATAGTACCAAGGTGAGCATGCCTCGTAGTTATATGGTAAGCGTGACCGCAGACGAGGCTACTGTCCGTTTTCATAATCGTGTCTTGTTAATGGCCACTTGTTTTTCTCCACCCACGCTTTCTAAAATGGGTAAGATGCACACATCAATGTCAGTGTCACTTATGAGAGAAATAAACGCTGTGAATGGAATTTAAACAGGAAAAATCGTCCGCTGATGAAAAGTCTTCACAGAAATTTGTGTAAACAGAATGTTAATAACGTAAATTGGGTTAAAAAGTTCCAGATTATTAGAGTTGGCCCGAACAAAATTAATGAAAGGAGCGGTACCCGGGCCGGAGCTCTACCAATTACTAAACGACCCATAGCTCATGCTGATGGTTCCTCGAAACCTTGCAAACGTTGAAAACTTTAAAAACGCGCGAAACGACGAGAGCATGCAAAGGGCTGGTCTAGTGGTTAACTGGCCTTTGAGTAATTGGCTGCAAGCTCTACCTGCCACTGTCAAACTGCCTCTCATTTCATTCAGTGGGGTCTTGGTTTGTGGTTGGAGACTAGGATTGACATGGCAGGCTTTGAGTGAATACTTCGCAATACATGCAGCTTAGCAACCAACATGTTAACGACGCCCAAGAGCCTTCATTTCACCCTCTCACTCCCGAATAAAGCGAATATGTAATAGTCAACAAACCTGGCAAAGAGTAATCATGTTTGACACACTAAATTCATTTTGTTATAGGACATACAGTGCATTTATGTACTTACCTAAAGTAACATTAGGCAGTAGGTCCTGCCTCACATTGATGAGTTCGATGGCGTAGACCATAGCGTACATCCACTGCAGACCACGAGGGCTGATCTCTTGACACTCGCCGTCTTGCTCCGAGTGGATATCAAACAGTCCCCCGAGGATGAAGTCCCCCCGCCTGGTGAAGCTGGTCCGGGCCTCGTCCTGCACGCCGCCGGCACCATGGAAGGGCTGGGCGCCTCGCAGCGGACCCCCTGGCGTCGCGATCGCAGTCACATGATCAGCTCCATGGGCGGAAAGAAGAATGTGGAAACTCAGTGCAAAGAACGTGACCAGCACCGACACTGAAAACAGTCGAGGATGAGAGCGGCCCGTGTGATAGTTGAGATCCATCTTGAAGCATGTTGGCCAACTCTCTTGAAAATTGAGTATGTTCCTTTCCTTTAATGCCGCTCCTCACAGCACAAGTACATAAAGCACCGGCACGGGCTAATTCTAACCCGACAAAATTCTGAAGGGTACTTCCTTCCTATTTCACTCTCGATTTATAATGCTGTCGCTTGGGTAGCTCAACAAGTGAACGTGGTCGCACGACTCGTTCCATCAGCACCAATCATCTTTTGTTACGGCTGACATGCACTAAGTGCTTTCTTCGCCCGATTGTTCCTCGCGGAAGAGATGGAGCATAAATCAACTCACGCGCACGTAAAACGGCCTGGTCTACCTCGGGCTAATAAGGGACATCACTCGGTGAAGGAACGCGACCGTCCACCCTGACTCCTACGGGGAGACGTGGCTACCACTGAAGCTCGTCGGTCGCAAGTATTGCCCTTTCACGCGCAGAGTACCCGTTGAAAGTTGCTGCAGTTGCCAGTCGATGCGCGCGCTGATAACACGTGACGAGTCTATCATATATTAACCACGAAACTTGTCAACCATCAATCCACCTGTAGGGTAAAGCATGGGAAAATCACCGTGTCCTTGTTAAGTGGTACACGTACATATAATGAACGTCAAAAAATGTAGCTCAAAGTAAAAATTCAACTTAAAAGGATTAGATGGAGGCTATACTGTGCAATCAAAGGAGAAATTTCCGCAAGGGTAATGTTATTAGATTTATGCACGTGTATGAATGAGTCTCACGCTGAACACTTTTTTCCCCCTTTGACTTTAGGTAAAACAAAGGAGGCTTGTCTCATCTTCACCGCCTCCAACTGAGCTTGTGCTCTGCAAACTGACGTGTACTGGACGTGTGACATTTTGCCACCATGGGTGAGTAGGCTCCTGGCAGCGGCGCGCATGTCTCAGATCGGCGAACACTGACCAGACAGTGTTGTCGTTGCACTAAAATGGGTAAGGAGAATATGGGAAATCTGCAGGAGTCTCAAAGACTTAAGCCTGCATCCCTTTAACCAATGTCAACACCAAATCTGTCTTTAAATTTTGTTTAATGATTTTAAATATTTTGACATCAAGGTAAAAGATAGTTTCAACGATGTAATCGGGGGCTGTCAGGGAGTGAGTTATCAAAATAATGACCTGTTCATCTACAAAACTCTACAACACAGGTCTGTTAAATAAAATTCTTATTCTTACAAATGGGTCATTAGGGAGACATTTTGTGGTAAATTTTTCGACCTTAAGGAGACATCGGTCATTAGGGAGACATTTCAATGTCTCCTTAATGCCCCATCTACCAGAAGGAGACCGAATTTTATCGTCCAAATTTTAAGAGATGATAGATTAGGGTTTAAATTGACCACATACAAAGTTTGGCTCATTTCAGATTAGGGAATATTTAATTATGGGACAAAGTTTGTGTACGTTCTTACGGGAATGTCTCCCAAGTGACCCATTTTCGGTAATATTTAAAACCCCAATTACAGCACAGGTAAAAAAAAGAAAAAAGATTCAGATAAAAATTTACAATGAAAACTGATAAAAGTGGCTGATAAAAATCCCAAGGGCAGAGCTAGAGTAAAAAAATAATGCAGCACGCCACTGATGAATTTTGCCGTGTCAATTGTCATCAATGCTGTTCGATCAATACCTCTGTGATATATGCCCCACTTTTTTGCAATCATGCTTCATGGTAGACTGCAAAGTGTCTAGCTGATGACCAACTCGATAAATAATTACGACGCGCTATCAAACCCGTCGTTGCCACTGGTGGGGAAGATTGTGACCCGAATATGCTTCACGTTCCGCTGAATAAAAAAGCAAAAAGAGCCTGAGTGCGCACATGCCAGGAATAATGTGAAGTGCCTGCCCCCTCCCCCCCAATGGTCTTGGTGTATTTGTTCAGTAGAGCTGGTAAATAAGCGTGAAGTGTTAAGTGCTACCAAGACGACCGCAATGACTTACCCAGGCAGTTTTCGTGGCAATTTATGATTTTCCAGTCAGTATAAAGAACGCAACTACGTTACCTTCCAGTCACGTGGTACCTTCGAGACCAATATTCACAAACTTTTGGTGAAAAGATATTCCAATTTCCCGAACACAGTAACGTAATCGCTCTCAGGTTTGAACCTTTCTAAACTTCATTTAGCACCCCTATGATAGATATAACACTTCTTGAAGGAACCATGTTATGGGAAGTTTATGACTTCATTCTCACTGACAAGTATTTAAATCCCTTGGTATACTTGCAACACATACTAACGTGCACGAAAACCAGTTGGGCTGAATATCCACTGAATGTTTCCTTTAAATTGGCCCCCTCAACTAAGGATACACAATACTAGCAACGACTGAAGGGTGAATAAGTTATCGATGGTTGCCAGTGGAATACCTGAGTGTCTTCAGCCACCTGTGCTACATAACCTTAGAGTGAGCCAATCCTGTACTTCAAAAAGGCAAGACTATTAGAGAACAAAGCGCGCGTGCGAGTCGGCGTATATGGTCGCGCTGAGAGGGAACGTCTTGCACGAGCGTACTGCGATTCCTGAATGACAGCGGTAGCGTTTCGTTTGTGAATTTGACCTCAGGCTTCGAATTCAAAAGTTTTGGTGCCGATACCGAAGCTGGAAACGGAGCTGGGTTGGAAGTTGGAAAGTGGCTATCATTTCAGAGTAAGCCTTAACCTGCCTGTCAGTCTCATGATGTTGACGATGGCGTTGTAAACAGTATTGGCCACGATCAGTTTTGTACTATTAATCCATATACAAAGGACACCGCTATAAAGAAAAAATTCCGCATTGTACGTCCAATAATTATGTGAATGTTGACCGTTTGTCCCAGGTTAATCGTTTTAAAAAGGAAAACTATCAGGTTAAGTGCATTCAATCATCGCAGTAAAACCGATTGCATCATGGCATTTTACGAAGTGAAATTAATGGCGACAGAGAAAAATTGCAGATCGTTTCAAAACGACCCAAAACTGTACAGCTTACATTGTAACGTAAGAAGACACAAAAATTATAATAATATAATTACTTGATTTACAGTCATTGCAATCTCACTACTAGCTTAGCTCGTTTATTTTAAGAATTGAACTATTTAGTGTGAGTTCTGCCCCATTTCACATTATATATTGAAGGGGAAAAAGCAGGTACAAGTACACAAAAGACGCATTGACAGGCTAAATAAAATTGATTGATTAAACCGGTAAAAATGGGCCGTTCAGCCAAGAAACGACCTAAAACAACTAGTAATAGCACCAACCGGGATATGCAAACACAACTTCAAGGATTTGCATGTGGGTTTTGTAGTGCTATCTTCTTCATTTGAATGGAGAGTACGGGAAGAGTTGGTAATTACAAGTCAATGCCACCTGCGCCACGCACTGTTGGCAACGAATGATCTCTGTATACCCTAGTTTACGACTCAATTCCTTGGGAAATCAAGCAATATCATTTGAGAAATTAGCGGTCCATGGTACGATTCGTAAGCAACATATTTATTCTTCTTATGGGCGGATTATGACCAAACCAGGTTTCACTGTCTCAATCTACTATCTGTAATCCTGGGTTGGAATCAGTCCTTGCATTAGGCTGATTTAAAACCCTGTTGGGTTTCAGTCTGAGAATTGTTGATTTCTAAATACTGTCGTCTTATCACACATTCTGTTCCTTTTCCAAGACTTTTTAAAACTTTTCAATTTACATGTATTTCGGAAGTTTCTGGAATTTCTTCCAGGGATTACAGTGACACTTTAATACACACCTGCTATCGAGTTATGGGGACAGGGACAACACACGCGTTGAATTGTAGACGTTATTGAGGTCAGAAACGTTATGCGGACATTTTTGGGCCCCATAACCTGGATCCAAATTTTCTTTTAAAAAAAATTGTCATATTAATGCGAGAAAGGCCTATCCACACACAAGAATACAGTTAAAGTTTTAGTTAAACCTGCGCTATACCGCTTTGGTATTTTTTTCCGTGCATATTACTGACCACGTACATGTTGTCTGGACCGCCAGTTTTATTCGCTGAAATCTTCCTAAGTTCTTTATAAATCTCCCAAGGATAGATTTTAGGAGGGTCTGACACACTAGGCCAATGTGCAGGTAAATTGTTCAAATTATTAGGCTCCTAGGTTTGAGAGAAGTTGGCAAGATAATTATCAATGACGTTAGCAATGAGTTTAGTATTACTTAAATCAATACCATCGATGTCAATAGATAAATCAGTCTTCATGTTCGCTAGGTAACGAATTTCTTTGTGCCATCGTCCAGGGTCAATTTTCTTTAATATACGTACTCGACCAGCATAGTACAGCTGCTTAGCAGATTTAACTTGACGAGTAACCTGGTTTCTGAGGATACGATATCTGACTCTATCTCCATTACTGAATGCGTTTTGTCTGCGCAGTGTTATTTTCTTAATTCGATCATTAAACCATACTGATCAGTATGGAAAAGAGGGGCAAACAACTATATCTGAGCTTGATGCTGATCGATTACTTTTGGCGTCCACCTGTCTGAGTCAAAAGCCATTTTACTGGCCTCTCGCTGTGGTGGGATTCAGTGCGCATGCGCAAACACTAAGTGAGGACATGAACATACGTGATGACGTTCATGATTTGGCGTTCTCCTCGCTTCATCACTTAGGCAGACAGTGTAAAGGGCTGTTTGCACAGTCTCAGTAATTACATCTTTTGTCACTGTTAATCTCATTTCCAAAGTTCTTTTCCCATTTCATGGACATTTTGATACCTGTTTGCCAAGTATTTATGCTGAAGTAAAAGTGCAATGTTAAAAAAAAACGCCTTTTCAATAGCAAAGTCTGCAAAAACGTAGGATATTTTGAGACGTTGCTGACGGCGGCTGTTTCAGTCTAAAGGTGCCTTTCCATCTACGCGTCAACACTTGCGACACGTGTTGCGTATTCGTTAGAATTGCTCCCGGAGCGATTTTGACGGCCGAACGCAACGCACACGTGTGTTATGTTATGGAGTCGATGTCAGTGTCCGTGAAAGTGAAACGCACGAAAGCATCGTGTACGCAATACACCCAAACACGTGCAAATGGAAAGCCGCCTTAACAGACGATGCGCGTATTAGAGTTCTCTCAAATTATACTTTGCAGGACCGTCTCAAAACCTTATTTCACAGTTTAAGCAGCCCCCCCCCAAAAAAGGGGGCGTCCTCGTTTTACAGAAAAGTTTGGGAATTCTAAATACTTAAAAGTATATTTGAAATGAAAATTGCAAAACAGATTTCTACTAAATTCATTACTCTGAAGGGGTGTGAAGGGTTGCCCGAGTAACATTAGCGTCAAGGCTTTTCAAGGAGTGAAATAATCATTACGGGAATTAACGCTCTTTTTAATCCGTAAGACTGAGGGATATAATGAACAGCAAGTTGCTATCTCGAGTGCATTCCTTCCGTCGACAAATCATTCAGGGGAGACGGGAGACGGGAGGCCAGAGGACTGCTCTCTCGATCCCTGGTCTCTTAGGAATTCAGGGCCCGGGCGATTACAAAATGTGGGATAATTGGATCCCATCTCTGTCGACTCTTGGGACTCGCGCATCGCATGGACGCTATTAGCGCAGTGGATTAAAGGCCATCCTGAAATAAGGGAGATAATATGAATCGATGCGTGTCTCCCTTTGACGCGACATTATTAAGTCCCCGTGCGTGTGCTACTCAATCTCGAGTTAACTGATGAATGTCCGTTTGTAAAAGTTCGTTCCTGTGTATCCGCTCTCACTTTAAGTGTAAATAGTGATGACGCGAACCAATTGTTAACGTCCCACAAATTAAGAAGAAATTAAAGTACGGAGCGAAAAGCAAAACAAAATCAAAATGGGCGCGACTGTCAAAGTCCGATGTCTGTAACGGTGGTCAACCTAATTGTTCCAATTGGAATGAGCCCCAATACCTACTACAAATTGGATTCTATATAGTTAAACCAACTCCGCTGTTTTTGGTTACGCCCAAAAGCTGCCAATATATATTTCCAGATCGTGGCAATAAAAACGACAGAAACCCTTCCCCATAAACAGGTATTATTCGGTCCAGTAAGAAACTAACTTGAATTATGCATGACCTGTTGCTTTTCAGGTGCAGGGCTTCGCGATTCGGCGAGCAGCAATTACTCTAAGCAAACACAATTATTCCAGCTCCTAGCTAGACGTGAAGGTAAATGTCACCCTTTCACTTGCAGCGATTGTCGTCTGCCTGCTTGGATTTCTTTCAAAATTGGATTTTTATGAACAGTTTTCGCGATAGGCAGTTTCTCTTTAATCCATCAATTACCGGTAAACAGCTGTCGCTAAACACTGCTCGAAACCTCAGAAATTTGCTGAGGCGAATATTGCACACCATGCTGCACAAAATGCGAAGGCAGTCATCTGTGGAAGTCCAAAAATGATCAAACCACGGATGATCAGGTGTGTCCTAGACGAAATGGGCACGGCGCTGTCGAGTCAGCATGGAGATCAATGAGTGCGTCAGTTAGGTGGGCTTTCAACAAGGCATGACATTTTCCTGCTTTGCCTTCCATAACGCATGATCACTGCCTCCGAGCATCAAACTTAACAAACGCTTGATATTTCGGTCTCCTTGGCGCCAGTTTGGATTACGTGCCTGTTTTCTCTTTATCAAGAAAAGTCGTTTCGCTTGCAACGGGTGATGCTTTCGAAGGTTTGTAGTGGCAACAGCATACGCACTGAGGTGATTTGAGGTAAATCACCTTGATGTCATGTGGTAAATGGCAAATGTGACGGCGGCCACAGAGCATCATTATTTGTATTTTTAGTAAAAATAAGGAACCAAAGGTCTATCAAACCGACTGTTTAAAGCCTGTATCTATCAGGACAATAACAGCGCTTTGCACGATTGCTGGTGGCAGGTCTATGCATTGACAAAGGAGACTTTCGCTGCTCTGTGGTCCAGGCAATATTGTATGGCACAGTTCGTGAGTGCTTTTCCGCATGTGCTCTATCCAAACCTTGACATTTAACCGCACGATTTGTCGGCAGGGCCCACAACTCACACCCACCTCAAATGCGCACATCCAGGTTGGCATGATTTACAGTACACGCACGTACATGTACGTGAACTGGAGAGTGCAAGTGGCAATGAACTCTCCGCAAATCCGTATCTACGTGCATGTAGCCTTGGATGATGGGAATCGTTTTCAGTTTGTTGGTGCAGTGCAGTTTGCCCGAAATCGCAAAAAAGAAAAAAAACTTTCTCGTGAAATCTGCCAAAAGTTAATCGATACTTGTTACCTTACGACCGGATATCACTTCCACTATGATAACCCCCCCCAGTGTAGTCACGTTCCTACAAAAGTAAATTCCGGTAGCAAATAACTTTTTTGTAATACTGTAGTTGAGTTAGGTATAAGTCCAGAGTTTACTTGACTATGTTGAGATCATTACCGTGACCACGGTTAATGTATGGACAAGTGTTTATAATGTTCATAACCGGCAATAGAATAGCGGCACAGTAGCATTTGAGAAAACAAGGGTCATAAGTTCATCTAGAAGCAGTAAGTCTTTCTTCACTAAGCTTTCACAGTCCCTGCGGGCACACAGCACGAGTGTTAACTGACTATGCTGGATCCGACTTATCAAGGAAAATTTAATCTAACATAAAATAAAGATGGAGCTCACAAAATGGCGTCACAGGAAACCAATGTTCGCTGTTACCACTCTTCATTTAAGCGCAACGGGCTAATGGTCTAGCTTTCAGCTACGGATCGAGAGGAATTGAAAGTTGTTGGTGAAAAACGGAGATTTGGGTGAAAAATTAGTGCAAGAGATACAATGAAAGCTGTGATAAACGCAGAGTGATGTGCAGCTGGTACACTAATTTTATAGAGACATTTACCCTGGCTAACGGATTTTTTCAACTTCCGCTCCCACTTCCGCTAACAAGCGTGGCCTACGTTTTGATATGCACAACCTGGCTGCCTTTCACCACGCTTATGTGCATGGCACCCAGAATACGGCAAAGTCAGAGCGCATGCCTCTGGCGAAACCATACAGAGGCTGATCAATCTAGGTCTTTGAATCTAACTTTGCATTTGATGCTATTCCAGTATTCTGAACACTGGCTATTCAAAGAACAGTGCATTTTCTGGATATATTATATGTAGGCCTGACATGGCCTATGTAGCAAACCATTCGAGTTTTGGGCTGATGTGAAGCTGTTTGCGTCACCTGGCAGTCCCTTGGCGCAAAAAAAAACACACATGGCGTTTTATAAGGCTTCGGGGGACTGTTGCATAGAGCATATCTATGGACTTTCCCCGTCCAGACTGCATGCGCATTCAACATCAATTGTGACAGAAAGCCGACAGTTTGCCCCTGCGATGCAGAGCCCCAAGGGGAAGAATACATAGCGCAAACAAGATTAGCTGTAAAATTTAATGAGTAACGTTGCAGGTGGGCATTCGCGACTGCTAAAACAAACTGAACTACGTGAACTGAGTCAAACAGAACCAACAGGAAAAACTTACCTCAGCATTTGTCCTCACCCGTAAATGTGCAATGTGTATGAGGCACTGCGACTTTCATGTCCTGTAGATTTCGAAGCAGCAGTTAAGCCTATTATCCAGCTAAGTACCTGCGTTATCAGCAATTGCTGCCATTATATACATACCCCACATTTATAGCGAAACTGTGGAAACCTGCATGAGCGTAGAATCCGCCAAATGACGGGATGGACTTGTTAATCTGCCATGCTAAACTGAGCTAGTCGTTACTGCCCAAGCCATGCGCGTAACATAATAATCCACCTTTCCCCTTGGCTCGTCTGGTCCCTCGTACATGCGTCATGACCCAAGTTCAAAGAATACCAGTGCGAACTTTTCCACTGAATTTCTTTTATTCCATTGTCTCCGTCCAAGTGGAAATGTGAAAGGGCTACTGAAATGGCACCTCCCGCTTTGCTTTGCCTGCAGCGTGAACAATGAAGAAATAATGGCAGAAAGAGAACATGCCACGATGTACGAAACCACCGTCTCCCTGTCGGTGATTGGGTATTGACAGACGTATTTGTTGGGTAGTGTTTTTTTTTGGGGGGGGGGTTCAAGGCCAGCGGGTGTAGCACATGGCGGAAGTTAGGCACAGTTATTTTCTTCTGATAAAAAAAAACACGTGAATTTGTCGATGGCAGGCCACGTATGTTTCAGAAGGAAGTTATTAACTGCTCGCGTCCCATTTTAGGGTCATTTGCATACGGATACTGAGGGCCATGAGAATTCGTGCCAGGCAAGCAGCTGCTTCATTTCATAAAAATTTACGTTTTATTTTCACCTTTTGGAAATAAAAATACCTGCCCAAAATATTTTCACGGTAAGATAAGGCCTTTTCCTAACGTCTTTCGTGAAAATAACATTGAGAAATAGTACTAGAGTCGTCAAAACTAGTACTTTTTGTGGAAAGCTCTTTACTTAAGCGGTAGTTTGTTTCGGTGTTGATGCGATTTTTGAAGGCTCGAAACAAAAAATTCAATGTTTTCAAAAGTGTACTGTGGTGAAGAAAGCTGTGAAGGTTTTAGATTTACTGACGGTTTTCCGCTAGATTTTTATCTCTTCCCGACCCAACTCAGCACCGGGGTTTAAGCCTTCTAGAGCACACACAAAGAGTTTCAATGTGATTGTTTGTTAATTTTGAGCAAACGAAGTTTTCAAAACGAGAAGGCTCAACAGACGATCAGCAAGTTGCTAAAGCCAATTTCGTACGGTTCACGAGGGTCTGGTCAAGTAACCGCCACGCACGGTTAAAGTCGTTAATTTCCACAAGTCGAATGGGAGTGAAACATAGGTCAGACGTCATGTTAGGCAGGCTCCGCAGTTCTGCCTGTAGAATGTATCTTCATCTAAATTATTTCACTTCAGCAGGGGACGGTGTACTTGACTTGCCCGTTCAAAAACAAAAATTTGCCCCGTTTTTATACACAATGAAACATGAAAACACTGCATCTAATGAGATAACCACCAGTTTGGGATGTTTTTCCAACAAATAATTCAATGCTTGTATCACCTGTTTTGAAAATCAGGGTCTGAAAATATAATAATAATGAGTTTTTTTCACTGTATCGATTTGGCTTCTATCGTCGTCCTGCGCCCGCTGCGTAAATTCCCAGTCCATGTGCAAACTGTCATGAACAGCCAAGCTGTAGGCCCACGCCTATTACCGACAACTGAAGAATGTTAATTCCCACGTGGTGGTTAGTTATTGTGTTCTTGTTACATAAACCCAACATGTAATTTACATCATCTTCACTTCACACAACGTACGACAAGATGTACTCATAACTTGTATACAAGGTCTCGTATCGTTATTTGGCTCGGAGTGGTACAAAGAGCCTCTTAAATTTGAAACAAACTCAATGTAGAAACTCTGTCATGGTCGCAAGCGCGGAATTTATTAGCTTGAACATGATCATGCCCACGGCACACAATAGGGCTAATGTACGGAGCGCCCAACCATGTTATTGTTGTAGATTTAATGGCATGTATATACGACACCCGAGCCCCGTAAATATCCCATAAACAATGGTTCATATGACATGCATAAAAAGGACTTTGCAGTCTTCAGTACTGCATTAGTTGCCAATGGTTACCATTCATGTTTTCATCCTAAACAGACAAAAATTTTCCGAAGGGAATCGTTTCAGTGCACTGAATACTTAAACCGAGCGCATGATACCGGGATAGCCTTGATCAAGGCGTTGGGCGATGATTTTGACAAAGAGTCTCAGGATCGGTCCACAAAAATTAATAATTGGTATTTTTCGGGAGGCACGATTTATATGGAGGCTCTAGAGTAGCTTTGAATTATTCATGATGGCATAACCGCATATCGCTGAGCCCCCCCCCCGTTTTCGCCCAGAAGTGGATGAAAAACAAAAAAAATTAAACCCAGAAGACACCGACCCTACAAGGCAGTTTTTCGACTCGGCATCATGATTCGGACAGCTGACGCACGTACGTACGTGGGGTTATGTTCACCTATACGCACATGTCTGCGGTGGTTCGTTTTGTATATAGCCTTTGTGAGTCTGTGAACAGGGAATTCGTTGTGCTCCGCCGTTGTACTGGACAAGGGTGGCACCTTGTTAGCCGTGGTTTGTGTGCATACGGCCGCGTAAACCGCACTGGACAAGGCTATACTGGGACAGCATCCGATTAATTGCATCTGACTGACAGTGATTAACTTTTAAAAAAGACAGCCATACGAAGCACAGTGCGCATACACATACGGGAGGAATCGCATAATACTACATAATACGATCCTGTTGCCATCAAACAGGTCTCTGAAAAAGGAGCATACTTTTACTACCCAAGCAGATCAGCACTAATGGTAAATCTTTTCTGAAGCATGACCAATTTCGAATGTGCACAATTTAAATGATGCTAAACCGTTAACTCAGATGGACTATGTTCATGAGGTGAGAATCCGCACGAAAAGCACAACATTTGATACGTTATGCTTTAGTTCTGGGGCTCATCTTTTATTTTTATGATAATAGAGTTAATGGCTGTTTATAGAAACAGCTATTATCGTTAAAATAAGAAGATGGTAGGCAAAATTACATGACTCTGAATCGGTCTCCGATGGACCGAGTTCGACAACATCGTTTGTTCACTTCGTACCAGACGGTAGAGTATAGTCAATGTGAGATTTGATGAGGTTCCGGTAAGCTTGTTGGAAATGTAATGGTTAATAGTACCCATGTGCTTTTAGTATTATTTGAAACTCGGCTTTGTCGTGTTGGATGGACGGGGGAACGCGGCTCCAACTGCCGTGAACACAACGCTTAAACGCTGTTCACCATGTGGTTTCCAACTGCCTGCTTTAATATTTGGGAGTGAATCAAGAACCTTCATGATCAGACATAGTGGACTTAAGTACGTAACTTAATTAAGGTTATAATGTGCATAAACTTGGGGAAAATTTATTCGGTGCACTGGACTGGTTCCCGTCCCTATATGGACCAGTAGCTAGCTGCGGTTTAACGTTTGCGATGAGCCCTGTCAGTTTAGATGCTGAATATTTAAGTTTTTGTCAGGCCAGTAGCAATGCATTAACATGAAATAGATTCAGCGCGTAGGCGAGTGAAACACTAGTACCTATCCTTGCTAAGCCTCTGTTGATTACAGTGTGGTGATTTATTTTTCAGTGATTATCACTGGTAAATTATTTAAGGGCCATTTATTTCAAATCAGTGGTTATTAGGTTTAATTTTAGATAAATGAACAAGTTATGGTGAAGTTATTTTTAGTAACGAAGAAGAAAAAGCAAACTATGCTATCGGCTCCTGCTTGATTTGTGCGTTGAGCGGGCATCGTTTCCTCGTTTACATACACCACCCAGAAGGATTCTGCCTGATTTATTACCCGCTACCAGTCCCTATTACGCACAGGAAGGGAACCAGTCTATCGATGCACCAGTCCTGGATGGAGCATTAATACTAAAGACACGATCATAGAGATGACTATTCGCCTGGTCACACTCCACCTTCACTTAGCTGTAATAGGCAATAGGCAACGTAATAGGCAATCCGAGGACACCGTTGTGAGCCACTGCTGACAAGGGGGTTTTGGTTACGCCCAGTATGTGTAGGACGCGGTAGTACTGGTGGGAGCACATAGTACCCACGAGCAGGCCAGGGTTTGCCACGTACTTAGGTTTCCTTTGTTTGTGCACAAATCGCGACAGCAGTTGGATGAAAAAAAACTCCAAGAAGTGCACGGCACAATGGTAAAAATATTCGACTCCCAAAAAGAGCAAACCGTGCACTAAGAGTCATTTGTGCAATAGTAATTCAAGTTGCCGAATGGATTAAGAATTCACTTCCCAAAGACGTATAGAATAGGCCTAATAGTCTCACTACGGTCCTTCAACGATAACTGGATATAGGCATTTCCATTTCCAAATCAGCGAAAGTAGAAGACACCTAACCTGTAACGGCTACAAATCTCCCGAGAGCGGTCCGGTCCGGTGTAACAGCAGCCACTTTCCTCCTCGAACACGGCTAACTTCCAATTAATATAATATCACTGATGCAAGCCTCACGAACTCTGAAGAAAAACAAGCCTGTCGCTGTTTTGTGTTAAACGTTTATCGCTTTCTAATCGATCTAAATAGTTAGAAGCCGAGGCTTAAGCAGGTCACTCTTAAGTCTTATCACCATGCGCGGTCCCCTGCCACAAAAACGCTGTATCAACGCAATCCGTACAACCTTTGAGACGCTGTCCATATTACTTGTGCCGAGGTCGACCCAAGGCCGTCGATCGGTGATACGCGACAGTAGTACTCCCAAGTAATACTTTGTTGATCATGAACTATCGATTGCACTTTATATGGCCATTTGGGTAGGCATTTACATCTTTTTTCTATAACAAAATTAGTAACTTCATCTGTAAGTACGTCCTCGTCTAAACAGCTTGCCTGAGTCATTTTCTCAGTATTATGGTTTGTGACCGAAGAGACATCTATGCTTCATGCCTTGTCAGTTAGCAGACCAAATTGGATAATAAAGAGGGCCCTTCGTCTCTATGGAAGCTGATTTTCTTTCAGAGGGCAACTGGATTTTACTGTTGTAACTCTTTAAGTAAAACAGAGGAAAAGCGAATTTATAAACAAACGGTCACGAAATTTTAAAAAGATGAAGGTGTCACAATGCCAATGAAATAAAACTGTGTATATCATTTTCTGAGTTTCTTTAGGGTCCCCGATTAACCTAACCGAGGGTCTCCAAATAACAATCGTACAAAATCTTGAGGCCTTGAAGTATGAAAAGGCAGTAGAAGAACAACAGGGGTTCCCCAGTTGGCAAAACATTTTTTTCCTTTACCATAGAGGACAGACAAACCCAGTGAATAAAAGATAGTTCGTGTCCTCGGTTCTTTGTGTCCTCGGTCGTCAGTCCTTTGTTCACTTTCTGTGCCTATAGTCTGCAGCAGTGTAGCAGTCTATAGGGTTCGTGTTGGGGTTGGTAAGCCTTCACTGGGTTAAGGGGACAACTTCGTTTGTTCGGCAAACTAGGACCGAGTTGTGCGGACATTACCTGTCCCCATAACGTGTTTGAAGCCTACAAAATAGGAGAAATGTCCTGTGTTTTGTCCCCACAAGTACGGAACGCCATGCCTTGTTAGCCCCCCCCCCCAAGTCTCTGGTCTTTGAACGTGCAAAATTTTCAAAACAGCGCCCTCTATTTCCGCAGCGCCTGAATGTTCGCGAGTAGACTGACTGTACTCCCGGACACAAGTCCACAAGTCAGAAGGGCAAACTGTTCAAGGGAAACAGACTAACTGGTTGGTAGCTCTAGATCCCTTACGACTGCGTAATGTTGATGTCGAATACAAACAGTAGACCATGGGTAGGTTTAACAAAGTTGCAGCCAGCGGATCTACAACAATGGCGGCATGACGTGCAACGGGCTACTACGAGCCTTTGCTCTGTGATTAAAAATGCCACTCATTTCCGTGTCTGTTGTCAGTCTCCAGCCAACCCTACTCCCTCCTCCCCACCCCCAAAAAAGCATCGCTGCATCCATTCTGGAACTTTTGTCTAACCAGAGATCGGTCGAGTATTTGGGGGGGCCTTACGTGGTTAAGTATACACAATTGTGCACTGTGGCGGAATAGTTAGTTTGACGTAGGACATCGGACATATGAATGTGTTTCTGCAGCAATATTTCATTTTCGGGATATTGCGAGAACGACCTTGCATCAACTATAGCTGCGCAAGCTGGAAACTGACCCAACGAATTCAGCCTGGGGCACGGCAGCTGTGGCAGTCCGCATTTAACTGAATAGGGTGACTCGGGGTGAAAAAGTACGAGGTCCATATGATCCCCCTCACAGTGAGATATTTTCCGTACAAACCAGTGTGAATATCCAATGTCAAACATCCTCCTGTAGACAAAAACAGATAGTGAATGTCCAATATAGTATCGAACTAACTCAAGTTTCATCTGTTTACTTGATTGAATTTACCACGAAAGACAGCGTACAAATTAAAGGAACAACCACCGTTTCCTTCAGTCCTTACAGTTTTCTGTTTTTTGCCTCTTTTTCGGGCTATTAGAAGTGTTTAATGCAGATATAATGTTATATTGCCGGGTCAATGAGAAAGTCCATAGGAAACAAAGGATTTTTTTCGTCGATATTGTCGCCCTTTTGCTCAAGTAGACATCAAAAGTAAGTGGGGGGGGGAAGAAGTCCGTAGAAGGTCATGTTATGGGAATAATGCAACCAAAGTCATCCCCCCAAGACCATCAAATCCACGACTATGTGTATATGAACCTGTCCAATCTGAAGGCTACATATATCGCGTTCCGAAGGCGATGAGCTTCAGGTAGTGAGTACTGACAAATTAGAGTGGTTCTGATTCCCCAGAGAATAGGCTTTCCTAGAAAGGAAATTGTGTTATTGCTTGCCATAGTCGGTGGCCAAGGTTGTTTCCATTTAGTTCTGGTTTATGAAGCACACGTCCATGTATTCGGTTACCGTTCGCAGGTAAAGTGCCGCGGGGAATTAGTGTGATCTCCACGCAGTCAGAAGTTAACTGATGAGCTTTCGCATTCAATCAGCTTTCTCCATGCACATCCCGGGGGTAAAGCGCCAGCAAAGTACCCAGTAGACAATCCGATCGACGGAGCAACTCCAGTGCTACATCCAGGTCTTGGATTGAAAGAGGACAAAAATGGAATTTTCTTTCTGAAAATGAACTTCTTCATTTGTCAACAGTGAAAGAATCATACCACCAAGAAAGGTGGTAGTACGTTTTCTAAACGGCTAGCGCTGTCGATAAAAAATTCTCAAGGAGTGGCAACTCGCTACCCCCTCCCCTTCCCTGCTGGATACGCCCCTTTGAGCAATTCTCCAACCAGCAACAAAAGTATCATCCCATGAGCAGTACGGATGTATGTGGGAGACTTGTACATTAACATACTTATCTATGCCTTGTTTATAATTATTAATTTATTTCTGCAGTGCAGATGTCATTTTTATCTTCCGGCAATAAGTTGTTGGCTTTGGAATATATTAAAGACAGCGTGACCTGCGACATTTTTTTTTCAGTTTGAAATAATTATGTTAGGTATTTCGGGTAACATTCTTTGGTATATCTTCAGATCGTGTGATCGTTGGTTGAACAATTTTATCTTTAGTCCCAAGCTTTAACCTGCCATGTTTTGTCAAAAATGTTATTCGTGCACTCCATAAAATCCATTTAATTGGGTTTTTCCCAGCTTAGGGATTTTTTTAAATGTATTATAAATATGTACACATTCTGCTGTCTATATTTCGTCATTTTTCCACTTTCTTTGTACAAAAAACTGCAATACTTACTATTTTGAAATATTATAATCTCGACAATTCAAATCACGGAAGGTATACTTATTAAGTATACCTTCCGTGATTTGAATTGTCGAGATTATAATATTTCGACAATTCAAATCACGGAAGGTATACTTATTAAGTAATTATTGTGATCACTTTTTCCATTAAATGCTTTCATTTAAATTTAATTTGGTTATGCTACAAGATTAGCAATTACACTTTTTTTTCGATAACCACACCAACATCACAAGCAGTAAAGCTACAATAATTTGTATTATTTCCAGTTCGTTTTTAAGGCGATGGCACCGCTGTCATTAGCTGGTCATGTTTTGTTTCTCCAGGCAGCGGTCGCTTTAGGAATTCTTGCAATCTTGCATCCAGTCTCTGCTCTGTCTTGGCTAGGGCCTGGTGTAATTTCCGTGCCCCACCCGCAGTGTGGGGCCGGGGTGGTAACAGCACCGGAGCCTCCCCGCTCGGAGACAAATCTGAATCGGGTAAGCCGTACGCTCTCGACCTGATGGCATCATTCATGAACTCGATGTGACTCATTGCCGATATTTTCCTCACTCGTGGGACAACGGTGCTGGGTCGACTTCTCGCGTCCGGAGAGGTAGGAGAGCCCGGTAAAAGGACCGTGGGTCGGATAGTGACTGAGATTGAACGCTGGTGTCTCTGATGGTTGGCTCCTCCTGCGTTGCTGAGGAGGACGGGGCGGATTCCTAGCTTCTCCGCGCGGGTCAATAGTCGAGGTTTCTGAGGTTGTCCCGGAGAATTAGAACCCTCCTTTGAAGAGTCAACCTCTCCGTGTTGTGCTGGCAGGTCGTCAGCCTGAGGTGCTCCGCCTCGTGCACTCTCTGCTGCGTTTCCCAACCCGTCGGGGGAAGATAGTCCAGGAATTTCCGACCCTGTGTCACCACGGTCACTCGGGCGGTGCATGCGCATCCCACGTGGGATCCGTGTTGGCAGTTCTTGGGGGAAATTAACTGGGCGCAAGGGCGAGGTTTTCATCTGATCCCTTGGGGAGGCAATTTCACTCGTGTGTACAGTGCTGTTTACGGGGGTCGAGTCCGCTGAACTTGTCACCGTATCCTCTGCGTGACGACGCCATCGGAGCGGTGCCGATTTTGGACGCGACAGTTGGGGCAGAGGCTTATTTTTCAAATCTGAGACACTGTCGCTCGTCTCCTGGTCGATTTTCAAGTTTTGGAGACAATCTTCAAAGATATTCTCACCGCCGGATTTGTCACTCTGAAGTGCCTCTGCTCTTAGACCAGTAATAGATGCCGTGGGTGTATCACGATGTTCCTGTCCCTTGTCCGCGCCGTCCATCGACCTGGACCGCGCCCTTCCGGGTCTTCCACCGGTATTCCTCTCGGTGTTGAGTGGACGGTCGCCCGCTGCGGTTGCCGGCGGTGGTCGCGGTCTGTTTTCGCGATTGGCCAGGCAGCTGTCCCCCTCCTGCCGCTGGAGGCAGGCCAGAACGTCCTGGGTGCTCAGCCGTCGTTTGAACAGATATACCATGTTCTTGTGCGCGTTGGCCTCCATCGACGCCAGGTGCTTCTGCAATTTCTGGGATTCCAGCTTGTTAGCCCTTTCGGTCAGAGCTGAGCGACTGCTGTCCAATGAGATCTTCCTCCGCCGTGCCTTGCTGCCCGCGTCCATGGTTGCTCTCGGTGGAAATCGCACTCTCTTCCCTCAAGTCGAAATGGCCTTAGAGGTGCTCTTAAAAGTCATTGACTGATTCATGACAGTTTCAGTCGACACATTAAATAATTTCTTATCATTAAAAAAATCACATTAATTTCTGGGGTGCTTTTGTGTGTTGCGACGCTGTTGTAAAATGTGCCCAGACTCGCTAGAATCCTGAACGTATAGAAAATTTTATTGGTGGAGATTCAGAGAACAAACGAGTTTGAAATGCCACAGTCAGCAATTTGATCACCAGTGGAGATCTCCTTTAGATTTACACCACTTGGATTTCCTAACAAAACGAATCTGAACCGGTCAACAATACTTCTGTCTCTTACACGATCTGTTTACCTAAAAGACTTTACCCTAACGACACTGCATAGCCACAGACTAGGGCAGTTTGGATTTAGAGTGCAAGACAAACTGACGAGGTCCCGCAAACAGAGACTGAATGCGCCTCGGATGAGAAAACCAAACAAAAAACCGTGGCTCGGGTCCCTATCTATGAACTTGATTTAGGAAAATCGCCCTTCACAGGATTGGCCTATTCAGATACTCCAGATAACAGCACAACGCGGTTTAGATCAGTACGCTTGTGATAAGGATGTATTATGTTCCCTATGGACGAACTTTGAGGTGTCTGTGATAGGAGGGTAAACTTATAGGATGCAAATCAGGGGGCATGAGCCACGCCCCCAACAACGACTTCACAAAGTGTAATTAACGACTGAGAAGAGAAACAGTCTTCTTGGAAATCGCCAAGACCTTGACCTGTGGAGCATGTTGCACCTTCATTCACTTCACTTAATTCATATTTATTATTTCTTGACTGAAATGAAATCCACATGTTTGGCCACTCCAGATAAGTGCAATTTAACTCGTATGGAATATATACATGTAATGAGTTTACCGAACACAACAAACCTATGCACTGAAGAGCTGACAGAAATTCATTCCCTTCACTTTTCAACTCTTAGAGAGAGGGGAGCCTACTTAGGAACCGAATCAATCAGTCCGTCCATTGACATTAATTATAACCTGTTAGGTATTATTTTCAAAAGAAGCTGCTTCTCAGTGCGGTTTATGTTGCTGATAATTCAGCGAATGTTAACGTAATTGTCAAGCAAAGACTTTAATAACATCTGAAAATTTAAGTTAAGAATGATCATTTGTCCATTGTGATTTAACAAATTTCTTAGTTCATGAATTCGTGAATTTTGTGTTTCAGTATGCATTATCATTTTCTCTGAATCGTGAATTGCATTCTCTTTGCACGGGCACACCCAGTATAAGCGTTGGCTTATTGTCTGAACTCCCCGTGCTATAATAAATAAGTTCCTTTAAGTTTTTGCATTTACATGTACCGAACTACTTTATAAAATGGAAATTATCCTGAACCTTGTTACCATAATTAACATAACAACATGTTAAACATAATATTAATAACATTATATTCTTTTATTTACATTTTGGTTTCTAGCCCAGCTAGCCTTAAAAAGAGATACATGAGTGTACAAACTTGTTCTGGTTGTAAAGAATCAAAAAGAGAAGACGAACCGATCAGATCATCTCTAATCTCCACATATTACATTCATTCAAATTCTATAGTCAATCCTGATCCCTCCATTTTTTCCCTGAAGAGGGCGTTCAGTTCTTCGTTCTGTGCAACGGTGAACATCGTCTTCCAGTCTCCAACAGTTCCTGAAAATGCAAGAGGATACAGCAGCAGAACACAAGAGGTAAGTTGACACTACATAGTGCCAAGGTTGGAGACTTTTGGGAATGATTCATTGGTTCTCACCGCCCTTATAGGGCACGAGGCAGGGCAAATGCCTGTACTTTTTGTCGACTGAGCACTCCTTTGACAGAGTCAATTTGAACAACTGTTACGGGTCAACACGTGACATGAGCGCACTGAATGTATGCAGTTCAGGACAGCATGTAAACCACACTGATCTGTGGGTCAGTAGCTGTGGCGTATTCCCTTCACAAAAGTTTGGGAAAGGCACCGGCCCTCCCCCAGCGCTGCTGCTTGAATGCGTGAAAATGTTATGCAAATAGGTAATGCGCTACGAGATAAATGCGCTGTTTATTAATGTACATATTACACCATGTTCAACAGAGAAACCTGTATAGCAAAACCTATATGTCAAAAATAAATCACGAGCCGTGTGAATGATCAAAACATCCTGGGGTGGGGCTTTACGGATCAGTCCAATAAACATTGTCAACCAACTCATCAAGAAGTAGGAGAACACTGGACTTGTCCCCCTTGTCTCCTCATTTTAATATCTATAGAAAAGACCCTTTCTAGCAACAGGTTCGGTCGGTTTAATTTCTAAAAAAATCACACTACGTTTACCAATTCTTTCGAACTGGAGAAGCTCACCTTTCCTAAGAATCGAAGGGGCCCCTAAACCTCCTTTATCAGCAGGTGGCTTTGCCTGATCGTCAGGGGGCGCACTCTCTTGATCACTCGGTGGAACCGATGGTGGCGCTTCTTTGGCGCTAGGCTGAGAGAGGTTAAATCGCGCCTTCATGCTCTGAAAGCTGCATAACTCGACCACCCGGTCCACTGCGTCATCCGACAGGTGCTTTCCCAGGAAATCGGTTATTTGTATGACTGCTCTCTTCTTGTCCTTTATCATCAAGAACCAAGTTTGGCAAAGCGTATGATTAAAACGAGATATGTCTTTACTATTTTCAATTATGCACACCTAACAAGTCACCAGATTTTTAAACAGTTTAAAACGGTCACTCCTAGTTCTCTCCAGAATCACACCATAATCACAAAAGAGGCACGTGGATAATGCAGTCTGAATCTTACGTGACTAACGCTGACCCACCATTAAACAATCTTTTTTCAGGTATAGCGTCTCATAGCTCTGGTTATACTTAATAAGAAATTTAAAAATTGAGAAGCCTGATTTTTTTAAGTGGGAAATAATTGTATCCCGTAGGGGCAAAATGTATGCAACACGCGCGCGTTTGGCGCAGAATGTGCAAAACCAACATTCGGTCATTTTATCAGTCTATCTGTCTATTTACCTGACAATTATTTTCATGTAAATAGACTGATCCGTTATAATCCCGCGGCTTCGGCACCCACGGTTATTTGGGCAATCACAACAGTGACTCTGATTAATGCCCGAGATCGATGCACAAAAAAGTCCGACCTGGTTGGAAAATGCAGTGTGGCATCAGAGAGAAACAAATTAAAGACATGCAACCACCAACCTGCACAGTGGGCGGGGCTAGATGGATCGGTGTAAGGCTTTTTATATACAGAGATCTTTGCGTGAAGAAGCTCTCTTGCGTGATGCTCTTACAATAAATTGAAAGGCATTCATACCCCCCCCCCAACTTACCTTTATCATGTCCTCGTATTTCAAGAATAAGAAGTTTTTGTCATAGCGATGCTTAGTCCAGAAGTCCAAAACGTGGGGGAACCACGACCCAAACACCACTTGTGAATAAAGAAGAAAATAAATCGACAGAGATTTTTGTTTTAAATGTGTCATTTGCCCCCGGTTAGCAAAAAATGAGATAATCTCTGTGCATGAAGTGAGTGCTCTTATCAGTTCTACATGCGATGAATTTGCTCAGAGTAAACGTCTTTTACTTACTGCTCATTTTACCTTTCTCATCTGCTGGAACTGAAAAGCCAGTTAAAAAATTTTATACTCCTGTTCATTTGAAGTTAAGTGGACAGCGCATTAACGGCTCTCTAGAGTTCATACCTAATTTACAATAAAAGAGAGAAGACGTTGGGCATTCTCTTAAATTGTACATTATTATTAGAGATGAGCATCCAGAAGGTCGATTGGAAAGCACCATGGTTGAGATTTTATGGGAGTTTCTTGTTTCAAATGGAAAACAAATAGTCAAAGACAAACTGACCTCTACCTTCCAGAGAAATGCACATGGATATCCCAGCGTCGAAATCAAGAGCATGCATTTAACTGCGTCCCCAAAATATTAGCGGCTTAAATGAACTTACTTTCCTCAGAAAAAGACAATTTGACGAAGTAGTCCCACTTTTCGTACCGAGAATCAAACTTCATGGGCTTCACGAAGTTCCAGTTCGACACAGTCGTGTCTTTTGGGTTTCGGATGACGTACACGACCTTCAATGACGAGGATAATACAATTGAAAATATAAGCTTCCATGCGTACCAATCAACTCCAAAACAGCAAGGGCATGTGTACGTGTGTTAAGGTTTTGTGTTCAAGCGTCCTAGTATTAGGTCGTGTCTGGTGGTTGTGGACGAGGCTGGAAGTAAACGTGCGCAGATGCAATTGAGGTTCTTCCAGCTTTGAAACATGGAAGTTTACACAGCCTTACTAACTTAGAGCAAACCATTCTGAGAACAAACACTTCCAAAAGACCTCCCTCTGACTGAGAAAGACGGAAAGTCTCTATGACCCCTAAACAAGTTATTGTCAGTTGAATTTTGATACTGAGAGCAGCCATTCAGAACTCACACTTCCAGAAAAGAAAAACACGTTCCAGAGCGATGCATGTAATCACTACAGGTTATGAGGCTCTGAGCGCACTGCTCGTGGGCTTAGCTTTCGAGTCGTTCTCGGAATAAACTTCAAGTAGGGATTCCTTGAATTGGGATATTAACAGGGGATAGGTTGATTTCTACGGGAAAAGGCATCACCTTTCCTTTCCCTTGGTATATCTGGCTGGGCATGAGCTCCTCCGTTAAATGCGTCATAATCACCCGTGGGGCTGTCCACTGCGCCATCGCCTTGTATTGCGGGGGACGGGGTTCCTTAAAAACCGACCTTCCTGGCTGGCTGAGGTCGAACTCCACCGGGTGGGACTGTTGGGCGCGGTTGATTCTTTCCTCATGGCCGTCCACAAGTATAAGATTGACAATCTCCATGGCCCAGTGTGTGCCTGAATCAGAAGGGATTCCTCAAAGGTCATTCAGATACCTGGAGAAGAACTCCCAAAACGTTACCTCTTTGCATATCACTCCCTTTGTTTGCTGCGTTTTGCAACATCACTGCAATCGTCATGTTTTAGCTTCGTTTTTGTTTTGTTTGTCTCCCCCTCTGACAGCAAATTGCTGGCGCAGGTGCACGAGGCATTGTGGAAAACAGATCCCTCTTTTGCTCTAGCTCCCGGCACGGCTAAATAGTCTTTAAAAGCTTCACCTTCAGATCGATAGGCTGTGTTCCCAGGCATTGTGCCCTCCAGAATGCTGAATCGCGCCAGTACATTTCTAGCACAAAAAGCTTTTTGTTGGCATCTTTCATAACATTTGTGTATGCAAAACAGCACATTGTATTATTTTGCTGGCATTATCGGGGCTTCCTGGAATATAATGATGTCATGGTCTTACGTGCAAGGACTACCAGCATCTTTTCTGTTGTTTTGTCACGTGAATGACGCTCAAGTATCACACTTACCTGCTTTTGGGTAGGTGACAATCCACACGTCATCGTCCCACACGTCGTAGTCCTTCAGTGCGTCCAGCGCTTCCTGGGTGACAAACCATGGCCACGTCACTCCGTAAAGTTTGACCGTGCCGGGTTCGGCGGGTTGATTAACTTCATCTTTTCTCTCTGTCATTCCCAGTCTTTTGAGGGACCCGTCTGCTGGCTTCAAATGAAGTTGTACGTGTACAGTAAACTTTTCCAGCCCTGCTATACACCGGTGTACCGTAGTATGAGGTGAATTGGATTGGTACTGGATATTTCTACTCTACTTTGTAGAGAGCTATGTTACTAAAGGGAGGTCCATCTAAACTCCCATGAAGCCAGACAGGTTAAAATTCGTGTTCCTTGGATGGGCTCAGTCGTCCGCAGGCGGACGACTGGACCAACTATACAGTTTTTTAAACACTTCATCGACCGCCAGGGAGATTTCGCGTTTTTCAAGATAAACTCTTTGAAAACCTTTTGAACATCCTTGAGATCCTATGCCCTGCAGACATGAGTAAGCAGTGCGAGAATTTTTTTAACAGCAAGGATTTAGCAGGATTTATTTTCGTGTGCAAATTTAATACAACACCGATTGCGTTTTCGCATATACAACAAATGGATGAATGAAAAGCGCGGGGTGCGCGTACCATTTTTTTAATGTATGCTATATACCGATATACGAACTTTACGGGATATTATGTCAATATTTCCATTGACATTTTGATAAGAGATAGATTTGATAATAATGACTGGGCCTTCCGTGTTCTATACAAAGGATCCGTTTGAGAGTCGTTTTCTCAGCTTCGTTGGCTTTTTACTATAGCATATCCTTTTTACTGTAAACTGCAAAACGCACCTTTTACCACAAGCCCCTATGTAAACGGCAAAGAAATAATATCTTTGCCTTCCCTGTTGAACTTCTAGGCTCGGTAGGTGGCATCCTCGCTCAGTGTCTCCCTTTGTTGAACTGTGGTTCCTTTCCATTTTGAGAGCCAGTCATAAAGGTCAATTTGGAAACGTTATTTCCCGTTTCGCTCACCCCATGTTCTTACACAAAAAAAGGTTTGCGGGTACACCATGTGGGAAATATCTCTTTTGTGAAGAGGTGTGGTTCTGAAAAGAACCGGTGAGAGCAGGTCTCGACGTTTCGGCCAGTGTACTCTGGCCTTCCTCCTCCTCCTCCTTTTTGTGTGACACTCCCACCATGCAAAGCTTCAAATCTTACCCATGTTCCTACTTTCGAATCTGTGTTGATTTTTTTTTTTTTTTTTTGGTTTTTTTTTTTTGCCTATTTCCTTTTCAAACTGGAAAGAAATATCCTGGAAACTTTTCTGTCACTGGCAGACGGATTGTCTGTTGACTATTATAAAGCTATATACTGTACACGTCTGAGAATAATTCCAAACAATTCAAAGTCATGGTAGGCCTACATTAAGATCAGCACAGGAAGATCGATAGAACAACCCTTTACACAGGGGTGGCACTTCGGACTCGCCAATAGGCCTATACACTGAAGGTAAATTTAACCGCGCAGGAAGATATCTATGGTGTAAACTGCACAGCACCGACTGCCAAACAAGCGAGGCGTTTAGCCCCGGTGCGCACCACTGTTAACGGAGTTCAGGACAAATAGTGCCCTTAATAAGAATGTTGGTCACAGACTGTTGCTGCCTAAAATTTAATTAACGTGATATCTAGAAAGGTTACTCCACTTGAAGGCAAGTTGGAGTTAGGCGGCGACTGACGGCAATCCGTACTGTTCAAACAAAATCTACGAACTTCAAACCCTGTTTAACGCAATTATCAATATATATTTATAATTTTAAAACTACATAGGAATGAAATTATCAAGTATTTCACAAAAATGTTCTTTACACTAAGAGTAAGCGAAATTGTAGCCAAATAGTTACTTATCACTATTTTTATCGGTTTTGTATACTCTTTAGACCTTAAGACCAGCCACCATTAAGATTCTTTCCCTTAATTTACCCCTAAAAATTAGCAGATCTAACTTCAAACCATGTCTGGCACATTCACGCGTCGCCATTGTTATCGTGCACTTTGGTTTCACCCCAGCCCAGTGTGAGTCAGCGACTATAGATACGAACTCTGAACTCAAAACGGTCTTTGGTTGTCAACGTTTAACGTGCCCGTGGCAACTTTAGACAGAAACCTTCTCACACTGCACTACAAAACCTGCTCGAAATAAGACTTAAGTCATAGTTCGTTATGTCACTCAACTACCGTGGTCACGAGGTGTGAGTTCAAAGTGGGATGCCGCCATGAACCCATCAAGACCCACGGTAACGGTGGATAAAATTACAAAGAATACGGACTCACCTCGTTTGAATTCGGCTGTGGCCGGAGAGAGGCAGAATTGCACATACGGGCACAATGATATACACGTACATGTATGTGGTATATAATGTCTGCAACACATATATTATTATTGTGATGATTTCGTCGCCCGAAAGGGCGTCGCTAGCGGCTCGCCAAAGAAAGGTTTTTTATTTCCTTACTTTTGGAATCCGTACCTTTATTTTCAAAACGAACAGACCACAGAGAATTGCTGAAAAGGACCAAATGGTTTGGTAAAGTTTTTAAAATGGTGGCAGTCTCAAACAGGAAATTACTAGGAAGAAAATGGAAGACGATCAGTTTTTCAACTTTACTTAACTCTTTATTTGGGAACGCAGTGGTGTTTTGCGTAAATAAAGGAACTAACCATCGCCCTATCTCCTCCTGTTTGTAACTGAAATAAGCATAGTGCACTAATATAAAAATGGAGGTTTGAATAGCAGATTTGCCACGAATGAAATAACTGTGACGTGAGGGATTACATCATCATGCATACAAAATGAAGACAGAGAGGAGTTTAAACATGTTATTCAAATTGTACTGTCAGACCAGATCCCGCCATTTTTTCCTTGAACAGGGCGTCCACCTCTTCATTTTGTGCAACGGTGAACATTGTCTTCCAGTCTCCAACAATTCCTGAGATTCAACCGAATATAAAAGCGAATTACATGTACGAAGTCGAGACATCGTCACGTATCAGCTAGACATTGAAATTAAAAGAAGGGTAACTTTTTTAACTTCTATGTAGGCTTTCAACTTCCGTTCTGATACACTACGTACTGTCAAATTACCATAGTTTTTTCAAAAATTGCATTCACACAGTTTTAACTACCTCTCCAAACTCATTTTTTAAAGACGAATACCTTTCCTGATTATTGAAGGGGCTCCCAGGCCTCTTTGACTCGGAGGTGACTTTGCATGTTCGCCAGGGGGCGCATTCTCTTGGGCGCTCTGTGGAGCCGAGGGTGGCGCTTCTTTGGCTCCAGGCTGGGCGCGGTTAAAACGCGACTTCATGCTCTTTAAGCTGCAAAACTCGACCACCCGGTCTATTGCTTCCTCCGACAGGTGCTTGCCGAGGAAATCCGCTATCTGTATTACCGCTCCCCTCGTGTCCTTTAAATTCAAGGAATTCAACTTTTATGAAACATTTCCGGGAAGTAATTTTACAAATACAAAAGCAACTATAAGTACAAGTTACAAGTGCCTTTGTGTCAAACTTTTTTTTTCTAGCTCAAAGTAATTTGGGGTTACTTACTTAGGAAGAACATGTCTGTTTTCAGTCCAACAAAGTCACCGCCTTTACTGGGATGATTTATCTTGGAAGCAACGAAGCAGACTAAACCCAGTAACAAATTGATTTCGTGACAACAAATCCAACACGGAATTCAATCACGATGTTATTCTGGAATCAGTAAGTAAGTCATCACCGAAAACAAAACTTACAAGGCTGTAAAAACTTAGCTGGACACAATGACACTACATTTTGGGGTTCAGTGGTCAAGCAGGCGTGTTCTGCCAGCTGCATTTTTTTTCTGCAGTCATGAAGAGTTTCGGAGTTTAATGCACATGCGTGAAACATATCTGGCAACAGAATACCAAGTCGCCAAATTTGGACATATAGATCGTGAAAAGGGAATTTATTTCAGTCTTAAACTGTGGGGGTGCCGTGGTCTGATGACATATCTACGGTCGGATTTGAAGCAAAGCTTACTTTCCCACACGCGTATTTACTTCATTGATCGGTTCACTTAAGTACTACTTCTCAGTTACATAGATTCCACTCCTATTGTCATTTATGAGTTTTGGAGGATTTTGAAGCACTCCACAAGACTGTGGCATGCGCATTTCAGTGCATTGTTTCGGGGGAAAAGGTAGCCACCGTCTAACGCTCGTACAATCGGCGTCATTCCACCGCACGACTTACCATTTTCATGTCCTCGTACTTCAAGAACAAGAAGTTCTTGTCATAGCGATGCTTCTTCCAGAAGTCCAAAACGTAAGAGAACCACGATCCATATATTACTGAAAAAAAGGGAAAAAAATGACCGGGCAGATATTTGTAGGGCTTACTGTGATATAGGGGCTCTTGTCCACATCTTGTTGGTAAAACCATGAGAATATTTGATGCAATTAGTAGCAGTAACACAAATTCCGCTAACTGAATGTACTTTGTAGCGAAGCTTGACCTCGCAATTCTGTCTAGATCTGTTAACGCGCGCTCTGAAGTGCTGGAACTTTTAACTTTAAATAAGAAAATTATTGATACATATCAGTATATTATCTAGGTTTCCACATTGGATTATATTCCCTCATTGGAACATTTTCTGCCAGACTTATAAGAAGGAGTGACTCAGAGACTTACCCTCATCAGAAAAACACAGCTTAACGAAGTCGTCCCACTTTTCATACCGAGGACCAAACTTCAGGGGCTTCACAAAGTTCCAGTTCGACACAGCGGTGTCTTTCGGGTTCCGAATTACGTATACAACCTTCAGTCACGGAGGAAAGACCAACAGGAATAAATGGACGTCACCAGCAAGCAGCCAGACGTATTTTGTTTGCACCACAGATATGCAAGGAATACGCGTATTCTGGTGTCTTGTCTGAACAGTCCCCTGACGTCTCTGAAGTTACAACAAATCACTACCACTGGCAAACATAACTTGTTTAGGAAATCCTCACCCATATTTAGGTGTCCGTCCGTTTGTCCTTCCGTGTTTGAAGCCAACTTTTCCAAAGGTGGCAGGCAAGATTGTATTAGAATCATTTCAGTTAAATTAAAACGAATCACAACTGTATTACCTTTCCTTTCCCTTGGTATATCTGGCTGGGCATGAGCTCCTCTGTTAAATGCGTCATAATCACCCGCGGGGCTGTCCACTGCGACATCACCTTGTATTGCGGGGGACGGGGTTCCTTAAAAACCGACCTTCCTCGCTGGCTGAGGTCGAACTCCACCGGGTGGGACTGCTGGGCGCGGTTGATTCTTTCCTCATGGCCGTCCACGAGGATGAGATTGACAATCTCCATGGCCCAGTGTGTACCTTCGCGAAAAGAATCGATTTGCCAAACTTCAAGATTGTCACGAGCGTCACTGAAACGGCTGGGTTTTCTGTAGCAGACGTATTATCGTAGAAACCAAACTTATTTTGTTTCTAAGGAATTTAAATCCTATTTATATCATTTTCGTCGCCAAAATCTGAACAGCAATCCTCGAAAATGTCGCTAAACGAGAGAAGTATTTTTACCTTTTAAAATGCCGTCATTCCGAACCAACACTTTCTACTTTTTTCAGAGCACCCAAGCAGGACAATTTTAAAAGGTATTCACTTGATAAATTCATGATTTTTTAATTATTATTTATGACCAAAGCAGATATGACACTTAAGTCGATTGTACCTGCTTTTGGGTAGGTGACGACCCACACGTCATCGTCCCATACATCGTAGTCCTTCAGTGCGTCCAGCGCTTCTTGGGTGACAAACCATGGCCACGTCACTCCGTAAAGTTTGACCGTGCCGGGTGGGGCAGATGGATCCTGGGGGCTACTTCCGTCTGCCATTCAGTGTCTTCCGGGCTCTAGCTCCTGAGACTGGATGACGAGACACTACACGATCAATTAACCTTAGCTCCAAGCTTGGAAGAACGAAATTCAGACCCCAGATTTCCTTTTTATGTAAGCTCTTTAGGTCAACATGTATAAATGAATATGCCCATTGTGAGTTGCCAGGGCCCTCGCACATACGGACTTTATACTCTGCACTGATTCACACTGTTGATCCATCCATGATCCAGCCGACCTACTGTGGAGATTTGGGTGACCGTAATGCCGTCACCAAATAAACATCGTCCCGAGGTTATGCAAAGATCTTATAATGGTCATGCACGGCAGCCATTTTTCCGGTTAGTGTGTTTGTTCCATGGGGATACGCATGAGTAGACTTGCCTATCCCCTGCTAACAAAAGCACTAACCAGGAAGATGCACGTGGCTACCTCTACAACTCATGTCACAAATGGCGCTTTTAAGTGGGAGAACATGAACAGCCCATTCCATACTACATGTATATATTGACCTATTAAATTCACAAATCCATATGGATTGAATTTAAATCTTGGCCAGTTTATTACTACTCTGACCATTGTCACATCATTTAACGAATTTTAGCCTAATTTATAATTTTAAATTGGCTTATATCTTTTTGTTTAATTTTAATTTCATTTAGTTTAATTTAATTGGTTGTTAACTGTAGTTTTAATGTTATCTTATACTGTTTCGGCCACGAGAGGAATGTAACTAAACCAAAAACCAAGCCAACCAACTTTATACGAATATACTAGGCTGCGTGCTCATGCAACACAACTGCAACCTTACAGTGGACAATCAAAGCATTGCACGGTCAATTTTGGACTATGCCCAAATTACTTTAGGCCGTGCTCTATTTTAGATAGACTTCCACACAGGGCACGTAGTCTGCCATAAGTGCCAACCTAACCTAGGCAGACATTCCTTGGTCTGAGTTTGTGTGTGCTGCTGCCATAAACGGTACGCGAAATTTGCATAAAGTAAACCAGCAGCAATTCACAAAATTCGGAATTTGCGAGAGAGAACATAAAATTATAAAATTCATGAAAATAAAATGAAACAAAGCATGTTGAAAAAAATCCTGCCAAATAACCCTGTCTTAGGGAAACCCTCATCGTAATGATGAAAAGTGAAACGGAGACAGTTACCCTGGGAATTGGTCGACCATAAAGAAACAATGAAAAAATAATGCAACATGCACAGTTGAAGAAATTATGTGACTTTCAAACGTGTGGCCAAATATCCGCGATAGAAGAAATGAGTTGTTGTCCTGCTCTTTCGCACTTCTTTTCGAATCTGCCTTTGTTCAGACCTCGTCGGGTCTCTTCCTGCGCAAAGAATGCTCCCTATATTCGAGCATTAGTAAAACCTGGCAATTGTCCAAATCTGGCGATCGTGGTGTTATCTGAAAAGGCACGCCATCCTCTTTCAAGTGATGTAAGTTTCATCTCCATGTTTGCTGTGGTTGAGGAAATATCCGCGAAAGAAGGCATGAGTTGTTGTCCCACCGCTTCGTATTTCTGTGGATTCTGCCTTTTTTACAAGTATAGAAAATCCAAACATTGCCCAAATCAGGTAATCGTGGTGTCATCTTTAAGGGCACACCCTCCTCTATCCATTGATGTAAGCTCCATGTTGTCTCACTGCTTCGTATTTTTGTGTGATTCTGCAATGTGTATAGCACCCTCTAAGAGTCCGAAAATATTTATGGTGTCATCTGAATGGGCATACACTTCTTTATCTAATGGTGTACGTTTTATCTCCATGTTTGTTGTAGTTGAGGAAATATTCGCGAAAGCAGACAAGGGCTGTTGTCCCACTGCTTGTATTTCTGTGTGATTCTGCCATTGTTTATGCCCGACAGGCCTTTCCCCCGCACAGGTAGTTACCTATATTCAAACATAAAAAAGTCTGAAAATTGTTGAAATCTAAAAAACCAAAGTCGTCGGGAGCACTCGTAACACCAGAATCGTTATCGGTAGTTTTGTTTGCCGCCTTTTATCCACGCATTATTTATTTTTTTACTGTGAGCATTCTTGATCGCAATGGAACTGAACTCCCAAAAGACGATTTTTTTTATAAACGGGAGAGAAGCTGCCGCGTTAGTCATTATATGGGTAATAATGACCAATTCCCTGTTAAATAACCTTTTTCATAAAAGCAAGGTGATTGATATTTAAGGAAGGCAGTCTAATCCCTGGGCAGCAGATTCATAAAGCGGAATGTAGAATCGCAGCTGAGCTTTGAAAATAGTTATGTCTCACTGAGCAACTCTGTCTAAAAGTTTAATCAGCACTCTTTTGCATTCAGTGAAGTGGACTTTATTCATTACAATAACTTGCACTTAATAAATTGAAGTCAATCCTTATTCACATTACTCAGTTTTGAATTCAGCTTTATATTTATTTGTACTAAAATAATTCACTTGTGCTATTCATCTGCTTCGCC
The DNA here is from genome assembly GCF_001949145.1 of Acanthaster planci. The sequence goes on from NW_019091428.1 coordinate 1,226,094, forward strand.
CAAAGCGTTGGCCGTAATCGCGTGACAATAAGGTTCACCTCCTATGAGCGGTATTTGGGGGATTCTTTGTCTGAGCTCAATCAGTAATCATTTCTCTTGTTCATTATGCAAATATTCAAAATATTCAAATATTCAGAAATCTAATATGAGACTAACAACTGAAGATCTTTGCTTTTCATGCCCATGCAATTGAACCCTTGATAACTATTCCTTGGCGCATTATCAAGCCAAACCCTTCGGACAAGGCCCAGGTGTGGGGAATTGTTTACATTCCTCACTTCTGAGAACAAAAGGCGACGCACAAAAGCTTCCTGGTATGTCGCAAGCACGTAGTGCGGACGAAGGTGTAATAATTGCTGCAGAGAACCACCCTGTCTGGCTTATTAAAGACATCAGACGTCCATTCGAACACTTCTCTGTTGAGTTTCAGCAGCCGTTACTCTCCGTTGTACTAAATATTATTCTTTTACACAGTAGACTTAGCTTGACGTCTTGATTAAGCTAATGTCCAACTATCAGTACGGAACACATCGGATCTCCGGATGAGTACTCGGCCTCAAACCTGGTGGCTTCTTGTCTCCACGACAAGAAGAGCAGTGACGAGGGAACATGAGTGTAACTACTTTCAAGTAAATCCAGGTACTGGAGCATGCATTGATATTGACTGTGACAGTGATTTTGTTGGAGATTGCCTCACAAAATCAAGGTACGATGACGGGCAAACGGGCGTCAGCCACGCTTCCATGCATGCTATAGGTGCTACATTTGGGGCTTACCCTGGTGTTGGAACTCTTGCCTTGGAAGGAGTGGATCAATTTTGTATGCTTTTAACACTGTATTCATATTTGCTCAGAGTACATGCAGCAAACCGTGGTTCGATATGGGCTCTCTAAACCGCTAAAAATGTGTGTTCTCGGCTTTCTTTGATTGTACGTAAGCCAAAGACCGGGAGAGGCGTAGAGGAGGACGAAGCCATGGGACTGGAACCAGAGACACATAACAACAGCGTTTGCAGACAACTAGATTAACTTTTTCCATGTATCTCTGAGGTCATCTTAATGCAGAAATCTGTAGGATAAACAGTGTGTACTTGCTATAAGCTGACGGCAGAAGGTCCCAACGACTGATGTACGGATTTGTTGTCTAGGCCAGGACGTCTCTGCAGTGAACTGTATGCGGTAAGTCTGAAAAAAAATGAAACAGCAAATAATCTTGCTAGCGATTGTATGTAGTTAGTATGCTATTCATAGGTCGAAAAACTTTTTTAAAAAAAGTAAAGAAGTATATCTTTTCCTTTCTCAAAAAATGAAAATATAATTAATCCACCTATCAAAACACAAATCTTAACACTTGACTCCAGGATGTAGGAAAATAAATATGTAAAAATTACATTGTGTTGAGCTTACGTGTTTGTAGAAAAGCCTCAGCCACTATCCAAATGTACAAAGGAAGTAAGTTGGAGATACTTGTGTTTTTAATATTTATGGAATGTTTCGCAGAGCAGGTCCATTTTCATTATGTCTTTAAATGATATATTTTAAATCAATGAACATAACATTTAAATGATATTCGATTTTGGTTCGTAAGGCCAAGTATAATCGACTGTTCGTGACCAAAGGATGACTTTGAATGAAACCTGCTTTAAAGGAGTTTGAAGACTCCTGAAGTTTAAATGGAAAATTATAAGGAGACGGTCTAGTCACTAAAAGAAGAGAGTTATCAGGAATTTAAAAACTATTGCACTAGTATATTTACGGGAGACACATTTTTACTGAACACCAAATACAATTATACACCTTACGTTCAATATAAAAACTAAGGATCTTAAATTTAACACGATGAATTTTGCAGTGTATTCTCTGTGTATACAAAGGAGTGTATCCGCGCTAACTGATTTGTTGAACTGAAAAATGAACGTTTAGTGAAATAACGACGTCACGATTTTTTCCAACATTCCAGAGCCTTCATTAAAAAATAAGAAAAACTAATGAAGGAATATTTTAGCAAAAATGATGATATGCTTATTTTAATTGCCGGTAAATATTAGCTTGACCTTAATTTGTATTCGCGTTAGGATATGCCAGTGGATACTGCGCAGAGCTAATTTACGCCTGTTGTTATCACAGCGCTATTTTTGCGCATGGTATCCGCGTGCATGTTTGGATGTCATTTACAAAGCAATGGTAGTCTGTGTATGTTAATTAACATATAGGGTTTTGGCCACAATGATAAAGACTTTCAAGCGGAAATAACGGCGATGTATGTCAGTACATGTACATGCATCAACCTATACTACACATGTTCAGTTGGACAACTCTCTCAGAACGATACAAATGCTGACAAACTGTAAAACTGAAGTTCCAGCTAGAAGTTACTACTCCTAATCAGTCACCAGGCCTATCACGATATAGCTTTGGGTTCGAAAGGCATCTAAATTGCACGATGTACCCCATGATGTGGGTCTCCGTGGTGCTTGCAATGTCTTGCAGCATCCTAGCGTGTGAAATTACTGGCTATCCAGAAAACTGTTGAGGCCTCTTATAAAATTGTTAGTACATGTACATGCATTTTAGGCCGAGAAGGATACCATTCAGCGCGGTGCTTAATTACTTTCGAGCTAAGCTTATAATGAATTACATATCCAAAGTACCGTACCCTGTGATTTTTAGAGCCCACCTCTTTATCGTGTACAAACATTTGTGTATTTCTGCGGATTACCGGACACGAGGCCGCACTGTCCAGTCCCGTTTGCTTTAAGGAGAGATACAAATATGATTTATTTTAGAAAAGCCTGGTCTCAGAGTCTACAACTTTGTTGAGGAATTAAGCCAGCAAAATGGAGTAGTTTATTTCTAGGCATATTTTAATTATGCTGTGTTTCCGCGGGCCGAGAGAACCCATTAATCGAAAATACACCGTCGGGCTCTTTTCCTTTTGTCAGCCAGCCACGCTTTGTCAATGGTGGTCTAGAATGGAGTTCATTGTGTAAAGAATTCTTACCGGATCGAAGACCTGGATGCACTATATCAGACTTTCAGGAAGTGCGTTCAGGATACATTTTTTTTAAATGTAATGTTTTCATTTTGTAGGAATTCCCTGTTTTGAATAAAGACAGGTCCTGAATGGTTAGCCGAACGTCGATTAAAATAAAACATGTTTTTATCGCTAGTCAATCGATCAGAGACGGCACGTAGACAGTTTGCCAAAGGTACTTACTCAGAAACAGAATTGTAAAATAATGCAGTTGACCCCATGTAATTATTGCTATCGAACTAAGGTACATCAAAATATCCAAAAGAGAAAATCTATCTTGAAGTTTTAAAATCATTATTTTGTTTCCATTCTTTTTTTCCCTTTTTGTTATAAATGGAGCCTTATTAAAGCTTTATGCTTTTACTCATAATCCAATGTAGCAAAACAAGTAACCCCTTTTGGGACAAGGTGCTTTGTTTTCTCGCCAAGTTGAGCAGGACTTTTGAATAAAATTATTGTGCTGGGAATTAGATATGATCGCCGGGCCTTCATCTCGTGTAAACAAAAGTGCTTAAAAGTCATTAAATAAATGTATCAAATTAACGAAATGGTCTGCGATGACTATGTAGTTATGAAAACATAGCGACCGTTTGTTTAAATTTGCTACAGTGTAAGCTATCCAGGTCCGACATGAAAATGTCTGTGTTTTTTCAAATAATAAATATGGCGGATCTTAGGTTTGTGATTGTTTCTTTAAACTTCTGATAATAGGACACGTGTGTTTTAATAGAGTGTCTGTGGTAAAATTATGACGTCAGGGAATTGCGACATCAACGCAAAACATAGCAAAATGTTGCATATATATTTTTTATGCTTATAAGATTATTTCAACAGAACAGTTACGACGCACATTTCGTGCGGTTCCCGTTAAGTTAAGAGCTCAGCTTTAAATTACTGAAGCAAGAAAGGGAATTCATGGGTAAGGACACCCTCAAAAACGAGAAATGATGCTTATCGAACACTTCTTCGCCATTGGTGTTGCTCGCCCCGTGCGCACACCCACAGCACCATGTGAACAAATCAGCTTCTTTCACAGGCGGGATCACAGTTATTTTAAATCACGGGCAGAAAAATGCACAAGCAAGACATCAAAATTTACTTCAAGGAGCTAAGACTGATATTCACCATTTAAAACGGCTGAGATCTTCCCTTCCCTTCTTGTGGGTTGTTCTTCTTTCAAGAGCACCTCTAAGAGAGAAAATAGAGAGAATGGGGGGATCCTCACCCCGTGTTTGGAGTGGATAATCCCTTGTGCATGCAAAACAATGCATGTAGACATTTTTTTTGCATACACAAGGGTTTACCCACTGCGGCCACAGGGCAAGGTTTCCCCTCGTTTTCTCTGTTTTCTTCGAATGACGCAATCTACATTCAGAATTTGCAACTTGTCATGAACAGAAAAAAGCCCTTTTAAGCTTGTTATGGTTGAGCTCTGAAGACAAATGACACTGCGTTCGATTTGGATGCTCCATATTTATTTACACAGATAAAATCAGAGAAAACATGTTTTCCTTTGAGTTGCTCTTTAAATCTTCTAACCAACTCCGAATAACTATAGTCTTATCGTCCTGTTCGACCGTTATCACTCAAACTGTAAACGAGGAAGGAAGTCTAAATAAAATGCCGACTTCAGATTGACCACTTTAAAATATCTGTGGAAATGTTCCACGCGATCACTGTGAAGGTAACTGGGCTTGGTTTAAACTCTTCAGTGCTAGGTATGGTGAAATAAAGTGCGAGTTGGAACTTCCAGATGAGGACGGGCGTGTTCTTTGCCGCGGTGAGTGTGTAGTAACCATACCCATTCTTCATTTTGGGAGCTTCTGCCGTCAGCCATGTTCCTGTGTATCTTTCTCTTAGCTCTCGTCTTGGGGGAAAGTTCTGGAGGATTTATTTGGAAGGACCCCGAGGATAAGTTCGCTGTGGTTGGAGACAATGTGACATTGAGTTGTACAGTCAGTGAATCTTCAGGCGTATGCGATGGCAGTTATGGGGTCATCACCTTTCATTGGCAGTTGAAACTTAGAAAATCAAAAAAATTCCAGAAAATTTCAAACTGCTCAAGACCACTCCCAAATTATGCCAGGCGGTATTCAGTGTCACAAAATGGCACTGAATGGAAGCTGAATATACGAAATGTCACAGAAAATGAAAACGGGAAGTACAAATGCTCTGTTGCATTTACTAAGAAATCCCAACCAGGATCTAAAGCCTCTAAAGCAGCAGTATTAACAGTCATTCAGCCAATAGAAACAGCCGTCGAACCGTCTCATATTAAAGCAAAACCGGGCGAGAATGCTACTTTTCTCTGCCATATCCAAGAAGGACAAGAGCCGAGCTACAGTTACGTTTGGTATTTATTCGGGAAAAATAGGAAAAGGGAACAAATAACTACGTCGTCAAAATTTTCATTGTCTGACAATGGAAGGTACCTCACTATCATGGAAGTAACAGAGCGACAGAATGGCACTTACGCCTGTGGAGTTTTCCGAGGTGACGTTTCTTTAACAAGGCATAACGACTCCGCCTCGCTGGTTGTGGAGCCAGTGGAAGTTGTCACAGATGTAGAAGAGCCAGAGATAATCGCACAACAGGAGGTATCTCCTGGAACCGAGGCACTCCACTCATCAACCACACCAAGTTCTGTCGACAAGCTCCCAGCCAACATCAACCCAGCTGACGGCCCCGACAACGCCGCGATCGACAACGCACCAGTCCGCCCTCCCGATGACCACATTCAGACTGAGAATTTCGCCGAGAATGTCTCTTCACCCACTCAATCTATCCGAAAGAGAGTTGAATCCGACGAAGAAACAACCTCCGGCTCCAAGAACTCACTAGCATTCACTGTAGCTGGAGTGCTCGCCGCCCTCGTTCTTACCCTTATTATTACATTCCTCCTTTACTTTGTAATCTACAAGGGCCGAAATGAAACAATAGCCAGGCTGGATCGTAAATCTCACGTTGCTGGCGCTGACGAAACAACTTCTAATGCGAATGGGATAGTTGAAACGCAACTGGATCTTGAGGAGGCGGCTTCACCCACATATGAGTTCATCCCTGAGGGTACGCGACCAAGTCATTCCAGCAAGGAAACTACCGCTGAGGTGTTGTATGCCGAACCGGAAAATCGCGTCGTCACATCTGCAAAACCAGAAACGGTTCGGACAAAAGAGGCACAAACATCAGTCGGAGATGCTCGTGAGACGATAAAACACCAAGGAGCTGACTCTCCAAGCACCCAAGTCGACAACATACAGAAGCCTAAACGCCAAAATCCAGTGATGGCTGAGAAGCCTGGGATTGTCTCAGGAGTTGCTGAGAACCGTCAGCAATCCAGTGTTAAACCGCCTGAGGTCAAGCCGTATCAACCGTCAAGACAACGGGCAGGTAACGGGCCACAAGACCCTTCGCCGTCAGCAGAAGACCAGGAAGACCACGACCGTAGCAAGGATGACCCACGGAAGAGGAATGTGGAGGGATTGATCTACGCTGACCTTGATCTGGAGGAACAAGGACAGACTGTCGTCATTAACGAGGGGGACGGGGAGGAGTCAGTTTACGCCGACATCGTCAAATAGAGTGTCTTTGGTAAGCCAAAAGAGGAGCAAAAGCACAGAAAGCCTACTGCGGACAGGTCCAATCTGATGGAAGTTTAGTTAAAATAGCATGTGCTCAGTAATTTTTGTTTGGCACCCTGCACAACATTGCTTTAAGTTTCGTTTCCGACTAATGTATTAATTATGAAGTGAGGGAGATTACAGAAGTCTGCCCTTTATACGGAAATTAAGGCATTCGCAGCTGCAAGAGGAGTCATTTTACATATACAATTTAGACCGAACATGTTTCTTGGCAGATATAAGTTTGCACTGTAGTATCTTTTACAATACAGTCGACTCTCCTTATAATGGACACTGTTCTAGCGAACTGCTGTCATAAAGAACAAAGTTCTAGAATCTTGATTTCGTGCATTCTTGTGTTCTCTGTGGTTTCCACCTCTTGTGTAACGAAATCCTTGTTATAGCAAAGTAATTGGATTGGTCGCAGTAACTTTATTAAAACAGAGTTGCCTGTATTTTGAACTATTAAGAGACAGACTGCACAGCACAGACTGTGCTACTTTATTTAACAAATTAACTTGTAGTCCAGAAAATAATCAAGAATTTGTGTTCTCAGCTTTCACTTCTTTTATTCCTTTGCAAATGTATTTCTTATTTCACAAAGGGGAAGTGCGTCTTAATTGTAAAACCTAACAAGTGTGCACTATCGGTATAATAGTCTCGAAGCCAAAACTAACACGAGCTCAATGTTGCAGTTGACTGCAAACTTGTCATGGTTTGACTGGCGATGTCAAATTTTTTATTTTGCTTTTTAATGACGCATTGGAATGAGGGGTTGTAGCCTCCAATTAATCGCAGATTAATTATGAAAATGGACAGGAGCAGCAAATGGAATGCTCAAGTTCCTAAATTTATTGTCCAATTGCCTCTATACAAAGCAGCAGAAGACTCATAAAGTTTAACCTTTTTTCGGGGCATGATCTGCCATCACAAGTTTTAATCTGCCTCTGCTGCAGTCTCTAAAACAATAGGCATATGCAACGATATCTCGGTACAGGTCTGTTAGAATTTTGCATTGTCTCTAAGTTAAATAAACGACCCAAACAATGTCTGCTATTGCCAGACTGGACAGTCTAAATCGGAGGATTCTTTTTCTCTAAGCGGATTTATTGACATAAAAATTTTAATTATTTTTTAAACAATTTAACGCGGAAGTAATGCGCCCTAACGATGAATTTTATTTTTTGGCATAACACAGGGAAGGAAGTTCGGAACAGCAGTTCAAAACTGCTCTAAAACATTAACATGAGGAAATATCTATGTGTTCCCATAAGTGCTGCCATGCAGCTGTGCGAGACGTGTATTATACGCCTTCCATATCAACTCTTATATTAGAACGGGTCTCCACACTTGATGGTTAATGTGGTTTTCAAGTCATTTAAGTCTACATAAACAGATTGTCGAGGACCTGAAACCAATCGATTCAATTTTTATATTTTTGATTGTTCTCCAACCGACTGACGTCAGAAATATTACCATGTTTGTGCTCGGGTTTGTACTCCTTCTTGCATCGGTGTGTGTGGGAAAAAGTGGAAGTTTCTTCTTGAAACAGCCACGGGACACTTTGGCTGTTAAAGGAGACACCGTGATATTGAGCTGTAAACTTAATGTCACAGCGTGTAGCAGTACCACAGAAAACCAAGGATATCTTACGCATTGGCAATACTTCTGTCCTAGGCAGCCAGTGGGACATTGCAAATCCATATCTACTTGTGATGCAATTAATGCCGATAAGACGAAGTACAGTGTCTCGGCCACTCGGTTCAGATGGCCTCTGTCTATACAAAACGTGCAGTCAAGCGACGATGGGGACTACAAGTGCTCGGTCTATTCCTACCGTAATCAAAGTCATTACGAGTCTAGATCTGCCACCCTCACTGTTATATTACCGATAAAAACGGCTGTCAAACCGCGTCAAATTACTGCGACGGTGGGGGAGTCGGCGTCTTTTCACTGTCACGCCTATCGACAACACAGCCACCCAGTTTGGCACAATTGGTACTTCAACGGAACAGTGAAAGACGAGCTTGGTGTACCCAGCAGTAGATTTCAGTTAACTGGAAATGGACGTAACATTACAATTTCAGGATTGGACCAAAAATTCAATAACATACAAATAACATGCAGTGTGCTAAGTGGGAAAGTTGAATTGACGAAGGACAGGAAACAAGCCTTATTACTTGTCCAACCGAGGTCAGAACCCCCAGAACCTATCGGAACCGAAGAAACAATGGTGGTTGAGCAGGTCCATCCAAATCCTACCGGTCCGCAGCCGGAGTTTCAAGGGACTGCAGAATTGCCGAAGAAACCTTTTACAACAAAGAAATTCAATATTAATCCTCCAGCCCGACCAACAGTCCTTCAAGCAAGTGCCGAGAACAAAGACACCGAGGAGGATTCCAAGCCCAGAAATGAACAATCTGATGGCATCCCGGCCTTGTTATTGGGAGGCATCTTCGCTGCTGTCGTCTTACTACTCGTCATTGTATTCCTCTTGTACTTCTTGCTCTTCAAAAGCAGAGGCAAGCCAGACACTGACCCAAACCGCCAGTCACCGGGAACTCCGCACAGCGAAACAGGCACCAAGAGCAACGACACGGCAGAGTCCCGGCTGGGTATCGGTGATGGTTCTCCTGCATGCTCACAAGCAATCTCCCCCGGCACAGTGTCAGTTGAACTATCCACGCCACCGACTGTGACCGTGGCTGAGAACTCAAATCAGCAGTCAATCGCCGAGCAAGACCAAGGTGATGTCGGTAAGACCTCAGTGAAAGACGCGGTTCAACTGACCTTTGATCTCACTGCAGCAGAGGCTGAGAAGAGTCACGAAATAGAGAAGAACCCGGAGGCTTTGTACGCCATGCCTATAAAGAAGCAATCACTTAACACTAAGGCGCTGGATGCCTTACATGACTCTTCGCAAGGCGTTAGTGGGCAGAACACAGAAAAGACCAACGAATCGAAGAGGGAATCCCCAGATGGATCAAGCCAGAGTCTGGAGGATAGAATTCAAAACCGACCCAAGGCCAAGAAACCCATCATTTCTGTCAAGCCGTACTCGGGCACGGGACGCATCGCTAGTGACCGGCAGTTCAGCGATGTCAAACCACCCTGGGCTGTTTCCTATCACCTGTCGAAAGGACGGGCGAGGGCTAGCTCTGTCGATACCCCTAAGCCACCAGGTGACGTCGAAGATGGGGCAAAGAGCAATGACCCAAGGCAAAGGAACGTGGAAAATCTGGTCTACGCCGATTTGGATCTGCGAGGAATTGCTGGAAAAGAGGCGATGGGACCGAGCATCATCCGTACCGAGGAAGAGACTCTTTACGCCGATATCGTCAACAAAGACATCCCGAACAAGTCGAGGTAGAGGATTTAACGCCACGTACCCCAAAAAAATCTTCAGAAAAATTTCTCTCTGGCAGCAGCAATCATCAATTGAGTTTGATGGATGTTATTGAGAAAACATTCACAATAACACAGCAACTTAACTGCCAAATTTTGGCGGTAAAAAATTCTCGATATTCTTAATGAAGAGTGTTTGCTACATATACCGGGGGTTTGTTCGTTCTAACATTTATGACATTAATCCTCTCTTCACAAAATCATTTACCTGCGCAGAACGCTTTAGAGGGAAGGTTGGTGCAGTTTTAGTGTCATGTAAAAATGTATCTAATTACTGGACTTTCTTTGCAATTTGAATGTGATTACATTCAGTGCGCAAAATTCTTTTAACACCAGACTCAAATTGGACAAATATTTCTTTTTCGAGCGTAGCTGTTTAAGTTGGCGGTAAAATGGGAATAAATTATTAGTTGTGTGCACTATTATCATCCGGCTGCGATTTTTGCTTGTATAAGTATTGTAAGTCTGACCCTATTATGCATGCCTTGCGTTTACCATGCACTTTATACTTCATTAGGGCAGGAAGAGTGAAGTTAGGAAACATTCTTTTGTTTTGTGCGTGTGGTGTTTGTAACTTGATCAGTTTCTTGACGAAATGGTAACATGGAAAGTATTTTCAAATTCAATTGGAATTGTTCAAAATCACATATAAAAGAGAAGTAATGCGAAGTCCACGTTTATCCTCAAAAGCGACCTCTTGTATGTGAGTATGGTGGCCACAGCGTTGGTAGACAGTTCTCATAATTGAAATGACAATAAATATACATGTACATGCATTTTCTCAGCCTATACGTTGACTCCATCAGTGCGCAGTGAAAAGGTTACATGAACCACTTATTTTGCTTGAATCATAAACGAACCATTAGACAGGAACTTCAGTTTTGCACGGTACAAATTTAAATTTTTAACGTACAATATCGCCATTAAGCCCAGTTATTTAAGTTTCTGTTGTAATTAATGTAATCAATACTTTGAAAGGAGGGATAAGTGAATTTCCTGGTTTTTTTCTGTTAATGGTGTGCATGTAGTTGTACACACAGAAAATTTCTGTTGAAGAATTCCTCATCAACCAAAAATGGCTATTGGAAGCTGAGGAATTCAAGGTCGTTGTTTTCATTTAACCCAGTGTCATGTGCCTAAATTAAGGAAATTAAGGAATTCAACGTTTGTGTCTTATATGAATGTAAAGCTTTTGTTATTTAACAATAAGTTTAATTTGGCAAGATAATGTACATCAAGCGCAGCGCTTGATGTTGGTGGTAGGCAGACGTAGGTAGACAAATTGGAAGTAAGCTTCCATTTATCAGCCCGTTGAAAGAACGCTGTCACTCTGAAAAATTATTGCAGTATTTTTAGTAATCGCTGTAGCTTTTAAACTCCTTTAGCATAGACAGGATTTGAAAACTGTGAAGTAAGATACAGGTCTGCTCAACGCTGCAAATGCATCAATTGGAAAGGGAGGACTTGATTCTAGAAAGCTTGTGTGTGCTCAAGGGGAGCTATAAAAGTGACTCACAAGGCAGTAAAAATTACGAAACTAATAGGAAATAAAGTCATTATATTTCAAGGACCATTACGGAACAGGAATTGATGAATTTATTGGAACAAATATCTGGGGCTCAGGATGTTCGAGTGTTGCAGAAAGGAAGTAATTGAAATTAACCCTGCATTTGAAAAGGAAGGAAAGACAGGCGAGACATGTTCTACAGAGAGTTGCTTTGGCAACTTTTACTGAGTAAGATTGCGTGGCAGGAATTTTTTTATGAAGTGGTAATTTTTATATTTCTGATATGGTTTGCAAAACCGGGCTGAACGGAGCAGAACTAAGCATTGTAACACAAAAAACGCGATGGGCATTTTAATGAGCCTTTACAGTTTTGCTTTTGATTTTGATTGTACTGATGTTCAAACTGTTTTGAAAAAGTTTACATTGAAAATTCCGACTTTCAATTTGCATGTTTACACAGTGATTTCTTGTAGCTTTTTCTAGCTACGGAGACATTAACATGTAATATTGCTTTTTAATTGACTCTATGTTAGTGATTGTAGAAAGTTTTGATTTTAATACACAGAGGTGTGTCGTTGTGGGTGCTGCTTACGTTAGTATAAGGGGAAAAGACATGTATGTCTTCTGAATGGCGGTTGAATCTAACATAGTTGTCATGAGATCGTTTCCATACACCAACGCACACACTTGAACATAAGGGACGTGGAATAGACTTCTGTGTTGTTTCTTTCAGATTGTTTTATGCGCTAGGCCAAGTGAATTATTGTGGGGCCATTGTGGTACTAAACATTTTGACACGCCTTCTAATATTGATAGTGGTTGTGGATTTGTGGATTAGTGGATTGCAATGGATGTTTGTTGGAAAATCTCCACCAAAGGTCTCTGAAAACACTCGCGAAACAGAAATGATGAGGATTTCTTGCTGGCCATAGACAGTAAGAAGCAAAAAATTTTGTGCCTTTTTTTTACTAAAGCTGGCGTATTAGTTATAATTATGTAATTAGCACTGATTGGTGAGCTCTAGTGTAGCATTGTTTGCCCTATTGGCAGAGCTGTCCAACGCATGTATATGAATTGACAGGAAAATTTCGTAATTTACTAATATATTTTATGACAATTTTGCGTATAGTAGCATTCTCCGTATTACATTTGGTGGTTTTAGACATTTGAAAATTTGAACAGTTTTATTCTCAAGAAATTCTAATGTAAGAGATCCATTGTGTGTTACTTATACTTACGCGGTTTCCGTATACTAATGACGCATGGGCGGAGATTTCTTGTCACGTTTGGGGGATGATTTCTGAATGGTCGTCCTTGTGCAGAACGTGACCAAACACAGGGTCCAAGGTCACACTCCAATAAGAAGGCTACGGGTGCGAATAACGTCAGTGACTTGAAAGGTCACGGTGGGGGTGATTATAATCCCCCAGTTCAAAAGGGGGAGGATGTGTATCCCCTTCCCACCCCCGGGATCTCCGCCCATGTAATGACAGAATTCCCATGGAATTCCTTCAGGTGTTTATTTTTACTGCTGTTCTTTTGTGTGATACCCAGAGTTCAAAGCTTTGCCAACCTATTTGGATAATGTTACATTTAAGATCTCGTAATTGTGAACAAATAATACATACTTTAAAGGCATTTTTGATGGGAAGGTTTCCATTTCAACCTGGTCTTGCAACGAAGTATCGTGACGTATGTAAATACCGCGGATATGTTTTTTTCCCCGAGAATTCTAGAATAGAGCTAGCAATTGCATTGCCTACATTGCTGTTTAGTCAGCAAAGGTATTGCATAGTTTGTTTGATGCTGTTATTCTGTACATAAAGCGGTATCCAAAATGAACAATTCGTATATCAGGTACACTCGGCCTGACGAAGCAATGCGGTTGTGGCAAGAATGGCGGTTTTGAATGCGCGTTGTAAATCTCAAGACCTTTAGAGGAGGGTGTGGCTGAGACTTTTTGCAAATACGTTCTGTTTAGACACTTTATTCCTTCAAGGAGGGTGGCACAATCTGGGAGAATTATAAATCGTAGAAAATAGAAGTAAACTGCTATAAACGTCACACATACATTGTGGACTCATTGGTATTGTAAGGGGAAGTAATGCTTTCCCCTGTCACGAATTGTGCTTGGCTGGAACCCTGAAAAGCGGGACTACAGTATGGTGTAACTCTAAAACCTCTGGGACTAGGACTTTTAGTCTTAGATAAAGTTGGAGATATACGATACAATTTTTGGGCACCGTGCGTGCCGCCCATTTTGGCTGGGTAAGTGTTGCACCAGCTGCCTAATAATATACGCATACCTTCAGTTTGGATAATGAAAATATTGCGAGTGATTTTAGATTAGACTAATTAACCTAAGATTGTTACAAAAAGCGTAGTTGTACTTCGTGCCTTTGTTGTCACAGTGCGTTTTCCGTGCCAAGTTTGCGCGACATTTCTGCTGATGTCTCACTGCTATGCAAAATGACGCCCTCTTTGTTCCGGGGAGTGGATTATATGTATGACGAACCTCGTGCAGATTCTTTGTCCTGGTTGGCTGAAACATGACATCGTGGGGCCTACTTAGGCTTAGCATGAAAATTGTGTCAAAACAAAACATCTCGCTCTGGAAAGGAAGAGGAAGGATGATGAGAATTTTCCACTGGACTCGTGCACGCACAGCGTATTCAAAGGCCACACATTTTAGCATAACATAGTCACGTGTGCTCATTGCATCCTGCACCAAACGCTCTAAAAACTTGCGAGAACATGCGATGATTTCCCACCGAAGGACTGTCTTGGGTGCACCCTCCCAATTCAAGGCAAATTCTCCGCTGGGCCAAGGCGCTTAAAAACTACCCCTGTCGAGTTTCTTTTGAAAAGAGGAGTTTGCTGTGGCCCAAAAATTGTGGGATTGTGTAAGCATGGCCCAGGATCAACTTTCTAGATTCAGGGGCTCACATCCTAGGACAAAGCAGACAAAAAATGCTATATAAAAAATTGTCCGAACGGTCTGAGAAAGTGGAGGGATGTCATTTGAAAAATGGCTGCTGTCACACTTTGGAACGTTAACTTGTTTTTTTGGGGGGGAGGGGATGAGTTTTGTTCTTGATGGATAATTAAAAACTTACTGGCTTATCTTCTAAGATTTGAATATTTGAAATCTGAAGGACCAGACATCATATTGTTGTTGTGTTTTGTTTTGGGGCTCCAAACTTAAAATTTTGCTTGTCGTATGAACTTGGTGACCTGGTTTGGTGCATGTCTTTCACATATAAGCTGTTAAACTTTCCTAGAAAATACACAACATTCGTCATGTGGTTTCCACCTATGTTTTTTTTCTGGAAATACTCCATTTGATGTCGACGCAAATACGAAACAGGAAGCATATGCTCAAGATAAAAAGCGGCTTTCATGATTGTAACATGAAAAAAGTTGGTTGGGTTTCCTTTTGTTTTATTCATCTACCTTTTTTCGAGGAAGAAAATGTAATTTGATAGAGATGTAAATACGAATCAGGAAGAGCATACCAACGAAAGCCAACTGTGACCAAACACATTGAGCGCACTCTGGAATAACTGAAGGCCCCAGTGCCCCTGCCAAGTATTCTATTTGCGCCACTGCTTTAATGTGTTCAGAAATGAAATTGTATTAAAGGGATGTTGGTGCAAGGGTAGAAAGCTCGATAGCAGGCTGACCAGACTTTTAGGCTTTATAGTTGTGGACAAAACGCAGGATTTGCAATATATTTTCTTGATATGTAGCTCTTATGAACGTAGAGCGGAGTTGCTCCCATGGGGATCCAATTTTTTCTGATTATATATTAAATTAAAAATTAAAAAAATTTTTCGGCCAAATGCAAAAACCTCCTGTTAATTTGTCTCTCTGTGGATGCTGAACAGCCTAGTTTAGTCACCTTTAACATGGGGACTTCCCCTGAGCTGAGTAATTCTTTTCCCAGAGCCTGCCTCCAGCCAAGTCCCATGGGGATTGTATGTAAATATCTGAGCCACGTGCTGATAATGGTTATTGACAAACCAAGTGCCTGGGCAAGCCTGGGCCTGTCTTATATCAATGGTCAGTCTCTCTGATGTGTCTTCGAGCTGTTTAAACAGCTGAGCAGTTTCACTGCTTTGGGGGGTGTCCAATTTTTGTTGATTGTGGTGGGACCCCCCCTTTGACTTGAAATAAGGTACCGTGACCATACTCTGACCTTTATTTTGTGCGGGTTTTTTACTTGTAGGCACTTTGGGACACCCTCTGATCAATTTAAATGCCAGTAGAAGGGAATGTGGATTTGGGAAGAGGGTTATAAGGACAGGATCTCAATTGTATCATGTCCGAGCATTAACCCTAAAAAGTAGGTCCTGTGCAGCCGAGAGATAAAATAGCTAGGTGGGTGCAGTAGTCAGGCCGGACCCAACCCCTCCTAGCTGGTCTCTATAATCTCTACAGCTTGGTATAAGACGTGAGAGGCCCAATAATGTTTAACGCCTGTGCTCTCAGGCCTGTGTTTGGTCAAAAAGAACGCCATATTTTCCCTTGATCCCTGGCCTCTGTAACTTGGGTTTTGGTGTAGCCATTCCCCAGTCCTTAGGGGCGCATATGGAGGTGTACTATGTGACCTCATTGCCAGTTCATACATTTTTGCGTATGATACAATTATGACCATTCCGAATGACAAGTGTATGAAGTTAGAATCGAAATAATCATGCCTGTCGTTTGAACATGAAAACATGGTTTTTTCTCCGTTGGTTTTAAAATATTTTTGGCTGTTTTCCTTTCCTTGTGAACTTTGATATAAGCAAATATAAATCAGGACACATGTGCCAAAGATTACCAGCGGCATTCATCGTTTTTACCTCAAAAAAATTTATTTCGGTGTCATTGTGTTTTATTCATATACCTTTTTTTGTGTTTCTTTCCCAGAAAAACCCCATTTGATATAGATGTAAATACGAAACGGGAAGCACATGCCCAACTGCTTAACTATTTAATATGAATAAGGGTTGTTTTAGTTTCCTTGTTTAGAATTCGTTAGTCTTTTTGGTCTTTGTTTCCGAGAAAAATTCATTTTGATATAAATGGCAATACGAATGAATACCGTAAGTACCTGCCAAAGAAAACGACGGCTTAAAATATTTTCATACGAAAAATTTATTTTCAGCAGTTGTCTTTGTTGTTTTTCTTTCAATTTCTTTGCACAAATTCTCCTCAGTCACTTACGTCAAATAGGCCAAACCCTTACCTGGTCTGAATGAATCCATATTACAAAGTATACATTTTAGAAAGCATGATAAGTGGGGCACCTATATTGAATAACCCAATGTGTTCGCAAAGAGTTTGCTCATATTCTGATGTTCGTCTATGGCAGTTCCAACTATGCTGCGCTGTCTGTATAACGATTCGGTAACAAAATTGTAGAGAGAATTGAGAATTAATAAATGTTGACCAATGATACGTTTTATAGAAAGCTCAGTCGTAGAATGACTATAATCAAAATCCGTAAGTCTCTTAAATTAACATTATAGTTTGGAGGAAAAATTGAGATACACAATAGCGTTTTCGCCCTGTGACCTGTTTGTATGTTCTTGTACATCAGAATTGACCAACAGAACTGGAACGAATTTTTCAGAACCAAATGACGAAATCAAAACGCTTTTTGTACTCATAAAAATCGGCAAAATATTTTCCCCCAGAACACTTTCAGTAGCGTTTTTACCTAAATGTTTTATATTAATCCCTTGTGTCTTACTTGTAAGAGTTGGTTACTTTTTAGAAAAAGAAAACGAGCTGGAAAAGAACTGGTATCTAAGCTTTTCATCTCTTCGGTTGAATATTCGATACCTTATATTGCTACAGATGAGCACACCGATTTGCTCGTTGGAGGAAAGCTCTCGATGAAGGGGTAATTAGCCATGAATCGATTCCCCAAAACTTATAATTAATCTGATTTTAATACATGTAGCAGTAAAATAATGTCAACTGTGACTTTGCTAAAAGGTATCACAGTCGGTACTTAAAAGAAGTGCGCCCCCATGTGGCACTGATCGGCCTAAAAACTCCATCTACAGCTATTAGAAGGAAGTTTTTAGTACAATGTATGTATATAGGCTCAACTCTGGGCCCTTGAATTAAGTTTACAATTATTCAAAAACTGTAGTCAAATAATAAGTTTACACATTTTTTTTTATCAGAACCTCTTATGGTATGATTACAAATTAAACTTCCTTAGTCTTGGCACTTGATTGACTGTAGGCCTCCAACAAAATAAACTCGTAGCTAGAAGTGTGCATATTCGGGCATTTGACCGGGCGGATAAGTCTCCGCTGCTCTTCGTCGAAACTTTATAACATATTAACTTGAAACCTGACACGAAAATCAATCAACCCTTATGCCCTGATGCGCGCATACAAGTGTGACGTAACGATGATGTCACCATACAAGCGGTTTTAGTCTCAAAATTGCCGCTGCACTATCAACTATATCTCATGACTCGAGGCAAGTGGTGTTCATATTTTGAGATCTGATAAATTTTTTTAAGGGTAAATGTCTGATGGCCTATGCTTCCGGGCTTAATGAATAGTCAAAGTTCAGATACCTTTCATAATAAGGCGCCAAACAATGCACGGTCAATATATATTCCAAACAATTTTGAGATGTTAAAGTGAAAACTCGTGCTAAAAATGTTTATGTCGAGTTTTGTGTACCTTCACCACGTCGCCACGACGCCATCAGAATCAACTTAAAAGTGATTGACAATCAAAATTAAGAGAAATATTTTCAGCTACAACTTGTGAAGTGAATGACGCAGCATATTTATGTTTAGAGATCTGGTGGAGCATAATGATTGTGTGCTACATTACTGACTGCAACAGAAAGTCACGTCTTCCAGGATAGCCAGAAGTCCCATAGCAAGAGAGACTAAAACAAACCGAAGAATTTTTCCAACCACATTACCAAAATGTTTAATAAAACGTCATGCTGAGCACTATACAAGGGTGTAGTCCTAAATTCAGGCCCCATTAAAAACTGTGTAAAATCAGCATTGTTAGCATGTTTCAACTGTTCTATTCAAATCTTAAAAGAGTTATTTAGAGTGTAAGCTATAAAGGACCACATCAAATGCAAAATGTAGTGCTTTTGGTTGTGACATACAACTGTCTTAAAATTCGGGTATTTCGTCAGCATAACTATATTCTCTGATAAAAAATCGAGCTGCAAACAGCCCCTTGTTTAATGATTTGCTGCCGCATGATGCAGAAGTTTAGTTTGAAAACTGCCTCGAGCTTTAATTGGGGCATTACAATACGGAAGGAACTTTCAGAAATGCAATCAAAATCCGACACAATCTAACATAAACTGGAAAACATTAATATTCATTAATGCCGTTGCGTACAACAAGCTCTGATCATTTGCCAATCTCAGTTTAAAAATAACATAAAGACGGCTGTGCAACCGGCTCAACTCAGTGGAGCATTGGGGGAATCCACTGCTTTTCATTGCCGACCTTATCGACGACATAACAGCATGGTAAAATATGTTTGGTACATTAACGACACTTTGCAAGAAGAGGAGACTGTGCCAAGCAATCTCCAACTATTAGAGAGTGGACAGAATCTCACACTTTTGATGCTAACAGGGACATTCAACAACACCTCCATCACTTGCAGTTTGCTAAGTGGCAAGGTTCGACTGACGAGGCACAGAAAAAGAGCCCTGTTACTTGTTTACCCAAACAACGAACTCACTAAACTGACCACGTACTTATCAGATACAGTGGTCTCCCCGGCTCTAACTAGTCGACCTGGAAAACCTGAATGGACGGCTGTCCCATCCTCTACATCCTCATCCCCGGCGGACAGCAAACCCAGTTTCACCACAGGACAGTCAACGCTCTTTCCCAATCTTGTCTTGAATGGTTCCCCTTCCGTTGTCCCCGCATCACCTCGTCCCTGCTGATCCTAGCCATAACGGGATGGACGACTACCACCATCCTAGTCCTCGTCGCGGTCCTTGGATACTTCATGGTTGTCAAGGGCCGCTATCAGCGCACACCCGGAGTGAGCCATGAACCCCAGGTGACTGGAGACAAGGCTAAGGGTTCTACTGACGGCAAGGTAGACGCTACATACATGGACTTGCTTCCGACAGAAAGTGGACGATGTTATGAACGCCGCGCCACAGGAGATGTCAAAAATTCCGCTGACGGTGGGGCAAGTGATTCTAACTTGGATCTGTTGCCCACTGGGAATGATCTCTCCTCAAGTCGTTCCAACATGAATTCCGGCCATGTCGGCACACACGGTAACCAATTGGACATTGGAGTCGTGCGCCTCGACGCATCGCGACAGGCAGTTTTATTCAAGCAAATTCGTTCAAAACAAGAGACAAATGGCGATGAACACGTTTACGAAGAGCCAGGAAATTAATCTTGATGTAATTACAACAACTTCTATATTCTTTACATTTAGTTATCTAAAGCAGTAAAATACATAGATTTATGCATAAATACACCGACTTATTTGGAAAACATTTGCCTGAAAGAAAGCTAGGAGCTGATCGAAACTGACGAAGATGGCCTCTCATCATAATCCGCGTTCACGGAACGTAGGTGATCAAATCGTTTATTTTTTATAGTCAAGTTTGTTTTCAGCCTCACAGAATTAACCTTAAAACCAAATATACTATTTGGGAATTTTTTTAAGAAATGTACCACAAACTGTATTATGTCAATGGCTTCTACAAAGACAACTTCCAGGCACAATGACAAAACAAAAAAATCGGGAAAAAACATTATGGCTACTCGGAACAAAAATTGCATTTTAAGGGTGTGAAGAGATTAAACTAGTTCTTGTAGTGTGATATTTTACACTTGAATCAATTCTCAAATAATCAAAAATAGTTGATGCATACGATTCCGAGTTTAAGACGTGTGGTTTCAACTGTTGTCCTTAAATCTTACAACACACTTATAAAGATTGAAACTAAAGGACTGCATCAAATGCCAAAATGTCCTGCATTACTTGGATCAATTTTTTATGGCCTACAATAGTCCTTAATTTCGGCAATTTCTTCAACAAAACTATAGATATTCGCTGATAAAAAACTGAGCCACTAACAGCTTCTGATTTACAACACACATCAAAATTGAATTTGACAATTTAATCTAGTGATTTGCTGCCGCGCGGTGAGGAAGTTTCGTTTGAAAATTGCCTCGTATTTTAATTGGGGCATTACAATACGGAAGGAAGTTGCAGAAATGCAGTCAAAATCCGACACAATCTAACATAAACTGGAAAATATTAATATTCATTAATGCCGTTGCGTAAACAAGCTCTGATCATTTGCCAATCTCAGTTTAAAAATAACATCATCCTCAGGAGGTCCGAATCCTTCCTTTCGAGTCTCTTTTACACACTTTGAGTAGTTAGGGTTGATGCATATCACAAGAGTTCCTGGTTGTGTTCCTTTCATGTTGGCAAATTGCACCTCGCCACGGGAAACTCAGATTTGTCGAACTGAGGTGGCATTTTCCTTCGCTCAAGTTACACTTAGACGAGCTTCAGCAACATGTTTGCACTTGGAAGTCTACTCCTTGTTGCATCGGTGTGTCGAGAATGCAGTGGGCGTTTCTTCACAAGGCATCCAGACGATACCGTTGCTGTTACAGGACACAATGTGACTCTGAGCTGCGCACTCAATGTTGTGGCATGCGCTTACCCACCTGATCAAGGCTACATTATTTATTGGAATTACCAGCACGAGAAGACAAAAAAAAATTACGCCATTACAGCCTGCAGCTCTCCTTATAAACAATTTGAGAAGAAATATGCTGTCTCTTCACATGAGCTCAAATGGACCTTACACATACGAAACGTTGAGCAAGGTGATGGTGGGGATTACTGGTGCACTGTATTTTCCTATCCCGATAATGTACACTACCTTTCAGAATCTGCAACACTCACTGCTATACTACCGATAAAGACGGCTGTGCAACCGGCTCAACTCAGTGCAGCAGTGGGGGAATCCGCTGCTTTTCATTGCCGACCTTATCGACGACATAACAGCATGGTAAAATATGTTTGGTACATTAACGGCACTTTGCAAGAAGAGGAGACTGTGCCAAGCAATCTCCAACTATCGGAGAGTGGACAGAATCTCACAATTTTGATGCTAACAGAGACATTCAACAACACCTCCATCACTTGCGGTTTGTTAAGTGGCAAGGTTCGACTGACGAGGCAAAGAAAAAGAGCCCTGTTACTTGTTTACAGGGAGACAGAACGCAGTGTAGCCACGTTATATACGTCAACGACAGAAATGTTCCCCCCATCTCCATCAGAACGACAGAAGGAACAAGATAGTAGGGCAGTAGACTTGCCTAAAAATCCTCTGTCGACAGGCAAATATCAGGTTCCCTCGTCGACCACACCCGCGACTCGTGGACCAAAGCACAGTGGCACAGATCCTGGTCACAAGTCCACACCCTCCCTTCAATCAGGCAACCCATCAGTCATTTTGATAGGAGGTGTTGTCGCCGCAGTATTCTTACTTCTTGTCATTGCGTTTCTCCTGTACTTCTTGCTTTTCCATAATCGACGCAAAGCAGACGCCAACCACGCCCGTAAGACTCCTCGGGCTCAACGGAGGGAGTCAGGCGCGGCTGAAAGCCTTACATCAGCAGAGACACAGCTAGATCTTGGTGACGTTGCTAAAGCATGTCCCCAACCGACGACTGCGGGCACAAGGCTTATGGAACCACCCAAACAATTGACAGCTCTGGAAGTGACCGAGGATTCGAAGCAGCATTCAAGCGCCAGCAAAGACCAAGGTAAAGCCGACGAATCTCTAGCTAAGGATGGTGCAAACCTGAACACCGATCCTCTAGAAACAGAGGGTAAGAGTCATACCATGCGAGGGAAGAGGGCTGAGGCTTTGTATGCCATGCCTGATAAACAGTTCCTCAAACCAAAGGCAACGGACTCCTCTCAAAAAGCTAATGGACAGAAGACAAAGAAGCCCAAAATATCCGGGCAAAAGTCTCGTGACGACTGTAAGAAACCGATCATTGCTGTCAAACTGTACTCAGGACTGAGACGTGCAACTACCAACCAATCGTCAAGCGATGTAAAGCCGCCCCGGGTTGTACCGTATCACGTCGCCAAAGGACGAGCGGGTGCACCCTCCCGAGAGGCCCTAGAGCCGGTGAGCGATGCCCAGGAAGAGTCAAAGAATGACGACCCAGGACAGAGGAATGTGGAAAATCTGGTTTATGCCGACCTGGATCTGCGAGGAAAGGATCGAGGTGAAGCAGAGGGAGCAAGCATCATCTGTACCGAGGAAGAGACTCTCTACGCTGATATCGTCAACAAAGGCACACTGGGTAATTTAAGATAGAGAATCCAACACCTCGCATACTGGAAATACGACGACGACTGCGACAGTTACTCCAGTCGGAAACAGGTCTGAATCGTTCTTTTGGGATTATGGTTATCTCTGTTGTTCTAAAATCAAACTAAAAATCAAACTCAAAAATGAACAAATATGGTTTCAGAATTTAACCTTTAATTGTTACTATAATTACATGAGTACAATTTATAAATCTTACGTAATGATGATATTGACACAGTACACCAAGAATTGTTTGTACCATTTTGAACACAGTTGAAGGTTGTATCTTTTGTGAACAATTAACTTCTTTTAAGAAATTAGGAAATGTGACATTTTCCATGTTTCATCTCACACCAGATATTAGAAGTCGTAGCATTAGATATCCATGATTTTGGTGTAGTAGATTTAATGTAATGTGTAACAATCGGATTCATCTTGTTGCTTATTTTAAGCACTGACCAAATATCTCAATCTTGTGATCTTTAAATAAGGGCGTGTAATTGTAAATGACATTCTAATTTGGGCTTGTAACAGTGTTTGTTGCAGTGTTACATATCAACTGTAAATTCGGCCGTGACCGACTCGGTTTTTTTTTCAATGGTTTCTACATTTTAGCAAACCAGGCACATAGTCGTAGCCTCAGCAACAGTGCCGTTTCGGTCCAAGCAAATATAAACATTTTGCAGTGGCACAAACACACACATTCTGCAGTGAAAATGCGACACGCGCTCTTCATGTCAACCGTTTCCTCCTTATTTTGTCTGCTTTTTACTTTCCGCTTATCATGTTTGGAAATTTTATTTTTTTTTAAAAATTGGCATTTCACGGTCATTATTACTTCAACGTTTTGCATGTAGGCATTTCTTAGGCTAGTTCTTGAGGCACCTTTCCATATGAGCCAAGCGTTGCGCATCCGTCAGAATCGCTCCCGGAGAAACTGTGACGGCCGAATGCAATGCACACGTGTTTTATGTTAATAGAGTCGATTTGTGTGTCCGTCAAAGTGAAACGCATGAACGCATCGTCATAGCAACGCACCCAAAAAACGTGGGTATGGAAAGGCACCTTCAGGGAGTTGGTCACGGCGTTGTTCAAAGGTGGAGCCTAGTGCCAACAGTGCGGGATTCACCCTCATAAAACAAAGAGGATGGACAAACAGGTTTCTATGGTAAAATTTCAAGTATTTTCTGCTCCCCCTTCAAGTATCTTGCTAATTTTCTTTATTTTGGGGAACGTTACGATATTCAGACGTTCTGATTTTTGAAGTTGATACAAAAAATTGTATTTGACCTCCTGTCAAAGTGATCGTTTTTATGGTGTATCTTATTTTCAAACGTCTCAACTTAAAGTTTGTCGTTCTGGATAGTTACGAGTTTGTCCTGAAGGTTGGCATTTTTAGTAGCGTACTCTTAAAGAACGTATTTCTTTAGTGTATGCTGAGACTGATCAGATAAGTGGGTAAATCCAAGTCACAAACGGGAAGTTCCCCGACACAAAACACAAAACCAATTCAATTCTGTGAAAAAATAATAAATGCAGATTCCGACGTCAGATGAGAGTACAGCAAAGTGGAAGGGTTCACACCTCAACAACCTCCCAGTGTACCCATCCTCCCGACAACTAATCAACTTGTTTCTGATTATGCTAGAGACCGGCCCCTCTGTTTGTCTTCCATGCCCTGAACGTGGAAACTCGTCCTTTATTTTAGCCATATCGGGATGGACTGTCATCACTATGATCTTTGTCGCAGTCTTCATGTACTTTTTTGTTTCCAAAGCGCGGTATCAGCTGAGTCCATGTGCAAACTGCAATCAACGTCCGACTGGAGACGCGGCTACATCTTCGACAGACAGCAAGGAGGCTGACACGTACATAGATATGCTGCCGACTGGAAGTGAGCACTCCTCCCGCCCTGTGCAACGTCCAACTGGAGACGAGGCAAAGGGTGTCACTGAAGGCAAAGGAAGCACATACGTACATGGATCTGCTACGGACTAAGAGTGGACGTGCTTCAAGGTGTCCATGTGGGAAATCAGGTCATGTCATCAGTGGACGGAGTCGAAGTGCTGAGACTACTACACACACAGACGAAACTGGACCTGCAGTCCATTATGAGGTAGCTGGGTTGAAGCGAGAGACAGATTCAGAGGAGCACATCAACGAAGAGTCGGAAACATGAATGGCATAAAAAGACCTAATAAGAATGGTTATTATTCTAATCATAAAAAATTGTTGGAAGCCAAAGAAACTTTACGTTTCGGGATCAAATTACACTTTTCAAATGCTTTGTATCTGCTATCTTCACAAATGCAAGTTTCAGACTCCAGTGTTTAAATTTAAAGACCAAAACTGCATTTATAGCTTTCGTACTTGAGATTTTCGTGGTTGAAATGACTTCTCATTACACAGATCAACTCTAATCGATCTCTGTTTCAGACTTGTGGCTCCCCTGCAGCCATTTCTTATTGTGATCAGCCGGAAAACTTGACGACTGTCACTGCTTAGTTGGATTGTTAGAAAAAACAAGAAGACAAGAGCACAGATATTCAAATTCCAATTTGGGGTAGGGAAGCACACGCATNAGAGATACAGTTGTTGTAATTAGATTATTATAGACTTAATGTATTATTTGATGTTACTCAGCGTGCTTAAAATGGATTTTACGGATTAATTCATTTTGTGTTTCGTGTGGTTTTCAGAGTTGTCATAATTCTTGTTAAATAGTTGTTAAAAACTTGTTTTGATTGACAGGTGTCATGATGTTTAAAAGGTCAAGGTGATTACCAGAAACGTTTGTTAACATATTGTGCTCAACTTGAGAGCAAAACGATGGCTGTATTAAACGTTTTTTCATTTTGCTTCTCATTACACAGATCAACTCTAATCGATCTCTGTTTCAGACTTGTGACTCCCCTGCGGCCATTGATTGTTTTGATCAGCCGGAAAACTTGACAACTGTCACTGCTTAGTTGGATTGTTAGAAAAAAAAACAAGGAGAAAGAGCACAGATATACAAATTCCAATTTGCGGTAGGAAAGCACACGCATAAACCCCTTCCAAAATAGTTCTCATTTTGGTGTTCAAAGAAGGCAGTGATCACTGCATGTATGCAGTGCCTTGTCTAGACTTTTCATGTGCAAATCGAAGTGCGCCCTCATTTCAAAGTGGCAGAAGGCTCTTCTACAGGAGCTGAAAGTTGAGTCGTATAGGCCTACCTTCGAAATATTAATTGTTTTGAAAAGGCAATGTCCTCCAACTTTTCCTTCACAAAATATGATTTTTAAAATAACTTCTTTAAATTCCATTTGTAAAACATCTGCACAAATGGATTCAAACAAGAAGGAATGGTATTGTAAACGGGTTTGATCGTACATCCAGCAATGATTTTAGCAGGTGTCATATCAAATTTGTGCTGCAGTAGAATTCGGTCTTTGTTCCTTGAATGGACTCCAAGCCTCACATGCAGCGTGTTAGTGGTTATTTTTCTCTGC
>NW_019091429.1:0-12488 GCF_001949145.1 Acanthaster planci
ATTTTGACTCATTAGAGCTGTGTTTGGCTGTCTAAGAGATGCAGAAACTAGCTGTAGGCAACTGAGAGAAGGTAGGATTCTAAAAGGTATATCAATTTTGGCGCTTATCGCATTTTGGAAATAAACTCTTCGTTTATTTTATAACGAATTTAACAAGTGAAACGGTTATAAATCATAACAAGTACAGTTACGTTCATCAAAATACCATCAAGTAGTGCCCAAATGATCTACTTTGATGAATTAGCGCAACATTGCTGTGGTATAGGAGCAGTATTGTAGGGCCTGTAAACCGTGACTTTAAATGATTAGGTAGGCCTACATGGTGAAACAGTCAAGTTTTAATATGTCCCTGATGTCCCTGTTACTGCGTACGTACGATTAAATTACGTAAACGCCTCTACGTATTAGCAAATCGTGAACAAAATGTCGCCAGCCACAGTCTGGAGTGTTGTCAGAATTCGTATAGCCTATGGGTGGGTGCACATCCGATGCCGTCGACCAATTTATGACACTCGGCAACATTTTCTTCAGCCAAAACTAACAAAATAATGCACAAAATATCTGAACAGAACTGCCTACTCCTCCCCCACACTCATAGCTGCACAATCATAGGGGATTATTCACCGTCCTGCGAAATGTTAGCACTACTTACGGGAACACGACACCGTCAGGTTTCCATTTCATGTGACAGCCACATCTCTGACGCGCAACCTGTCTTCGCGACTCCGTCCCCTATTCTGCTTAGCATAGCATAGCGTATCCCAGCGATCCACGCTACTCATTCACGCAATCACCTGTTCGCTAGCGCAGGCTGCTCAGTTGGCATTCTAGGTGAAAGAGTGTGATTGTCTTCGAAAACGCGCTGCTTCTTCAACGAAAACAATGTGGCTGTTGCCAGGCAAATTTGAGTCCAATGTTCTATACTCGGTCAAGGTTTCATTGTAGAAACTCCGATTCAGACTAGGCCAGAAAGAATTTTTAAGAAATTCTTATGTCAATGCTACCGGGGCTATTTGCAAAGGGGTTCACCTGAAGAGAATATACTTAATATCTGGGTTGTGTAAAATGATACCTGTGCACGAAACTCGTCTTATCTTGCAACTCATTTTTAAAGTTAAGACGGGTCCCTACTCTGATTTTAGCTTAGACGTGTTCATGGTGTTCCGAGATCACTTCACTAAACCCATCCTAAGAAAGATGCATTAATTATGACTAGAAATTTGATGGCTGTCATGTTTCTTTTTATGGCTTGACGAAACAGTCTTCAGAATAAGGAAAGCCAATAAACCTTTTGCAAATCAAATTTGAATAAAAAATCCGAAAATGGCATGTTTGGGACTGGTAAATGGCAGAATTGGGACACAACAAAAAGCAAAATGCGACGGACGACGGGCGACGGC
Source organism: Acanthaster planci (assembly GCF_001949145.1). The sequence continues at coordinate 1,401 of NW_019091429.1, forward strand.
AGATATGGAATTCCATATGATCAACATGTTGTCTTTCAATTTTGGTGAGTTGACCGATGACTTTTTAAAGGACTTTTTACCAAAGTCACACCACCCCTAAAACAAAGGATATTTCCCTTACTGAGAGTATCCATTTTGGACAAGTATCCCTCTGCCGCAAAATGGCTAAATAGTGCCAGTTTCAGACCTGCTTGCATTCACATTGCTCAGAATTGGAAGGCTAGAGGTTCAGTGCCATGTTTCTTCAATTCCCTAATTCCATGGCTCTCAGAACCTTTTAGTATAAACTATTTTGAGCTTGGCAGAAAATTTTGGCCTTTTCCGGTGGGTACACCTGGCCTTTAGGTCAATGACTGTCAGTTTCACAATCAAGTAAATGGCTGCTTCGTGCACACATGGACTACCAATGAGGTATAAAACACCTTTACGTGTACATCTATACACCCTGATTGACTGGGAGTTACCAGAAGAAGATCCTATTTCATTAAGCCCAGTGGGTGTTTTTTTTCATTGGGTGTATTTACAGTATCACACCCTGTTATCTTTATTCTTGGTAGTTTTTCTTCATTCTGATTTTAATAATCTTGGGGATAAGTTAATTTTTCTTCACAGTTCATTCCTTCAGACATTCTCAGGCTGCAGAACAATTTCAACCATTGCTCTATTTTTTTGTTTCATTTTGCTTGACTTCATTTCCTCCCTTCGCAGTTGGCCACTCCCCCATCTTTATAGAATTCCACATTAACACAAATTGCACAGCCAGAAAAACAAAACCATAAATCACAATAAACACATTTCAAAACTTGTTACAACTTCATTAACTTTATTGTCCATGAAGACAGAGATCAAAATAAAAAACTTCTCTTTAATAAATCCAAAATTACGTGCAATTTAAACTCAGGAGAAATCTACAAAGAGTATTCCAGAAGATTTCATTTCATCATTTGTACAACGAACAGGCAAGGAACTGGACTTTCTTTTACTGAAAACTTGTTCAATCCACTAACCACAGATGGAAGAATGATCCACCCCCCCCCCTTTTAAGTCTGATTGGAAACAGAGTAAGTTCAACATCCCTCCTTGTCCTCAGACATTTCACTTCAATTCAATCCAGTTTGTTTTAATCCTAAAACACGGCAGTAGTTCAGAGACTAAAATAGCCGTCTTTACATTGTGGTAATCTTGGATTACAGTCAATTTACATTTCATCTTTACATTACATTAAAATTTACAAAAAAGAAATTAATACGAACATCACCATGTTATGTTAAAATGATAATATAAAAGAGTAAAATTTGTTTCAAAGAGTTAAGAAGAATAAGACAAATATGCTTATAGAAAGACATTCAGGAGAAAAATCTATCAATCCTACAACATTGAGAGCCAAAGTGACGACAAGATACATTCCAAAAATAATTCATAATTTTATTAAAACAAAACTGCACTTGAACATTGCAAAATTACATTCATAAATACCTAAGACAGTCTCCCTATTCAACACTGTGCAACTTGACCATGTATTCACATTTAATATTGTCCGCTGAGAAGTGATAATGCCCGTAAATCTCACACTGGCACCTGGATACAAGACAGTTTAATTGATTCTGATTGGTCAAGAGTCACGCTAGGCATGTGCAAAGTCCATATAAGGAGATTCTTTGTGACAACTATAAATTAAAATGGACAGGGTATTTAGGAAAATGAGGGTAACATACATTTTAAAACAAAATCACTTGTGGCTCAGGCATTAGTCACGTCTATTCTCCTTAGCTGGTCTTAAAGGCACTCTCAAGACTGGCCATATTATTCCCTTATAAAAAAAAGTTACACCTCCAAATGGGGCAGTTGGGAAAAAAATCAGTCTCATCACATTATTTACATACAGACCCAAAGTAGTGACAAGGTCCCCAATAAAAACATAATGCTTAATACACATCATGGCAAGTTTAAAATTGAATTAGGTACCTGAATAAAATGGAATTAAAAAACAAGCAAACATTCACATGTGAATATGAACTCTAGCCCATGCAGTGCAAAGTACTAGTTAACCAGCCAACTTTGTTACAATGCTAGGTTAGCATTCCACAGCATACTGACTTACTTGGCACAAATGGTAAAAGTCAATTCCCAACCTCCTCAGAGAAAATGAAACTGATGAAAATGAAACTTATAATAAAGACAAACAAAACCGCACATTTCCCCCACATTTGGCCTAAATTAGCTTCACTGGCAATACACCATCATCGCATCAAAAATACAACCCAAAACCTTGTGGAATGAAACCGATGAAACATTAAAACAAATCAACAGAAACAAGGGGGTCTTTTTGCCCTCCCAAACACTTGAAACTGACAGCAAAGCTTCCTGAAATCTCTTTTTGAAACTTAGTTATATACACATGCATGTAACTGATGAACATCATTTACTGCAACGGTTCCACAGAGAACTGTCAATCTCATGCACCCACTTATTTTGCTGTACTTTCCCATGATGAGCATGGATGCTACCGTGTGTCTTGTGGTTTTCCTCGTCTTCAATGATAGATGAGTGCTGACTCTCCAAGATGGTTATGACACATTTGTAATAGTTGATTTAAGCAGTACATGTCAATCACATTTTAATTCAAATTTTACCAAGAATTCATGAGAAGAATATACAACATTTGAACTGTAAAGAATTAAATGCTAGTGAGTTCCATGATTTTGATCACTTGTTACAAAAAGGGAGGAAAACATGGCTGTTAAATAGAAAGCTGTTTACAAATTGATATAAAATGAAAAACAAAACCCTCTTTATATTTCAACTAAATCAATGCATTATTGTTTGCAAATATCATACAAAGACAGAACACCTCTTTGTACACGTATGTAAGACTAGTTGTAAAGGAAGCAAGTCCTTTCACTTGCACTTTACTCAATAAATAAACATACGATGCCAACATCACAATACTGTCAGAACTCCTGGCTTTGTACACATATATTTACAGTGTTGATATTGTGGCGGTTTCTCCTCCGTAGTCAGTGAACCCTTGGCTCGCCGGGCCACTCAGCCCGGTCGCGGCACCGCTCGCGGCACCGATTTGGCCAGGGCCCGGATCCGTTTGGGTGGAAATATACCGCCCGTTACACCAAGGACAAGGGATGCTGAACGAAATGGCACGCCCAGCAAAGATATGTGTGATACCATCTACTTCTAGCTGGTTTATTCACTTTAACTCACTTCCTCAATGTGTGAGGTACCCTAACAAACTAATGCTAAACATTTACAAACGGCAAGGAAAGGGCATGAGGACCCATTGCGCATCCCCTCGCCCTGCCAAGATACACTGTCACAAAATTAAATGAAGGTACAGTACCAGTTCATGTATTCACATCAATTAGTTACAAACGCCCTGTCAGTACCCAATCCTTATGCACAATCCAAGATGAACTAACGGTTTAGTCACAATTGTCTACACATTAACTAAATCCTGGTACCAAAGTTGTGTCAGTCAATCCAATCTGAACTCCTCAGCAGCTCAGCTTAGACTGACTAATTTCCCAATGCTAACATTATTTAATTTCCTCCCCGGGCTCTGTTTTCCACAGTCTTGAAAACATTATCTTAGCACAAAAATGCAAAACAATGGTCCACAATACCCATTTCAACCTTTCTTCCATTTACTTATTTTTATCATACTCCGGATATTGTCAAACTCTCCCCCCTTTTTCCATCATGGCAGTCTTATTAGTTCAGTTTCCCACTTTCCACAACATAATTTACTCACCGAAAACACATTGTCAAATCCCCTGACAGTTACACCAATACCCCTTTGTTCCATACCCCTGACTGGACATACTTGACGCCCCCGGTTTCCAAACTTCCATCCCTAACCCGAAACCTAATTAAGTGCATCAGTCCGGTCAACCCCACTGCCATTCCTCTGGAGTTTAAAAGGTCACCAGACATTTGTGTTACAATATCTCCAATGACAAACTGTGTAGTAATGATGTGTCACAGTTGGTTCCTCATCATTAACAGATTACATGGAAGCCAATGTCACCACCTCCCTCTTGACTCCTCTGTAAAGATTGTCCTCAATCAAATCAATGCAGAGTTGAACAAAATTAAGAATTGTCTACAGAGCACTGTGGTAAGAAACGATTTGTAAAGCATATTCTTTAAAACTTGCAAGATACAACAACAATATTGTTCATTCTCAAGTCCACAAACATTTTCAAGGAACATTAGCTCAAAGGATTGGATTCCCCAGGTGATTTCATGCAGCTTTTTTAAATACCCTAATCTTTGGCTCACGCATTCTCCTGAGCCCGTTTTAAATGTAATTTAAAACTGGCCAAGCACTTCATCCCTTAAATACAGAAATAAACAAAGATACTGGAATTTAAAGTTTAAATGGTGAATGATTTTTCATAAGCAAAAAAGGACCCATAGCTTTTGCAATGAATGTAAATAATCAGCAAAAACAAAATAGATTGCTCACAACTTGACTCATGACTTGTGACTCGGACTCGAGGTTTGTGACTCAAGACATGGTCTCAGACTCGAGTCTTGAGGCTTGGGACTTGGACTCAACACTGGTGACTCGACTACAACACTGGCTGAAATTATCTGATAATTCACTTTAGTTTAGGCACACTCAGTTTTCATAGCATGTTGGCAGTTACAATGTCCAAGGTAATGTGATTTACTTTAAAGAATAATAACAATTTATCCCAAACTGCATTAAAAATTCACTAAGCGAAATGCAAATTTTCTGAGCACTGATCACAGCAAAACCTCAAATTCCAAAAGCTGTCTCCAGTGGGGACCCCCCCATTAGGCTAGTATTACTAAAAAACTACTTCAGTGGTAGATTTTAACATTTATTGTCTGAGATGCTGACTCATCAGTAATGAAAAAATGTAGTAACCTAATCTACTAGTTGTTCCACTTTCTATTTGCACTTGGTTGAGAAAATAAAACACTCCAATTTTTGTCATGACTTTGGAATATGTTCATCAATTAACCTGGTTTACTTTCTAGGATTTTATGCTAAATGTCAACGATGAAACTCAATAATAATGGTACCCTAAACATTTGAGTTACACATCTGCCAGTCCACTTTTTCAGACATATCTTGGGTTGTTGGTCCACTAAATTTCCTCCATTCATAACTCATACAAAAATATTTCAATATATGGAAACATCTGATTTAGCTGCATGTTTGTACAGCCAAAGACTCTTTGACTAAAGTGGAACTATGATGGGGATCTCCATCAAGCGAGAAAACATTTCTGGTGGGCAATATGGGGTGAAAAATACTCTAACATGGATCCCAGGGTCACTCTGTAACTCACTCATGTGCCATTTATCTTCCTGTGCCATCTTACAACTATTGAGTTCCAGGTCCTTCAGGGCCTTGAACATCTTTATCTCTGCACAAAACGCTGCTGCGGCACCGCTCAGGTCATTATTAGAAAGATTTAATTTAACCAAGTTGGGTAGATCACGAAGTGACTCTGCAACATGTATCATGTCCTGTCCATTTAAAGAGCACAACCTAATGTCCAGGTCTTGCAGTGCCTTGCACTGCCCCACCTGCTTGCACCATAATGATGCTGTGCCACCAAGGTCATTAAAAGAAAGATCCAATGTAACCAAGTTGGGTAGATCCTTTAGTAACTCAGCAACATGTATCATGTCCTCTCCATTCAACGAGCAGCTCTGCAACTGCAGTTTCTGCAGTGCCTTGCACTGACCCACCTGCTTGCACCACAATACTGCTGAGCCACTTAGGTTATTACCTTGAAGGTTCAATGTATGCAAATTAAGTAGACCACTGAGTAACTCAGCAACATGTGCCATGTCCTCTGCATTCAATGAACAGTACATCAAGTGCAGGTGCTGCAGTGGCTTGCATTGCCCCACCTGCTTGTACCATAATACCGCTGTACCACCCACGTCACTCTTATCAAGATTCAATGTAATCAAGTTGGGAAGGCCACAGAGTGATTCACCTACAAGTACCATGTCCTGTCCATTCAATGAACAACAACACAAGTACAGGTGCTGCAGTGCCCTGCAGCGGCCCAAATGTCTGCACCATAATGCTGCTGTACCACCCAGGTCATTAAAAGAAAGATCAAGTGTAACCAAGTTGGGTAGATCCCTAAGTGACTCAGCAACATGTACCATGTTCCTTTCATTCAATGAGCAATCACTCAAGTTTAGTACCTGCAGTGCCCTGCAGTTCCCCACCTGCTCACACAATAATGCTGCTGCACCATCCAGTTCAACCTCTGCAAGATTCAATGTAACCAAGTTGGGTAGATCCCTGAGCGACACAGCAACATGCACCATGTCCTGTGCATTCAGTGAGCAGTAACTCAAGTTTAGGTGCTGCAGTGCCCTGCACTGCCTCACCTGCTTGCACCATAATGCTGCCGTACCACCCAGGTCAATATAAGAAAGATCAAGTGTAACCAAGTTGGGTAGTTTCCTTAGTGACTCAGCAATGTGTGCTACACCTTCTCCAGTGAACTTTGGAAGACTCAAATCCGCATGCCGCAAATCCACGCTCTTCACTTCAGCGAGGTAGTCATTGCCATCAGCCTTTGACTGCTCAGCAAGACCTTCGAGAAAGAATCTCACTGAGCTGTGACTATCACTAAAAAAATTGTCAATGACAACATGATCAGATACAAATGACTGTATAAATTCTTCAGGAGGCAAGATTTTGCACTGACTTTCAAAGTAACAGTGAAGTGCTAAATGACCTAACCTGTTGTCAAACGACAAATCCTCCAGATGCGTCTTCTGAAATACCTTCAGTATCTCTAAAGTACTTGCCTCATTGTTACCACAACAAAAGCGCAGAAGATACTCAAAGTCAAACACGTTCTTTGACATAATTTCAAGCAGTGTATTCTGAAATTCTTCTTTGTCTCCTTTCAACAGGTTTTGCAAGTATGAAGCACCGCAAAATTCCTGGAATGTCTTATGAATGAACCGTACAATGCTGTGAGGGATTAGCCTCTTCCTGTCACTCTGTCTGGTCACAATACCTGCTTTTAGAGCCATGCCAAAGATACTTGGCTCAAACTCACTTTCTTTAAACGTCAGCTCTTGATTTGGACTGAGAAGACCACGTAAAGCAACCTCGCCAAGTGCCATCGCAACTCTAGACATGTCTTCTTTTGATAGATCTTTTCTTTTGCCAACGTATTCAAACGCACTGTGATAGAGGTCTGACATTGTTTGTGGGAGTGTGGAATCTTGTCTCCACAGTAAACACATCAAAAGAAGCAGCATTGGACTCTCTGCCAAAGTGGAAAGAAGGTTAGAGGAATTCACCCTGCTTAGAAGCCCACTGACCTTGTCAGGTTCACCAGGGAAAAATTTGTTCACATACTCTCTCCTGTCTTCTTTGTTGAATCCCATGACTTGGACATGTGTGAATGGTTCTTGAACTAGGTCCTTTGTTATCAATCTGTCCAGATATGAGGGGCGAGTGCTGACAAGTATAGTACAACCTCTACACATCTTTCTGCTTAGGATCTTCAGAATGGAACCGAAGGAGGATTTACTGAGGGAGGTGGTCTTCAACTCATCAAAGCCATCCAAAAGGATGAGGACTTTGTCGGCATTTTTCTCAATATATGATTGCAGAGCACCTTTCTGCATGTATTTAGCTGTTTCTTCAGCTAAGAGTTGATCAAAAACTGCTTCGACGAGATCCGACACCTGCTCCAAGTAAAACATTTTCAAACTGAATACCAGTTCATACTTCTGTAGTACCTGACCAAGGCCAACTGCCCAATCAAACGCAATCTTGTCAAAAAGAGTGGTCTTTCCTCTTCCAGCCAAACCACTCAGTACAGCTACTGGGATCATTTTTCCTGTTCTTTTTTTCATGAAGACTAAAATATCCTCATAACACACCTGTGTGCCCGGCACTGCTCCCTTAGCATTTAAGAACTGTAACCTACTGTACATGTCCTTGATGCATTTTTGGTCGTTAGCAAGCCATGGGTTCAGCTGTACATAGCTACCTGTGCCTTCATAGAACAACTTCAGTTCAGCTTTACATTTAGTGGCGGCAGCTTTGGATTCGACATCAAAGGCTTGGCATTCTGGGAGAGAAAAATACAGAGAACGGAGACACAAAACATATCATTTGTATTTCCTAGTCACCTTCTTACATGTAAAAATCTCATAAAAAGTTACTTAATTAACACTAAGGTGTTTTGCATTTGTGCCACAATCCAGGTAATAAATGTTGCACCACCAACATGACGTCCCCTTCTGGTAAATCTGACTGAAAAGTGAATTTTGGAAATAATTCAATGGCTGCAGACATTGGCTACATAAGCTGTTTGACAAGCACAACGGTTTATCCACTACGAACACAGGGCGAAAGTTCCCCTCGGTTTCTCTGTTTTCTCAGAATGATGCAATCTACATTCAGCATGTTCAAAATTCGCATCTTGGCATGAACAGAAAAAAACCCTTTTTAGCTTGTCGTAGTTGAGCTCTGGAGACAAATGACACTGCGTTTGATACGGGATGCTTCCATATTTATTTGAACAGATAAAATCAGAGAAAACATGTTTTCCTTTGAGTTGCTCTTTAAAATTTCTCAAACTTTCAATTTGTGAAAAATCAGGAGAAAGTAACACTTACCACAAGCATTAGAAATTCCGTTTCCAGAACAAGAAAAAATTCAATCTTCAAAGTGATGAATTCTGTATACACAATATATTTTGTATTTTCAATATCCGTAATAATCAGTACACATACCTGGTGACAGTGAACATGAGGTGGTAACCTGTGTGATTGGTTGCTGTGATGTTCTTGGTTGATTCTCTGACATGCCAACTGATGGTTGACCAGACTGGAGTGATGCATAGGCACCATCTAGGGTTAAACCAGAAGACTGTTGATCCGAATCAAATTACAACAGCTGGCCTGTGAGCCACTGCATGAATGTACACATTTTGCCCTTATCGTGGGTGACCTCTGTTGGCATGTCACCGCCCACTGTCTATTACAACAGGCAACTGTTAATGACAAAGTCCATGTTAAGGCTGAATCATGTCCAATGATTGAATATTCAAATATTAGACCTTCCAATTAATAAAATATAGGTATTTGTATATTCAGTTACCCCTCACAAAAGTGAAAACAAACTACATGGATGCATGTTCATGTGGCAATCTGCCTCAATGAGCTTCAAGACAGGGGGTCCATCTCCTAGTTAAAGGACACTATCCAACTGATGCTCACTCAACAGTGGTGATTTAATTATCCCCTCAGTTGCAATGAGACTGCTAACCACAAGTAAAAGAAAAACTTCCAGAAATGCTTGGCCTCACTGATGAGCATGTGCATCTGCTGCCTTCAAATTTATTCATAACATTTTCTTTTTGTTTGGTTGCTGTCTTTGTTTTTACCCCTCCGAATTGCATTTGGAGGTTATGAGCAGAACCATTCCTCAAACGTTATACCTATGGACAGCTACGCACCTGCTGAAATTCTTGTGTATAAAAATAAACAAATCATTAAAACAGAAATCAACTAATGACACTGAAAGCCCCCCCCAAAGGAATAGGTGTGTCAATTGACCAACCCAGCCAAGAAAGATTTATGGTGCTGACACAGAGCTAGATTTATCAAGATTTTCATTTCATTTGTTAGCCGGTTGACTTGAAAAGACAGTGTGGTTCTGCTTTGTGTGTTAATACATGTATCTACACTGCAAACTGCCAGCTTTCTAAATTTAGCAAGGAGCTACCTCTGACATTCACTTGGTCCAAAATAATCAATCATCCCACCCAAGTATTTTGGCAAAATACGAAAAGGACTTGACAAACCTACAGAGGTGCAACCCAAGGTGTCTTTTTTTTCTGAAAGATGAAGATACAATTTACACTAACATATGAAACTACTAGCTGTGATACAGCCCTACATCCCTGTCCCCTGTGGCTCAGTCAGGGAAGGGTGGAGCAAGAACTTCGTTAGCTACTGTAGGGGTAAATTTTGCTCTGTCCCCCCCCTCCCCCATGGCAAATCCTGGTGAGCTACTGTCCGCCTGGTCAGATTACTTTTTCAATGTACATGAAAACATGACAGTGACTCTAGTTGGATGAAAGCAGAAAATGACAACATGGCCGTAGCCCTCTCCTCTTACACTAGGAATAAACAATGAACACACATGGCAAGTTGTTGGTACCTTTTCTGTCTTGAACCTCCTCCAATGCTTTGCAGAGAGCTTCTGTCTGACTGACGTCATCAGGTTGTTTGTTTCTCCACGTGACCAGCATGTGGAAGATTTGATTAACAACACTACGGGGATGGTCTGCCTCAAAGTGTGAGACTTCTGCATGGTTGAAACCAAGTTTTATAGCCAGTTCTTTCCATTCATTGGCATGAATCTGTCTGGCTTTGCTGTAGAGGTCGTTATCATCCAACATTTCTGTGAAGGAGAAATAAAATACAGAGAGTAAAATAGATCGGAATCTTAACACTCCAATCTACTTTGTATAATGAACATGTCCATGTCCATGTCCATGTATGTGCTGAACGTCAGGACATTTTATACACATATACAATATGTCGTGTGTACAGTGCTGTTATGCAACGTGTCTGTCGTTGTATAATATCATGTACATATACATGTACATACATCTCGACATGCATTTCCTCATTGTCTATAATGTAGAGAGTTTTTTATCACAACCCTTAGATCATTCCCTTGGGGACATCTGTGACAGGGACTAATTTTGAGCTCTCTATTTTGCTGTATTGGGTGAGTTACAGATGTCTGGTATCAAACTTTAGAAAAGTAGCCTATATAAATTACTGTTGTCTGGTCCTGCTTGTCTGGTCTCCTCACAGCCAGGGTTTGTTCCCCACCTGTTGTCTGGTCCTGGTTGTCTGGTCTCCTCACAGCCAGGGTTTGTTCCCCACCTCTTGTCTGGTCCTGGTTGTCTGGTCTCCTCACAGCCAGGGTTTGTTCCCCACCTGTTGTCTGGTCCTGGTTGTCTGGTCTCCTCACAGCCAGGGTTTGTTCCCCACCTCTTGTCTGGTGCTGGTTGTCTGGTCTCC
>NW_019091429.1:12705-46929 GCF_001949145.1 Acanthaster planci
CCTGGTCTCCTCACAACCACTGTTTGTTCCCCACCTGTTGTCTAGTCCTGGTTGTCTGCTCTACTCACAGCCAGCATTTTTGCCCCATCTGTTGTCTGGTCTTTCTTGGTTTCCTTGTCATCACTTTCTTATTTTTCTGGTTCCTTCCCTCAGATCACCTGAATAACATTCAAAGCAGCCAGTGTGTGTTCCCCACCTGTTGTCTGGCCCTTGTTGTCTTGTCTGTAATATCCACTGACAAATTCAAGTCATTTGAAAGAACTTTGTATTGTACTTTATAACACCAGTATGCTTTATTACATACACTGCGTATTCTAAGTTGGCGCATTAATTACCCTCTCATTGTTCTGAAATGGAGAGTGTTATCGTTACTCCCTAGTTATTGTAATCACTATCATTTTTTTGGGAACCATGTTGGCTTTTGAGTGCTTGATTTTCAGAGGATCAAACCAATAAACAACATTCACTGAGGACCAGAGGGGATGTGTAGGCATCAAAAACCAGGAATAGATACACACATACACTAGCTGTCTAATCCATTCCTTTTCGATATTTCTGTCCCTCTTTTCGATGGATGCTATCAGTACAAGTGGATATCAACCATGTTGCACATTCTATCAAAAGAAAGGACAAAGAGAATTTGTGTCAACCACAAACAATGTACATGTACATGTATGTAAAACATTCACACTGCAAACCTCTGCAAGCCATACAGTGCTTCTGTCAGCTTAAACTTGTGTAAATTCTACATGCTACAGCCACTTAAAACAGATTTAATCAATCAGCTCATCCAGCACACCTCAACTTTCTGTATAACCATCATTGCTTTAGGATATGTGTAATAATAATAATAACATTTATAAAGTGCATTTTTCCGAAGGTTACAATGCGCTGGGAAAAAAGCAACCACAGGAAAGTAAACCAGGTGCTAAGATAAAGTTAGTGTGAGCAGATGACCAAAACCTACAGTGGAAACAGATGAGATTTACAGTAAGTTTACATTTGAACTGTTGTAGGGAGTCGCAGTTATGAATACTAAGAGGTAATGAGTTCCAGCATCGGGGTCCAGCAACAGTAAAAGCCCTGTCTACTACTTTTTGGAATGTACGTGGTATTCTTAGGTTGTGTGTTGAGAGGAGGTTACTTCGGTTAGGTTTGCTGAGATCAAGAATGTTGATTATGTGTGATGTGTGCCAGTTAGAGCTTCATATACGTTGATGGCTGTTTTGAAGATGATGCGTTTTTGAACAGGTAACCAGTGTAGTTGTTGTAGAAGTGGTGACGAATAGCAGTGTTTGGGTTGTGTGAATATAATCCTGGCAATGTTGTTTTGAAGTTTCTGTAAACGACTAACATCAGAGTGCTTCATTCCATTTAAAAGAACGTTGCAGTAGTCAATTCGTGACAGGACTAAGGCTCTGGCAGCAGCAGCAAATCTTAGATATGTTTCGTATGTGGTAGTTGATGGATTTGGATATGGTGTTTACATGGGGTGTCATTGACATTGTACTGTCGAATGTGATGCCTAGATTTCTCACAGATGGGGATGGTTTAATTGTACAGTTGTTGACAGTGAGGGTCAGGTGGTTCAAACGCTTCTAATGGTAAGTGGATGAGGCTATTAGGAATTCAGTTTTGTCATTGTTAAGTTGAAGTTTGTTAACAATCATCCAGGATTGAACATGTCTGATGCAATTTGGCAACCTAAACAGAGCGCATTTTGCATCATTGGGAGTCATCGGATCAAATTCAAAATAAACCAGAATGTCGTCAGCATAAATGTGATAATGGACGTCATGTTGACGTGAAATATGTATGTCTTTTATAATTACAGGTTAGCAAGGGGTTACTGTACTCATTTCATACATTATTCATGATTCTGTTTTCCTTCCATCGACTTGGGGAATTCCCTCTCAGAATTTCGCAATATCCATTACACACTGTCACTAACGGCCCACGCCGCCAACATCAGTTTTTTTTCCTGGTCACATCTCCACTAGGATGCCACAGACTTCACAACAATCATCCCTCCACACTTGTTAAATAAAACTTTGCAGGCTCTGCTTGATTTTCTAGCTTTTTTCCAACTTAATGTAGGCTAGATACAGACATTAGATGTCAAGATCATGTTCATAGAGATAGAAACAGAAAGCTTAGGCCTAGGCCTGTCAGAAAAAAAAGAAAATTTAGGGGCCCTCCTTCCAACATGTCCAAGAACCAGAGATCACCAGTTTTTGTCAAACCAACCTCAGCCGAAAAACCCTCGGAATAGTCAACATGCAAGCCTAAGTACAATTCGGGGAAAAGAGCGATAAGACAACAAAACTTAACTAGCATACATGTACATGTATGTAAAACCTTTCGGTAGGGTTCCATCACACCCCTAACATCGCAGCTACAAAATGATTTCCCTGCTTTTTTTTTACTTCGCTGTCAATGAGAAATAGCGCCCTCTCGTGCACAGTAATCCTATCCGACTTGTACCCGAAGCTCCAAACGTCATGATTGTGGCTGCAGAATGCGAACGTTTCAGTTTCTATCGCATAAACACATGTAGATGAGCATTTGGCAACATTTCGGAGGTTTCAACACACACCTTCACTTAGGACTTCTATTATTATCATCATGGGCATAAATCCCAGGGGTGGTGGAGTATATTCCCTACTTCTCATCAAGGGGTGATTCCGCCCCCTCCCCTTCATGGGTGAGAAAAAACATTAAGGCAGATGGTGGGATTCTTTCTAACTTCAATACTATGTTCAACAGCCAAAGGGAGACCAATTTTTTTTTAAGCCATAAATATGCTGTTTCGATGTAAGGCTCTGCTGGAGTGTAATACATGCACATCCCCGAGCGTTAAGGTGTCAGAACCACCCAACCCCACTTTTCAAATTTTCATTGCTGGGCGAGTCGTCCCACAATCCCACATCCTCCCCAGTTCCTGGCACAAATTTGTGCCACTGAATATCATCATTTCTAAAGAGAAAAAAAAAACAGACTGCAATTTTCTGGCTTTCAAAGTTTCAGTAAGTCTACATCTTTTATTGCATCAGCATTTCACAAGTACATAGGAGGTATACTCGGGAACACGTGACACTGTTCACAGTTAAATGTCCACCTCACCTTATCATTTGACCATGATGAGAAAAGGGAGTTTGCTCTCTTCCAATGTCAGAATTTTTTGATAAATTTTGGGAAGTTCAGGGGAATCATTTTAAAACCTCAATATGAGAAAATGTCATCTTAACAGTATTGATTCTTCCAGTTCCAATGAATTTTCACACAAAAGGCTCAGACTAAGTTCCTCATTTTGTGGGGAAGGCAGCTCTTGAACAAGTAGACTAAATTTCAGGGGCTGCTGGATGAATATGAACACAAGGGCACTGTATGTTAAGCCTCCAGCAACAAGAGCTGGGCTGACTAAAGAGTAGACCTTCCTTTCCTACCGCCGTGCTGTATGGCTGGTCAAGGTTTGTGAAACTGTTCACCCTTGGATGCCAACCACCTTGCCTCAAAATTACCGTTTTTGCTTCTTTGGTGTTGAAATAGTGAATCATTTCCACTTTTACTTACTTCATAAAAGTGTTATTTTATGTAAAATCATGGGAATGGTTATATTGGTTTTGTGCTGAGTGCTGGCCATACTTTTGGTTGCCATAAGGGTTCTGGCAACAGTTCAAAAAGTCTCTACCACAATGCTTGGTATGGTACTGGGCCTATTTGACAGCACGTGACTGGTATGGTCAATGTAGCCTCCTCCCCATACAATGGCTGCCACAATCTAGGCTGAAATAATCATTTGCATCTAATCCTCATCACAACAGCATTCAAAACTGTTGTACTAAGTCGGTGTACGCACATAGAAGGTTACTCTTTTCCAAAAGATATCTTTCTTCTCGTCATCTACTATTTCGCTCCAACAGTGGTTTATAAGGAAACACAAGCAAAGCAGGCATTGGCGAAAGAAAATACAACAAACACCCTTCACCACAATTTGGAATAGGAAACTCGAACTCCCACTGTCTGAGACCAAAATTTGTTAAGCTCCGTCAATAACAATTTATAACCTAAGCACAACTGGTATAATAGCTTAAAACACACTAATCAATTACGCACCGATACAATAAAATCTCAATCATATCCCACTAATAATTCTCTCCCTCTAATACGACTTGGTGGTAACACATAACACACACTGTGTTGGGTTCAAATGACACATGCAATGTTTTAACCACTTCCTGCCAGGGTAGTTATCAATGTTGATGATGCTGGGCCGGGATATTTATCATTTTTTTCTGTTTTCAAAATTCTTCATTTACTGGACAATTACAAACACGTGAAGGACTGTCTGGTGTACACTCTAGACTGACAGACAAAATCTATTGACACCTGAGTATTTAAGCCAGGCCTGTAGCCTTGTAAAAAGAGCCCAGATTTTGTGGGTATAAAGTAATAATCTTTTGTTCACGAACCTGGCTCAGTGCGCTGCTCACCTCTTTTCAATAGGGGCCAGATTGGCATGCAGCGGTGCTGTGTGGCTCATCGCTGCGGTGGTGGGGTACTTTTGTCCCCTGTGGTAATCCGCTCGCTCTAAATGCCCCAAACCCTGGTATACTGTCAAAACAAGGTAGGATTACCTCCACTTTTGAGAGTGAAAAAATGTCCGTAATGTCCAGCAGCCTGGTCTTCTGTTCCAAGAACCGTCTTTTGTTACAAGGCCCTGTTCCCCTTGTCCGAGTTTGGAGACCCTGGCCACGCATATAAAGCATACGTGTCCAGATCCGGAATCCCCGGCAGGGAGTGGTTAATACAGTGCACTTGGACAGACCTTTGGCATTGATTGGGAATGCCCTTGAATAATAATAGAGACTATGAGTGTACATTTGAAATTGATACTGGAAGATCCTTGCCCATTTATGACAACTCTTGCAGGTTATAGGCTAGTGCATGACATTTACCATCACCATGAACTGGACATGCCCAAAGACACCGTGAGCCTGAGCACTACATTCAAAATATTTGATGGGTTACAGGATCCTCACATGATGAGAACTCAAAAACTGACTCCAAGGAATTACAGTTCTGTTATAATTTTACATTTTGGACTGAAGGGTGCTATAAAACCCAAGTGGACTGGCATCATGCAGTCACTTGTGCATGTCCAGGGGCCCCCTCAGGCCTTTGAGTGACCAAAAGGTGGTTCTCCTTCCGTTTGCCTTTGACCTCAGGAAATAGGACCATCTTGCCACTCACAGTCCCATGGGGCGCAAAGACATGCACTAGTGACCTCATCGCCAGTTCATATATTCATAATATGATGCCTGAGCATAACCAACAAATTAATTATGCAAAGACCTCTTCTTGACCTCCAGACTTTGACCAATCCGCAGCCATGTACATTCATTACAAGCCTCTGTAGGGAAAGTCAATTATGTATAATGGAAACAGGTTCAGCAAATAGGTTCAACAGAAAAGAGTATGGGTCAGGGGACACCTGTCAACCAATCAGCAGTTTTTAGCATGTTTCTGTATGAAATGAGGCCATATAAAATTTGCATACTCATATGTATGGCTATTAAAGTTCGATCAACGACCATTTATAGATCACTGGTCAATTCTCCTTGGTAATCAGTACACGAAATGTATCTTTGTTACTATGAAAACTTGACCCATGGGTAACCAGCTATCGCAGATCGAACTTGGTCTGTAGCGCTTGTGCAGGACACTTGCATCAAGCAAATCCCATGACTGTGATCAGTACTGTGGAACTGTGACCTGCTGACCATGTGTCTCCTAACTCTTAACACAGGGCTAAAAATTTACCATGGATCACTCTGATATGTTACAACTAAGCATGATTACGGCTACACAGATTCTGAATAACATACATATTGCAATTCAGTCTTAGGGAGAGGGTCACCACTGCCTCGCAAATATAGCAAGGCTTACATGTCTTATCTAACAGTCCAAATCTTTCTCACACCTCAGCACAGATGTGTACAAATGTGACACTGCCAATATTACATTCATAACTATTAATATTACATACATATATATTTGCTTATTATATCTAGTCAAATGTACTGCAGTGGAGGCTACATGAACACTGGAGCTGCCAAGTAAGTTGCACCAATTGGGTAAACTGTGGTCATATGACCTGGTAGCACTGCACAAGGACCACTAAATAGGGCTGTAATAGCCCGCTACATTTGCAACTATCTCAGTTTAAAGCTGGTGTGAAAGACTACTGTTCTATGGTCATTTAGGTCTACCTGCACCAGTTTTCCATGACAAAAGCCTGCTCAATGTAACAGGATCCAGCAGGTTAGCTTGCCCATGGCCTAGCGACCTCAGAGTCCAAGCCTACCAGCCACCAAGCGACCCAACAGCGACACAGTTCAATCATGTTTAACTCCACTGTGACCACAGCTGGCCATTTTCAATAGACTTGACTATATAAACCAGCTACCGCCCTCCCCGCCTCTATAGCCGTACATTCTGGTGAAGCTCTGGCTTGATGTCAAAGATGAGGTCAAACAGCTGGGCCAGGACTTGCTCTTTGTTCTTGGCGACGCGCATCTCCATCTCGCTGATCTTGCGCCGCGTCTGCTCTTCCACCTCCTTGGCCTGATCTCCCTTGGTGCCCAGGTACTGCTCAGATGGGAGGAAAAATGTAACGATAGAGGAGGAATTAATATCTCCAACTCTGTACAAATTGTTGCTTTTACTTTTCAATGATACTTTCCTTTCTAACAGGACTGTGCTTGTACTCTGTGTTTTTTTCTGTGACTGCAAGACAATGGACCTTTCCCATGAAATATGCAAATTAGACAGGCGCATGCGTGCTACTAACACTGGCTGGCAAGTGCATCTGTCAAGACAATCGACAATGTAAAAAAATTGGTTTAACCAGGATTCTGGCTCATTGAAGGCCAATCAACACTGTGTTAAAATCCTTTTCCAATACTTCAGGACACTTTTCTTGAACTGAATGAAGTTTCCAGTGTCCTTGTCTTTGAGTTCCGTACTTAAGTTGAACTATACCAGTACAGAAACGGCATGTATCAGCTAGTCATTGTGCGCGCAGGGAGATTTGTATTGTTACGTCATTAATTTAAGCAACTTTGCCAGTGGTAGTACCAACTAGTGGCAGTGATGCACATGTGCCTGTCTTATTTGCATTTTTCATGGGAAAGGTCCATTGTATTTAACCCTACCCCCAGGTTTTTTTTGCTAGGGACCCTTCTCAATCCTCCACAATCCTCCGATTGGGGGAGGTCCAAAATTTTGTTTCTCCCTCAATCTGCCCAAATCCTCTAACATTTCTTTCAAATGTTACTTAGAGGTGTGCCTATCACATCAATCCTTGAAAATTCCTGTCAAGATGTTGAGGCAGTGCAAATGGCATTCTTGAGCAGTGCAGTTGATTCAAAAGAAATATCGGGCTGAATTTATGCATGGCTACGCAAAAACAACACAAGGTCTAACCCATGACATTCATGCATGGCATCCTTCATAATCAGCCATGCACTTTTGCCATTCACCTTCAATCCTCCAAAATGCTCCAAAACCGCCGGAAGGATTTTGGAAGTCTGAGGAAGTTAGGGTTAGTTTCTTTTTTTTCCCCCAAGTTTTTACTTGTATTTTCAATTTACATGTATGGTGTAATTCTAAGGTTGTTTGCATCGTTTTCAACAAGTGGGACAAAGAATTTTTTGGTTTATTAATTAACCCTCCTATGCTGAAGTCACTCTTTGGGTCATTTGGTAAACACCTCAAAGAAGCACAGCTGTGTCGTGCTGTGCACTGCACCAACATGCAAGAGAGTGACCTTGGGCACTTGTGCATATTTGTGCTGTAAAACCAAAGGAGGGTTAATTATGATGAATAATAAATGAATGAATTTCACATGGGATTGATGGCCCTTGACATTTTTACACACACAATAAGAGTTTCATCAAGGACTGAAAAATCTGCCTGTCCCTTTCAAGCAAAAGTCAAAAAACTACTTATATTCCCCAGATGAGTTGAGAATTGACACCCCTCAAGTGGGGTTATCTGAGGACATATTCCTAATGCATCCATTTTTTTCAAAGAAGATGTTAAGACTTGTTCACCAGTCTCACAAATTTATAGGAACATAGAAAAAAGGGGCTTGTAAAAGAAACAAAAGCTGGTAGTCCAGATTCAGGACAGATAGATGTTTGATAGGATAGGACACTACTCCTGGATTTGTGCACAATGGGGGATTTTGGAAGATCCAGGATTCCTTGGATAGATGCCAGAGGATTTAGGATTGAGACCACTTCCCTGTCTTAAAATGGGCATTTATAAAATTCTTTTGGGCTATAGCTGGCTGCAGGGCAAGCTTGGATGTGCAATGTGTTATAGATGTACAATGATATCTTCATCCGATCACGGACTCACATTCGCCTGAGTCTCTTGGAACTTCTCTTCCCTCTGGCGTCGGTACTTCTCAATTTCTTCTTGCGCCTCTTCTTTAGCCTGCTTTAACCTCTTGTTTTTCCCTATGAAGATACAAACATGACATGTCAGATTATACTTTTTGGGTATCTACTGGTAGCAGCAATCATGAGCAACAGCCACATCAGTTATTGACTGAAGTACAGGACTGGTTAATACCTCAAAACCAGGAAGGCTTTTTGGTGACTTTTTTCGTAAGAACCCAAAGTTTTTCATTTCATCTCTTATGTATGATCTGATGAAATTTTCCAAGTCATCTGGCTCTTTTTTTTACATTTTCAAACACTGGAGTTATGATTATCAAGATACAGGTCCAAATTGGGAGCCTTTTCTGATCCGCTATTTACCTTTATGTTTGTAGTGACCAATGTTTTGGAAAGAACTTATGGAAAACAAGTAAAACCAATTTGCTGCAAATTATGCATGTAGTTCAAACGTTCAAGACTGAATGGTAAAACTGTCGGACGTTTCTGTCCCCGTTTCATCTACATAAATGTTATTTCTAAAACAACCGTTCTCCAACAGAGCAGTTCAAAAGTTCATATCCTTCACTAAAATTTTTCTAGAGTGGGGAAAACGTCCAGCTCCAAGCTTAGGGAGGCAACTTTTTTTTCCTTAAAATGAGGGAAAGACAAGTTTTCTGTGATTAGCAACCTAGTGGGAATACTTAGCTGCATAAGTAGTGAACATATTGGTGCAATTTCTGCTCATAAAATGAAGTGGGTATTTCATCATGTCTCCGGGTAAACTTAAACCAAATCGAAAGCCAAATAAAGACAAATCCCTATGAATCGGGTCAGGGCCAACAATCGACGGAGTATACACAGGGCCCTGTTTACGGGTCCAGTTGGTCGTGTAATTACTTTTAAATAACACACCTGTAGGAGCTTACATGTTCTTAGTTGTGTTCAGTGTTGTTACTTTTTGTCCACAGAAAGAGCAATGCAATGAAACATCTTAAATAAATAATTCACAACATTTAACATGTTTAACTTTAGACACCTGCACTGACTAACATGCGTGATCGTATTGTGGTCAGATCCCTTATTTCACCATTTACTGTGAAAACCAATCACACTTGATAATAGGTGGCAAAATTGGGGACTTTGCGACTAGTAATGGTCAACAGTACAACTCATGAACAGTTAGGCCTACACACGTTCAATCATGTAATGACAAACTGCCGCAACCGCTTAACCCCTACCCTACCAGCCTACCTGCAAATGCAACCTAAGTTGAGTGTTTAATCCTCAGCCATATCCATATTTACGAGTGAATGTGAGTAATCATGGTAATAAGTGCGCGGAGCTACGACTTTGATCATATGATCATGCTGACAATGGTTGATCATGTTGAAGTTGAACGCGGTTACAATAATTTCAATAACGCATAATCACGACAATTTATTGTTGTATGAAACGCCCTCGACAATTCTCCAGTATTTTAATATGCAAAAGAAAAAATACTCACGTTTTCTCGAGTCCGCGACCCTTTCTGCGGCTTTCTTTTCGGCTTGAAGTAACTGCTGGATGCCCGGGGTTTGCGCTGCCATTTTGCTTAATGATGAAAAGCAAGAAATTTACGTAGGCTACACAAATTGCTATACGGATCCGGTTCGAATGACTCACCACTGAAAATACACACAATCGTGAGAGAGAACCAGACTAATATCACGTGCAGCCATCGACGGCTGTTTACTAGTGACTGGCCTCCGATGTCTCTACGACTGTTTTACGGTGATCAAAATGCTCCTACCCGAGAATCAGAGTTGTAAGATTTGATGTACATATCACAAGGATTAATCTTTTCATGAAAGGCATAATGCTACATTTTCCCCAGAGGAAGAGTGTTGACAAAAAACAGGGGTAATTCAGCCTGCACTTTCGGATCTGAGTATGTGCAAAAAATTGACGAAGAAAAATTCTTTTCCTGGATTAAAAAAGAAAAATAAAATCCTGATTGTACTTGTCAACAGAAACTGGTGACAGACATAAATCATCCAACCACACACAGGTATTGCAAGGCAAGGGTGCAGGAACCCCCCCCCCTCCGAAAAAAAATGAAAATAAAAAAAGGAAGGTATGGGGATGAAAATCACCAATTAGCATGAATCTACCTTGAAATTGACCCACTTCCATGGTTAACCAAGAACCTGTTATCATAAAAAGTAGTCATGTTGTTGATGAGTGCCCCCCCCAAAATCTCCCTCCACCCCTGGAATAACATCTTCCTGATGCACTGTACCTAGAGTAGCTATACAGGGGGCCACAAAAAATTTCAAGACCAGCTAAGATACACTAACATACTTTTCTCTGAATTTTCTTTTACTGAAAAGCTCGACACTATTTAGTAGATAAGATATAAAGCTTATTATCAAAGCAGATTCAAGGCTTCAGGGCTTACCAGTGTCCTGGATTCCGTGCCAGTGCCTTCTGCTACTGTCTCTGAATAGGGCCTATTGTACATTGATGCCCTGAATGCCTAGGGAAAACTGGTGCCTACAACGATAGTAATCTGGGCCTGACTGACATCTCTCTTTCCTTCTGCTTGTTTTCAAATTTATTTCACAGCCAAAAATTTAGAAACAAAAAGGTACTGTTTGTGCCTCCCAACTTGAAAAAGTACATTCCACCAGCAATATCACTACACCCCAAGTCAAGCTTTACAAACGGTTGACAGAAATCACTAGTCTGAATCATGAAAGGTAAAATCAAAGTCATGTATCACGAAAATTCAAGAAAATTACAGGTGTCACAAATCTTTAAATGCACCAACTTCCTCTTTATTACACTGTCTTTATTATGTAAAAAGCCAATGCCTCTCTATTTTTAACTGACAAAAGCAAAAGCCTAGAGTGATATGTCTCTTCTATGCCACAAGAACACAATTTGCATCGCGGTTGAATTTTTCAAAAGCACAGACTTGGTTATTGCTTCTTCTTTTTTTCACTAACACCAAAGAAAAACTACAAACGCTTAAGTAAACTACAATTGCGTTTGGTACACTATGCCTTGATTATGCCAGCAGATTTTCTTGGGGTTTATTTCTTTTTCATTTGGAAATAAGGCAATTAAACTATTTTCTTAAATAACGGAAAAGTACTGGAATACAATATTGTAGAAATTTCAGACCAGCAAAGTAACACATAAAAATCAGACTATCCAGAAAAACATTGGCAAGAATGTGAAAGATTTCAGGGAAAAGAATTCAAAAATGGAAAACCAGAGAGAACTACACAGGAGATCGAATATTGAAGCGAAGATTAATAAATCGTGCCAACTATAGGAACAGGCACACAATTTCTTTATTTCAAAAAGATATTCAAAGTTCTTAATACATAATTCAAAGAATAAAATCTGGATTTCAGAAAACTAAAATCATAAAAGGGAATACACTCATTAAGAAAATAAAAATGTCTGTTTGTGACCAAAACAACAAATATTTCCGAAGGATCTAGCAATAAAATTATAACCTCTGTGTCTCCAGTTTGACTTTTTTTCGAGGCCAAAATTACAACAAAAAGAACAAGTGGCTTATGATTTAATGTTTTCGATTTGATCTCCCTACTGCTATGCCAGGGACACTTTTTTATTAATGATTTGTTTCTTCTTGTTGGGTTTTCAATATGGAGAACAAGTGAATTCCCTTCACTGTATTCTTGGCTGGAAGTGACAACATCCATGTTGGAGAGCAACTGAGCTTCCTTTTGAAGGATTTCCTTGGAGAAATTTTTTAGGCTTTCTTGGAAGAAAAATGTTTTCAACCAATGCTGTCTGACATGAAGCCTCAGCTCTCACAAAGATGTCTGGTTAACCCAAACCCTTCAGATGAAGAGTACATCATATCCAACAGTGTTGAATTTGGCAAAGGCTCGGTAACTCAAACCAAAACTGAACCAAACAATGGCCAGAGTGAACAATTAAATAATCAATGCAGCCCTTCGGCACTCTACTGATTTTTTTTTTTCAAAAACTATCATTGATTTTCATTTCAGATGAGTTTCAATTCACAGCTTATTGCAAGCAATGAATACTTTGAAGTCTGATAAGTAGTTTCAAAACTGCACAAAAACCATGCATTTCATAACTAGATTCAGCTTATGTGGAAAAGTTTCCAGCAGGACCCGAATTAAGGTAGAGTGAATATCTCAAAAATGTGCCTGCTTGAAAAATTTGTTGGTTTTGATGAAAACATGTCGATAAAGTACCCGGCTATGAGAAACTGTTTGGAGCACTTTCAAACAAAGTTCACAAAAATTCAAGAAGCTTTCAAAGAACTTAGAGCAACTGGAAGCTTCGTACCTAGCAATATGCAAAGCCACATAACCTGGCCAGCTTGCACAGCATTTTGGCACCAAAAATATAAGCATGCACCCCAGATATTTCTAGAAAAGCTACTTCAGCACTGAATACTAGAACACCAAAGAAGTAAAAGCATTTAACCAAGAACACCCTATTTGATGCCAAATGCATATGACAGCTAGGATGACACACCGTTTTCCACTGTTATCAGCATCAAGTGCTGAGTTTTTCACTCCCTGTCAATGGACTCCGTGAGTGCCTGTGAGAAATACTTTTATCTCTGTAGGGCACCTCCTTTAAAAGATTCTTCACCAGTCAAAAAGGAGTTCTTACACCCCTTAAGTACCATCATACTGGTTCCTGCCCCCTCTATTTTATGTCTAAAATATAGCGCAGGGATTGGAAACCTGTCTTTGTTTGTTTCCCAACCTAAATCTTAAAGTTAAACCAGGTGAATGAATCGGTGGGCTGACGGAGTCCAATGAGAGAGTTTAGGAAGAGGCATCCCCACTTCCACCTTGGGAGCTGCGGAGACGACGATATTCCTTCAGCCTGGGAGAAAAAGTAAATTGAAATGCGGAAGTGACATACAGAAGCAACAGCACGGAACAACTTGCTATTCACCCTAACCGTGCCAAATGCAGCAAAGCGCTGAAGGTGTAAAATTCTGGTGCACTTTGCTGCACTGAGCAATCAACAGCAGTCACAATGAACATCTAACAAAAGAGGTACCGCACATGTGCGGTACAATAACAATGGACACTCGTTGTTAGTGCACTGTGTTTCTTTTGTTTGATGTCCATAGTGAGTTTGTAGCGATGCCCATGTTGAGCCAATAGGAGCTGGCCCCATTGAACAATGTTATCGATGGATCCTGTTGTGGCTGGCAACCACAGAATCCAATGGCCTTGGTGTTAGCCTATTAGATCCTGTTGCTCTGGGCAGGCAAGCCACTTTGACAAATGATACAAACTCATCTGTCTGGTAGGGTTTCTAGCAAAGATAAAGCGAAAGGTAAAGGCAACGGTGTGCTCAATGTGAGGTCGTTTGTTGCAAAACTGATTCAGGGGTTTCAAGTAATCATCCTGATCGATGTAATTCTCAGCTTGAACATCCACAGCCATTTACAAGCTGAAGTCCAGCGTGAGAATTACGAGCCACTCAATTCCTTTTATAATAGCTAGCGCATTGCTTTGTCAGTACTTGGGTCCCCTGTGATATAAAGTGTGGACCCCCCAAGATAATGTCCATTTAAAAATGTCAACAGGCAGTGAATGGGTTTAAAGAGGGCACTCTTGCTTAATGATGCCTTTTATTCAAGATTTTTTGCTTTTGGCCAACCAGTGATATGGCAAAGTAAACAAAAGCAATCATTATTGAGCTTATTAAGTTCTTGTCTTATTCTCTAGAAACTTTTTTGAATTAAGTAACAACTGAAAAAACTTCAAGAAAAGTTCACCTGACGGCGTTGACCTTGATGAATCCCAGCGCATCTTCTGGCTCATAGTTACCCTTCAAGACCATGCTGGTGGAAAAACAAAAGCCATAAAAACAGTGTAAGAAATGCATAAATTACTGTCCAGCTGGCAAAAGCAAAACTGCTGATTCTTCCCACCTTTCAAAATTCAAGAGCTTCTTTTTCCACTTGAAAAATTAATTTCATCATCAAATTCCTGCTCGAAGATTCACAGAAGGAAAATTACTGAAATTCCAGCAAAATGAGGAAAACTACCAGTATCCCTGACAAACTGTTTGAAAGGAAACAAAGGGCCAGACAAATTAGCTTTTAAAAGTGCCTCGGTATCATGATCTCGTTTATTTCCTCCCTCTCAAAAGAGTGTAGATTTCCAACTCCTTTCCCAACCACAACCTCGACTTTCAAAACACTGATAAAACAAGATGTCAGCTGTAGATCCATGTAGGAAATGGTTGAACTTTTTCCAAATAAATTATCACCTTGAACATTAAATGTGTTATTTCTGGACTTTGTGCAGGTACTGGAGATGGTATTCTGTGACCACTTTAGAGTTCCTGTTTGATGAATAATTTGCATGCACTGGTCTCATGGTGTGCACTGCATCTAATTTTCATCTGAATGAGCACAAATCCATAATGCATTCATCTGGACACAGGGTGGCGATAAGGTTTAAGTATCTTTCACAACTTTGTCTTTGATATCACTTTATGGGGAACAATATCTATAGTAAATATACTTTATTGTGCAGCATTCTTAAACTCCTTCAAGAATAAAGTACTCAAAGTTCTGAGGTATAAGAATTTGTCCAAAAATCTGTTGACCTATTTCTCATAAATTAGCTGGTGAAGTGTATGAAAGCAATTGGTTCTGGAGCTTTCGCACACAGGAGCTTGTGGATTGATTTGATGATATTCTTACCTGACAAGCTCCTCGTTGTACAGCGAGGTTGCTGAGCAACGAGACTTGACAGACACATTACCCTTGAAGATCTCCACGGTAACAGTTCCGTCCACATTCTCCTGGCTCTTGTCGATGCAATGACGGGTAAACTCACACTCTGGACTGTACCAAAAACCTGACAGAAACAACAGGCTAACTATCAATAGACCTATGAAAAGACACTTTATTCAAGTGGAGACACATAAGCACACAAACTACAGTACAACTACAAGTTCAATACTTGTTCTGTTTTCAAATGTTTCAACACGGTCAAAGCATACACCGCATCATATTTGTTTTTTTCGTTATAATAAATCTGAACTTTTTTATCAACATTTTAGTCATTTACCTATTTTTGTACTAATGCATTTTTGGGTTTTCATTTGTTCATATTTCTTTTGGAAAAATACATTAATATTGCAAGGTCTCAGTTAAGCAACTGACCCTAAACCTGCTCAGTGCAGCAAAGTGCAACCGTTATATAAATCAACAAGTCCTTCAACTCGAACTACAGGGGAACTGATAAAAAATCCGAGTTATTCAGATTCTGAGCCAACAAAAGTTCCCCGTGTCTCCCCCACACATACAAGCACAGTGCACAAGTAACCCTACTTGCCCCGTGGTGGCTACTGGAAACATTATCAGTGCTTACTTCCTTATATCCAGGAATAAATTTCTTCTAAATTTCACTACCGGTAGTTTGCTGAGATTTCATGTTTTTCTTATGTAGGAGTTTCTATTCTACCGATAAATAAAACTGTGACAATATAAAATACATACGCTACAATGGAGAAGTACATGTACGTGTCCCAAGTCGACACTGCACCATCTTACCTTCATAAACTTGCTCAGAGAATCGAAGTGATAGACCCTGCTTGATCCTACGCACAGCCTGTAGGTATGAAGACAAAACATTCAACACTGAAGTCCACAATAACGAATTAACTCAAACTCGCTACAGTTTATTTAAAATCATATGGAAATCAAAGGACTGAAGGCTGCTAGGGTTATTGTCTACATAAACTTTAATTTTTTTGTGGTTCTGGTGCACAGACCAGTCTCAATCATGCGAGATTACTGAACACTTTAGAAAGCCACCCCAAACCTGAATCAGTTTCCCTGTTTTTACACAAAATTGTCTCTTTGCTTTTTCTGAATTTCAGTTGACCCACAACTCCTGTGGTCATGAGGATCTTAAGATCAGTGCTGGAGTTGAATCCATCCCAGGTCCTCTCAGTAGTCTAGTCACAAGTCCTTTCACCAGACCCCTCATAGGTAACAGGGAGATTAAACAACACAGAAGTGCTTTTGTCACTGTTCAAGTGTTTAGCTTGTGACTCGGCTGGAGACTGGCTGACTTTTAGTGGACATGCAGAGACATGTAGCGGACTTGACTACAGTGCTGGTTGAGATTTGACTATGGTGTTGGTTGACATTATCTGCACTAATAAGCAGGTCATGGTTTGAGTCACACGCAAGCAGATTTGTGAATTTTTTCTGCTCCTAGGTCTGGAATGCAACAAGTGTACAGTTTTAAATTAACTACACTGGCCAAGAGCAAAAAGATTGTTCAAATTACACCTTCCCATTGCAAAATTCCATTAATAGGGATAAGTGACACATCCACAGTTTTAACTAAGGCTTCCTGACCACACCTGACCACACTTTATTCCTTGGCTTTGATAGGTCTGTTATCCTTCACCCGTCAGCCGATGGTGTCTACTTTTGGTATGTCAGTTATTTTATGCCAGCCAATGGTAGATAAAACAATGGTTTGCCATCAGTACAAAAGCAAGATTAAACCCCAAAATAAACACTACACTATTAAATACTAAATGAACAACCCTCTTTAAAAGTTTTGAGACGAGCACATTTTGAGGTAATGTCTGTCACCCATCAAAGATGGTGCAAGTATTCAGTAAACCCTTGCCACCCATATGACTAGTAAGCAATGAAATTGTAAGTGTATAACTGTATAAATGATGTCCTTGCTGAAGGCAATACTAATGATTGTATAAAACTCTTTGCAAGGCACACCCTTTGAAATCTGCCATTTAGCCACTCCCCTAAATGTCTGCTTTCACTTTATCCTCTTAACCCCTTCGCACCTGGAGGCGGCTCGACACACCGTAAAAATTGAGATCCTCAGCCTGCTTTTCAGCTATTATTCTCAGCCCACACTTGAGCCAACATGGTGAAAGAAGACAGACCCTGGCTCTTGTATATATGGTAATTGGTCTTTGTGCATAGCCCAGAAATGTAAAGACCGAATTTGCATCATAATCACCAGCTTCACAATAGTCCCCACTTTGAAAAGAGGCAACAGGAATGTGGAAGGGTGAGTAGAGTCGCATGCCACTGAACAATCAGCCTTTTCAGGGCCACAAACCGAGAATTTGCAGTTTGGCAGGAGGCCTTCATGGCCAAGCGAGGCTGGAATTCTTGGAGTCGGCTTTCGGAAAAAATCCGTCGTCAAGGGGTTAATATAAATGCCACCTAAAAGCCAACAAACTTTTCTTCCAAAAATGTCAGAGTCTATTCTTTCTTTCACAGTTTCCAATAAATACTTATTTACTAATTTCCAATCTATACCTTATCCATGGTTATATTCTCAATATCCAGGTGAGCTACTAGCAGAATTTGGCCTCCTGGACACTCATACACCCCTTGAATGAAAAGAAAAATGAGTATGATGAGAACTTCTCATTGAAAGTTAGAGGATTATCAACAGTATGAACTGTGAGAATTGAACTTTCAATCTTTGAATAAAAAAGGGTTCTTCTTCCCCTAAAGACTCCACACTACACTACAGTAGCACTGTGAGCTTGCTGTAATTACACAAAGGGCCCTTTAGCCAACAGTTGACATGCATAAGGTCACCACGTCAAAATCAGCCTCATACAAACAAGAGGCATGAACCACAAAGAAATGGAATCTTATACTGAAAAAGTACAACACACGTCCTTGTACTCCAAGCCATTGAATGGCTAATCCTCTATAAATATATTACCTTCCATTGGATTGAATATTTGGTTGTAGCAAATTCCTACAAAAGCAGCAGCAAAATGTACATGTTGTTATAGAAATCAAAAGGACAAACTTGAGGGGAAGATAATTTTTGGCCTTATTGTTGGTCATATGAATTCAGCTGCCTTTCAGTTTACTTGTATGAAATATGCTTTAAGAATGCTATTTGAAACCAAATAATTGAATTTTTTTCCTCTTTTATTTCATTGATTTTCCCCTCCAAATGATCAATTTGACAGCATACATATGAACATTTGACAACTGACTACACTGTACATTGAATCAAACTATAAATCAATCCTACAACATTGTCACTGGGCATTCCTGATGTCTCCTTCAATATTGAAGTATTGTGTAAGGTTTTGACCGGAACCACAAACAATCACTTCCTACAGGCAATGATTACTGCAATGTCTTTCACTATTGACAGGGGCCACTATCAATGGCCAACGGATTCGTTTATAGCACCTTGTGGCAGACAATGGCAGACTGCCAATTTAGGGCTCGACAACTCATTTGAGGGAACAATGACCTTCAGAATCACCTGACAGTAGATGTGAAGGTCACAATCACTGTCAAATTTACTTCTTTAACCCTAACACTCCTCAATCCTTGACCTGTTCGAGGACTGAGGAGTGTTTGGGTTAATCAACTGTTTGTAGTTGGCTCCAACGCAAACAAATTCCCCCAAATTGAAATTTTTAAATTGTTTATTAGTATTGGATATTGGTCTTACTGTAATTTATTGTGATTTACAAGTGTTGAGAACTATATGTGGTGTGTTGCTGGGTTAACCAGTGAGCGATCAAGGTGAGTTCTGCTATATGGTATATTTTCATTCTTTGTAGGCAGAAGTTAAACCAATCAATTAATAAAAAACTGAGACAGCATAGCATGCTAGATGAAAGCATACGATGAGAAAGTATTCAGGGAACTTACCACGACTCTTCATTCCAATGAAGCGGTTCTCAACAATGTCAGTTCGACCAACACCATGCTTTCCCCTGTCATGAAAAACAACAAACATTAGGAACTTAAAAAATAAACAATCCCATGTGTGGAAATAAGCTTGAAACAAAAGAAAAAGAGAGAACTATTCTTAACCATTTGCCAATGGTATCATTCCAGTTATCTTGTCCCAGGCACGGTATTAAGTTTGGCAGAATATACCAACTTTCTAAAATGACACGATACCACCACAACCCAAGTCCTTTACCAAGTTGAACTTTACAAATGCTCCAGGACACTGTTGTGAGGCAATTTTTGATGAAGCATCCGGGCTCATGGCCATTTGAGGGCTCCATGCACGCTCAACCACCATGGACTACTTCAAGCCTGTGTGTGTCAACAAACTTCATGGGAATCATTCTACAGTGGGAACGAGTACAGACGTCAGCCGCTACTACATACAAAATACACAAGAATGCCCTTAAACCCTTGGCATTATGGAAACAGAAAATCCTTGCATATTAACAAATCACCCAGGGCAACGTAGTTAAACTTACCCAATTTCATTCAGGTACATATACAACTCAAGAGGGTCTGTCTTCTCAGTGCCATCTGCCACATTCTTCACTCGCACAGGGACACCTGCCCACCATAAAAACAACACACTCAGCTTGATGAACTACATGTTCATGTATCTTGTCAATCAGATAGTTACTGAGGTCGTCTCTGGACTGTGATTTCTGATAAACACACCTGAAGTTATTGACCAAAATGTGACCTGTAACAACAAAATGGGCGTGAAGTTGCATTCTGCTCCTTCCAATTTTGACGGTTCAAAGACAGATATTGAGGTAGAGGTCAATTTTGGGGTTTTGTAATATTTGGAAAGATTAACTTGTCTCCTATTTAATTCCAAATATCGCAGGATCGCATATTTAAAAATGTCATTTTCTCAGCAATTTTGATGGTAGCATTATTCGTGCCTAGTCAGAAATGTTGAAACAGTGATGGAAACAAAGACCAAAGCTGTTAGAATAATGTCACATTATCACCTTATACTTTTCCCCTATGTGTTCCATGTACATACCACTGGAAAGCTCTCTTTCTGCTGAATTGAAAAATACCAGTATCTCAATTGTGACCCACTCTGCAAAAAAGGGTATTAAGGGGCACTATGCTTTTCACACTAAGGGCTTTTGTATGTGGACAGAATGATTTTTACTTCTTGATTTATTGTTGTCTATTATATTAATACTTTCACAATTCATACCAGAAACCTAGCTCTTGCTGTGAGTATTAAGAGACTTCCTTCTTGGCTGATTTCTTTTTCCTCTTCCTGTGATTAAAGGGCTTTATCTCTGAAAGCAATTCTGTGAACGTGTATGATATGATTATGTAAAAATCCCACTATCTCCAAATTACAAAATGCTGCAGGGTTCAAACCTGCACTAAATTAAAGCTTATTGTGACCAATTCAAATGTTTCTGTAACTCATTTTGAAAAAAAATGTCCCCTTATACCCATTTTTGTGGAGCTGGTCACAATTTTGAAAATTTCGACTTTCAGCTCATTTTGTGGTGACAGGTCACAAATCTTTCTGGGAATTTCTTTTAAAGAAATGGAACCCAAAGGCTACCAATATTTAATAAATTGCATGACATTTAAAGAACAATGACTTCTGTTAGAAAATCAATCAAAGCGTGTTCAATGGTGAAACAAAGCATATTGAGCAGCCGTCTTGCCTATTGACAATGGCAAAATGACAATTTGTGTATGTAAGGGACAATCAAATCCAACTATCGGAAATTTGCAGCACAAGTTATCTATTTTGCTACACCTGGCTTCCTCATTTATGAAGTTTTCTTTATAGGTGTCTCATATTTGTATCACGTTCTTGTAGAGTATTCAGGTTGGCCCCAGTGTTATTCTCTTGCCCTTGTGACCCAGGTTCAAATCCCACCTAAGTCAGTATTTTTACTTGTATCTATTTGTTCTATTTCTAATCTCATGTAATAGCCATGCAATTCAGCTTTTAACTGCAAATTGGTTTTGATAAAAATGAAATAAAGAAAGGTCAGGCTATCCTGATTGCATGCCAAATACATGTGGATAAAATAAATACATGCAATTTGCATCTGAGTTAAGTTCGTAACAAATTCAAACTTCGCAAACATGACAATCTATATTTGTGAATCGAAAGATTGTAGTGCAAGTAGTTATAATATAACTCTGCAAATATTTACACACCCCTTTTAAATTCAATCTCCAACTTGTCTGCAACATCAGGGGCTTTCTTTGGGTCAACGGTCATCTGATAAAGGTCATCCGGTGCCTCCGTCTGCAAACAACCGCACACAGAAAACAATCTCAGGAACACTTGTGAGAAAATAATGCACAGCGTTCATGAGCGTTTACCAAGTTAAATACAGTTTAGTGAAACACAGTGACAACTTGGTGCTGGTACTGCACACAAATGAAGTTTAACGAACAAATTACGAGACTGTCAAAGAATTAAAAAATCATATGTACAACTTGTTGATGTGCCGTACGTGTGCTTTTCTTTTTTTCTTTAAGCTCAATGTCATGATTAATATTCTAGTAGCTTCTTTGGTACGTAAACAGAGGTAACTCTGTACCCCGAAAATGAACATTTTTTTGTTCTAAATACGAATATGGACAGCCTTAAAGACAAACATGAAAGAAAAACCATGGTGAAAATTGTGATGGAGCGCATGTTTCTTTCCACTACTTATCCCTACTGCCCTAGATTCGCAGACAACACATTTACCATGGGATCTTCCAGGATACCAGACTCATAGCTGATGTGCATCAGGTTGGCATCCATGCTCCAGGGTTTCTTTGGGGTGATGGACAGCGGAATGTTCTGCTGCTTGGCGTACTCAAACAGGTCGTTACGACCCAGAAAGCGGTTGTAGAATTCTGGCATCTTCCATGGGGCAATGATCTGGATCAAAGAGGTTGATTACAACAATGAATGTATGTGCATTCATCACGTAATGATTCATGATTCATCCTTCATCCAGGGGCATGTTTTTGTGACCCTGGCCAGAAACCTGTTTCTGCTCCAATCACTGGTTTTGACTTTTTTCAATATTGTTTACACCTATATAACATTACCGTCTATTCAATGAATTGTTTATCACACAGGGTTTCTCTTGAAGTAATTCTAATGATTGTTTTATCAAAGATTTAGGTTTCAAATCTCTGCAAAAAAATGACTGAGCAAGATCGGGTAAATAGAACCCATTAACATCTTGTATCTCAAGTCTGTAATATATATAAATTCAACTTTAACTATGCACTACAATCACATGTGATAACACACAAAAATAAAATTCATCAAAGTAGTACGAAAATATGCCACTGAACCACTGTACAATGACTGTGTACTTCAACTAACCATTAAAACCAAGGAATTTTGTTTTTTGTTGACATTGTATAACCAAGAAAGAACCCAGGCAGCATATGTGACTCATGCTACTGACACACTGATGAGCTAGGTAGTTTTCTTCACAAGTGGTCAAGGCCTCAATAATGAACACAGGGGATGCCCCAATGAGCATTACACGTGCATAACTGAGAGAAGGGGGGGGTTCTAAATTGGAAACCACCACACACTGGGATTCACATTAAACACTGACTTAGAGAGCTGCTGGTTGGGTCTTCAAGGGTTAGGAAAGCCACATTTTTTCCATCAATCCCTGAAATTTGTCTTTTTTTACGTCAATGGAAGTCGCTCTACCTAATTCTACTCTGCCCCACTGTAATTAATTTCGTCAAATTCACAAACCTCGATATCAGGATGGAGGGCATAGGAAGACAACTCAAGTCGAACCTGGTCATTGCCCTGGGAGGTAAAAAATTCAAAAGAAAATAACGTAGGATTATTTTGCATTGTTACAGCAGTGTAACTTTGTAAAATAGTTACTTGTTTGGTTTTTGGTTGCAATAGTGAAATATACTTTTTCCTCAATTTCATCAAGTTTTGCACTCTACCCACAAGTTTTCTAATACTGTACTTGTGATCAGCGCTGCCAGAGAACTTCACAAAAATTCACCTGGGGCACGTTCAGGAGCACAACATGTGCACTGGTATCAGCGTACCCTGCATACCTTTATCACTGGAATGAAAGCAAATGTACACAAAGTAGGCAAACTGTGGAACCGAATGCACGGCACCCTAGGTTGTCTGGGTGAAAATTGAACCTGTTATCTCCAGCATAATAACACAGAGGATTTAACCACTTACCACCTATCTTTCCAAGATTAGCTGAATGGGTCATTTAGATATGAACATGTGGTTTTGTTTATTGCAGTCAAATACTAAAAGAGCGGGCTTCATTTTCACAATTTTATGGATAAGCGTTGATTTATATTTCATAGCAATCGGTGATGTTTAATTTTGTGGCTTCTTTTTAAATTAATGAGAAGAGTGTTCATGTATAAAAATAACAGGTAGTTGAAGAAGTAGTTCTTCCATCTTCCCAAACACTTCAATATGTGCAAAGTAAATTAACCCAATAAACCATTTGCAAGTTAAATTTGACCCAAATCTGGTACACTGAGTTCTTTAAATTCACATGAATATTACAACTTGAATTCTCCTTACTAAAACCACTGTAGCTATACCTCGTGATTCGGGGCAAGCTTTTGCTTAGTTACATAAGACACACCTCGCAACAATACACTGTTCTCAATGGATAAGAAGGGCACAAAGGAACCAGTCCATTCCAGAGATGGCGGATCGCTATGCAAAAGCCTGCCTCAAATCTTGAGGTAGCAACAGTGTCTTCAGTCTGGGGAATTCAAATTATGTTTATGTGCAGTCAGATAACTCAGTGCACCAGATTTTATTCAAATTTAACTTGCAAATGGCTTATTGACAGGAAGGGATAAACTTCTTCAAGTCGATCATTTATGAGCAGAATGCACAAGCAAGTGACAGTGGCTAATGCGTACTTTGCCTGTGGCACCATGGGAGATGTACTGAGCGCCTTCCTCCTTTGCACACTTCACCAGTCCCTTGGCTATCTGCGGCCGGGCGAGGGCTGTTCCCATCAGGTAGCGGTCCTCGTACAGGCAGTTGGCCTGAACGCTGGGCCAGATGTTATCCACCACAAAAGCCTTGCGCAAATCATCGACAACATACTGTTATACAAAAAAACAACAGAATAGAAAAATGTGAGCGGACACATACCACACGTCATACATGAGAAACATAACCCTGCTTTACTGCAAGTTCCAACTTACATGTACATCGTCTGACTTACAAAACTGAAAGTCAACGGCCAGGTGAGGAATGTCAATTGTGCAGTATTTTTCTGTATGCCCACAGATCTAAAATTCTTCAAATAATACTTCTAAAAGTGTATCCTTGTATTCTGTACTGGTGTTGCAAGGGGGGTACCTACTCCCCTTCCTCTCCCCCAAAATAAAACTGAAAAATAAAAAAGAAAAAAAGGGGTAAGGAAGCAAAACAAATGGGGAAACATGAGTGGAAAGTGGAGGAAAATCATTCAGTTGCTTGAAAACAATCCCCCAAATTAACCCTTTAATCATTTACCATATTTTAGCTTATGAGCGTGTGATCCTTTTCCTCTAGAAAATTCTCTCCCCCGCTGAATAAAGTAGGGATTCCCCCGAAAAAAAATCCTGATGACGCCTGCCCTGTTTTTAAATGTATCTCTTTAGTAAATAACTTTTGCCAAGTCAACAGACACAAGCCAAACAGTAAAAACCACACGAAGCACCCGGAACTACCAAGGCACAATTTGCTTTAAAAAATCGACCCAAAGCTGCAAGTTAAAAATACATGTACCGGTACAAAGAAACCTGTCACACAAAGAGTGGAACACTGAACTGGTGAAACAACAATAGAAATCTCCACAACAATGACATGTCAACGCTGTGACCTGCACTTCACGGCCCACAATTTTTCGGCACTAATTAGCACATCTTTTCAGCCAACCATCAACACAAACCAAAAAGGGATTTTCGCTCTTGGAGTATTTGATAATTTAAACATGAAGGCATTTTCGTAATAAAATGTTTGAAGTTTGATATTCAATGCAGTGCTGTAGCCAGAAAAATAAAATGAGCCACCACTGGCTCCATGGGAAAAAAAAGTGAGGCATCTGGCCGATTTTGTACATACATGTACTGTACCCATGTTTTCAAAATATCCAGCCATGTGCATATCTTTGTTTAAGTCTCAACATTAATCCGTCACTTATCCGAGGGACAGACAGGCTTTGGATCTACTGCTTGTGGAATAAATTAAAAATGGCAACCAATTCTACAAAAATACAGCTGGAAATAAAAAGACAAGACCTGTTTGTTCTCTTACATTTGAGTATTTTGTACCTGAGACTGGACCAGACCAAGGCAATCTTGAAACCTTTTGGTTTCAAAATTACATTGGAAACGGCAACAAGTTTACTGCATTGGAATCATGGAGTGCATAGTCTGCTGGTGCATTTGATCAATGTGCATATCAAACGTCTCTTCATATACACTCTAAACAGTGTGCGACCACAAACCGGTCCACTTGAGTACCTACATGTAGTACCTGTCGGTCCACTTGGGTACCTACATGTAGTACCTGTCGGTCCATTTGGGTACCTACATGTAGTACCCGTAGGTCCACTTGGGTACCTACATGTAGTACCCGTAGGTCCACTTGGGTACCTACATGTAGTACCTGTCGGTCCACTTGGGTACCTACATGTAGTACCTGTACATGTACCTACAGTATCTGCATAAAAAGCAACATTGCAGTTTAAAGTGGGCTCATGCTGTGTTTATCTACATAATCAGATAATAAGATTGAGAGAAAAATGTGTGATCATAGAGACGTATCGCACTGTGCACGTAAAAGACTGGGTAGCATTCATTCGAGAAATATGACTGACATCTTTTCTTACCTCCATGGACTGACAGGGTGGGTGACTAAAAGGGACAGCTCATGGCCGACATTAGCGATTACAATTAAACCTTTGGTTGCATGTGATCATTTTTAGGTGCAAATTTGACTGTTTTTGTCACACTGTACAGCGCTGATTCAACCAGGAAAGTGCTAAGTACTGTAGTACTCTATGTGGGTTTTTCAAATCCATTCTACATGCACCTTGATTCACTGCACTGCATTCCCATACATTTTAAATGGACAATCTCCACAACTAAGGCATACCAACACGACATACCAAAACCACATCTACCAAGCCTTAACACATGATACAAGTACATTATATCACACTTTATTTGCACAGTTGGGTAGATATCTCATGTTCCCACGGACTGAAATATCAAGCATTCCTAGGTATGGAAATTATTCAGCCACATCCACTCATTATGAATAATTAAACAATAATTAAGAACAACAATGCAAAAATAATAAAAATAAGGTGAAGTACATTTAAGAAAAAAACATGTTTCTCGTCCCCGCCCACTTCCTTTTTGCAGGCCACCTGGATTTGTTTTACTATTCTTATTTTTGAAAAATGCAGTAAAAAACACAAAGTGCATAAATTCATTGGAATATAAATACCTGAGAAATAAGTAAGCCGAAGTTTTCAGTATAGACTCTGTCGTTCTATTTGTACACCACATAAAATCGACGCACGATTGTAAAACATGTCTTGGTGAGAGTCTAGAGCAAGGCGAGTTCACCAGAATCTGTCTGCATGTACTGTACATGAAGGTACATGTACTTCATAGCCAGAATGTGACCAGTATGGGACTTAAGGGCGTTTCGAAATGGGTTAGCTTTCGTTTTCATTTTTGCTGGTCCCAGTCAGAGTCTGGCATGCAATTTGGAATACTGCATCAAATGGCTGGAATCAGCAAAGCCGACAACTAAGCCTAATTCACTGATTTCAAAAATGCCCTAAGCTAAGGCTTGAGCCCTTGTTTAAAGAATTCGCTCACACGGCAGTAGTCTGGTTCCCAATCCCATTTTCATCGATGCATTCGGAGTTAGAAAATTTCAGGGGGGAGGGCGGGAAACAGTCTAGCTCGGCCGAAGTTTTCTGTCACTCATGCCTGCTCATCACAGGCCTAAATCTTGTTTTGTTAGGTTTCATCAAAGTGCAAGTCAACAAACGGTGATGGATACATTGTATGTCACAAGTCCAAAAGGTAAAGTTTTGTAGTAGAAAAAATATAGACTTGCAAAAGTAAACCAACAAAATGTAAAGAAAAAAAAATTGCCTAAAATATATTCAATTAATCTTCATATGTTTATGGAAAAACACAAGCACATTTTCACTTATAGCTTGGCATGTACATTTGTAGGTTTTGAGAGTTGACATTTGGTGCTTGATTTTATCTGTAAAATTACTCATCAAAAATAAATCTTGACTTTTGGCAGTAAAGCAAATGCATCTAGAACTGTTAAATGTAGACCAATACAGCACTAAACGATACTGTAAATATGTTCAGTTATTTGTCCAACTTGTCTTTCATTTTAACATGTCTTTGAACAGTGGAAACACTAACGGTTGCAGGAAATTTTAAAATGGTAGCCGTCTTGAAAAAAATACAA
This sequence comes from Acanthaster planci, assembly GCF_001949145.1. The sequence continues at coordinate 40,445 of NW_019091429.1, forward strand.
ATAAAAAATAAAAAGCCCTGCTTTCTTCTATAAAAAAAAAATCCGGACAAGAAACATGGTTTTTTTACTTCGCCTAAAAACATTAAAAAGATTTACATTTACAGTTTAAAACTTCAACAAAAAAATTTCAAAAATTAAGCAAAAATAGAAGCCAACTGTAAATTTCATTTAAGCTGGCAATGATGGCTTAGATCAAATACATGATAAAGATACGATAATAAAGGTCAAAATGGCAATTCATATAATGATCTGACAAACGAACTTTACTCCATCCATATGGTACATACCCCCATACTACCACAGTGTACATCTTTATACATGTACATGTGTTTTTTATATACCAGTACTGCTGTGTGAAATACAAAATTTGTGCTTAAAGAAGTGCTACAAGCATCATAACTGAAATAAATGTAAATATGTAGAAAGACGATTCCAATTCTTTTGTATGAGCTGCACCAAAATACGTTACAGCTCACCGATTACAATAAACAACTAATGAAATTATACAATAGTACCCCAGTATATTCCTGCAGAACACTTTAGATCATGGGTCTCTCAGATCTCTCTGGAAATCACCACCTGACGTCACCACACACAAATCATTGGGGAAGGGGGTGGGAGAGAACGGAAACCAGCCAAGGCAGAGGCAATATGCAGCGCAGCAGGCAATCAATGATGTACAAATCAATTTCATGCTTGTGGTTACACTTATTGAAAAAACACCCGTTATTAGATTGGAATTGTGATTGTTGTTCTTACAGCATAGCTGTAAGGATCACAGGAAAAGGTGTTTGAGGTCAGGCAGAGGATGATGGCACATGAAAAACAATGCATGGATTGACTTGAAGGAACACAAACTAAAGAACGTGTCTAAAATGGGCTTCCAAGGCTACGGCTATGTCTATTGTAAGGGCGTCTCCGTATATTTCTAATGGAGGGAAGCCTAAATCTGGAAAAGTGAGAGCGAGACTGTGAGATAGAGAAACCATGAATACATTCATGAAGGGGTGATGTACAATGTATCAATATATCAATTTTACCCTAACCCCCTAGGGTGTATGTAAAATCATATTGAAATTGGAGGATTTGGGACTGTTAGGGTTAAAAAAATTGCAACTTTTCAGGGCTTTTAATAGCTAAGGCATAAAATCCCTCCCAAATACCGGTAGCTAATACGCTGTTACTTACACAGCTTGTTCTCTTATTTTGTTTCCCTTTTTCTTTCAGAAGAGGTGCAAAAGAAAGCAAAACCTAAATAAGTAAACTTTAAAACAGTTTTCAAAAATTGGGGGTAAAAAAATCTGACACAAAAGAGACCATGAAACTCTTCTCAATTGGGCTCACTTTTTTTTTCAAAGTATTCCCATAAATGGCTGTGTTTGAAAAGAGGACAAAACCCTCTTTTGGGAAGGAAAAACAGATGCTGGTAAAATGTAAACTTGTGTAAGAAAATAAGGTTGGGTCTACGCTTCTCTAGACATTTGAGGGCACTGCTGCTGTGATGTCATGCAGGGAAGACACTGTTCACTTTAAATGTTTCTCTGTTCAAACTGTGAAATGCAAATCTGCTCAATGTAAACAGTTCTAAGAAAAGGTACGTTGCCCACCATTGGATTATTCCCAAGTACACATATCTACACAATGGCATCACCATACCAGCAAAATATCAGCATTTCCTGGATTTTTTGTGCAAAAATCAACACAAAATTGAATTTTTCTCCCTGGATGTACATTTTGCCCATGGATATGACAATTTGTGCGTTAGCATGAAAACAGAAAAGGCCCCCCCCCAAATTTAAAAATCAGAAAACCAAAGTAAAAAAAAAAAGTCCACTAAAATTCAACGGTTGTGGTGAAAATGCACTGCAGAAACCCTTTGGAATGCATGAACTCATTGGTCTTCTATAAAAACCTACATGTGCATGTACACATACAATGTACATGTACACCTATTTTGACTATTTCTTATTTTCATCGGCTGTCCTCTCTCCTATCACTACAGTGATTTTGCAATGAGGCCTGTAAGAGCTCCGACAGACATGGGTCATTAAACGGCAGACTCCCTCAGCCTGAATAAATCACCACAGAGCCTTGGGTTTAATCTAAGATGGGAGCCACTCTAGTCCGGAAATGACAAAGGAACTGCTTGGAGAGTGTGAACTGAGCTGGTATGAAGTGATATTGGAGCCTCGGGCACTGGCTTGGCCATAATCAATGGCTGGGGGGGACGAGGATTGGTGTACATAATGAAAAACCCTCAACAGACATTTGTGTTTGGCAAATCTTCAAGCGTTTTCAAGATGACCATAACAAATTGAATTATTTTGCACACCCCGCACAATTCATCTACATGTCCACAAATTGTATTAAACAGTCAGTGTAAAATTTTAAATTAATATTTCTCTTGACATAAAATTTAAATTTCATTTGACATTCTCTGATAATGAAGAAAGTAAATGCTACCATGGTAACAATACCCAGTAACTACAAACCGAAACAGCTCTTTTCAAATGTGCTGTTTTTTTTATTCAACTACTCTTGGGATCACTGCTCAGCATACATTAACTTCTACAACATTTATTTTTACAGGTTACATATGTCAAATGTTATCGTTAATTCCATGCAATATGCACTTTGCTCAGGCATACACATATACATTTTTGTATCTTGCTAATTCACATACCCACATATCCATTCCAATTTTGCTGAGTTGGAAAATTCCCCTGCATCTTGAAAACCCCTTACCCGGCAAATCTCCATTTCAGCGGTACATGAGTTGGCTTAGACCTGATGATGACATCTTTGTCTATCGGTACATGTGTGCTTTCACATGGGCGCTGGCTGGATCTTGTCCCCCTCATTGCCAAACCACGATGTCATTATGTTCAAGGTTGACTCAATGTGTGGTTTTTCTTATGTTGGTACTGGGCCAAAGCACATGCACATGTACAGGAAAATGCTTGTGTCCTGCGGGACTGAAATATCTTGAAGGAAGTGCATGTCAGGGGTACATGCAGCTCTGAAGGCAATAAACATTTTAAATCACAACCAAGAAGGTGTAGTGTGCATGTACATGTACATACCTCATAAATTTACTCTCAGGCAACACAGCAATATGGCTTTTAGGAGCAGCTACATATAAATTTGTACAAATTCATGTATGAAGGTACATGTATATATGACCTCTCAATAATGACAGTTGTATATTGCTTCTCTACCACAATGCTCCAAACATCCAACAGGTGGTCTGGGCAGAAGCATTTAGTCTGCGGGGAGGGGTAAAATGGGATTTTGGCTTTGAAAAAAAAATCACCTTTTCTTTGTTTTCATACACAAAAGAATCCTCAACCCCTTCCTTAAACAACAATGGTAGCATCATTTCTAGATGCAAAATCGCGGTGCTTTCAATTCAATTAAAAAAAAAAACACCCAACATGTCCCCTACGGGACAATTCCTGTCCCCTCCCCATCTTCTTCCTCTGGTCACATCCATACAGATTTGGGAAGACTTCACAGCCACACGGGACTGTAGCTACATGTACAAGTACATGTAAATATTACTTCACATTTGACCTGATGCCCCTTTGAAACACTGAAAAGCAAATGTCACTGGGATTCCTACACGTAGACAATGCTGGATTTTGTTCCTGCATCAGCAAAAAATTCTCAGCTGGAGTTGAAATGGGGAAAATGTAATGTGAGACTCCCTGGAAATGGTAACAACAATCCTCATCATTGGGAAATGGACAGAAACCACACTGCTTCTCTCCGACAGAGACTAGAGGGTAATCAAAAAATTATTGAAATGTACAGGTACACAGTACGTTCAAGAGAGAAAAAAATAGAGATTAAAAAAAAACCTGCCCACCATTACATAAAATTAAGCTTTTACAGTAATGCACTTCTTGTGTGGGGGAGACGGTCTTTGAAGGTTTAGAATAAGCACAAAGAATGTGTCATATTATCCTTATGAAGAGGAAAAGCCTGATTTGGGGAATCTATATTTATGGGAAAATCCCAAGGGAAACTGAGGGGTCAATCCCACTGTGACACTTTCAAACATTGTATCAGTCAACAGCCAGAACAATGAATGTGCACACACTGCACATGATGTGCCTTGATCAGGGTTGTATGCGTATGCACCTTCAGGACAATTCAAAGGGTCTAAGGAAAGATTGTTTCAACAAGAAGAGTGCCTTTTCCCTTTTGTAATTGAGAATCTGACACTTGAAACCAAAAGGAGGACAATTCTTTTTTCTTTGTTTTTCACCGAACAGCAGACTGATGCGTGTCAATGCAGTGGTTTTCCCAATGTCTATGTGTGTGCTTTGAATCTGTCATCCACGTGATGAGCTTGAGGATGTCTGCATACATTTGCACTATTACCACTACCACTACTATTAACGCTAAACCTACAGAGCGCTTTTTCCATGCAAACAAGCATGTGCCATGTGGGAGATCATGACTGGTGTATAATGCTCCCTCTTGTTCACATAATATGCAACCACAATGTACATGTACGTGTACAAGAACTGTCATAGCCCAGACAATTACAGGGAGATTCATTCCCATGTTTTCAGATTCCTATGAAGCTCTTTATTTTTACCTTTTTGGCTCCGACCTTGAGGGCCTTTGCCCGAATCTCCTCAAAATCATCATCCTGTCCAACATCAGCCTGAAAAATGGTATTGTAGGAACAGTAATAATTAATATTAGGAAACAAACAGCTTTTCTTTTTTTTTAAGAAAACATTCATCAGATACAAGTTTCACTTTATGCCAACTTTACAGACATTCAGTTCATTGCAAAAGTCTGCTCTGTAATAAAAAAAAAGCTTAACAGAGCTACTCCCAGAGACTGATATAAAAACAGCACGACTCCATCTACACCAGAGGTAACAAAGGACAGTGGACTTCTGAACTCCAGTGCACAGAATCTATCCTGACCTTGAAATGCAAATTCCCTTCGGCTGTTGGATGCACATGTAAGTCAAAAGCACACCACAGATACTTTTTGTGGGACTAGGCAGGCGGGCCTTACCGTGTAAGCTATAACATCGTAACCTTGCTCAATCAACCACTTCAGGATACAGGAGGTGTCAAGCCCACCGCTGTAGGCGAGCACAACAACCTGAGGCTCTCCATCCTTGTTGGCCTTCTTGCGAGGAGGTTCAGCCATTTTGCTCCCTGGGTCGAAATCGGAAAAAGGGTCAATGTTAAAAGGGGAGAACGAATTGGTTTATACATATTATCACAGACAGCTTTAATTAAAAGGAAAATTACGTGGAGATCTTATTCAGACTGAGATCTCAAATGCAGAAAAACTGGCAAAAAACAAAACAGGTAAATTTCACTGACTACCACCTCATTCTCAGGGCATACTTTAAATTCAGTGCATGTATCAACAGAAGCCCCTATAACGGTTTCCATTATTGCTATTGGCAGGTACTGTCACAAGGCGATTTGAATTTTCCACTTAAAATTATTATAATTATATAATTATAACTAATTATGATTATTTTTTGCATAAACCTAATTTTCTCTCCACTATACAGGCTCCATATATTCCATCTTAAAGGATCTAAAAAATTATCCAGATCTGACAATCGTTGTGTTATCTTGAAAGGCACATGCTCCTCTATTGATTTATGCAAGTTTCATATATATACACACATATATGTACACACTGTACATTCTGACTCCTGCAGAACAATGGTAGGGTCCCCTTGAGGCTAATTTTTTGTCACTTGGTGAAAACAAACATACTCTAGGTCTGGGGCCGTTTTTGTGAAAAATCAAGCCTGCTGGGCAGTGTTCTAGCCACAGTGGGTGGTGCCCGGTGGCACCACACGGTCCTGTAAATTTCCACCCGGCTCTTGGGTTCAAATTGGCTGTGCCACCCATTTTTGCACAGATTTTTTGCTGAAAATGTACCACTTTGATCATATTCAAGCTTACAAAGTCGCAGTTTTGGACTATTTTGCAATAAAGACCTAAGAAATATATTTCTCATTTTCTTCATATCAAATCAGCCACTGATTACAAAAGCATTATTGTAAATATGCCTTCACAATGAGATAGGGGGAAATCCTTTCTGGAATTCCCCTAAAAACCCAGCTTTGGGCTACAAGAGCTCTGCTCACTGCGCTTGCTACGCTTAGTAATCCAAAAATTTACCAAGCACTCAAATGGTCCTAGCTAGAACACTGCTGCTGAACAAAAGAAAACCATAAACCTGTGAATAATCCTGAATCACCACCAGTGCTATCGTTACTACACTCTCACGGTACACTAACACTAAGTTTGACAAGTTTAAAAAACCATGAAGAGCACTTGGCACAAGACAAAAGAGCCCACATTCCTCATGAATGTCATGACGGCGAGCAGGTTTTACTCCAACTCTACCTTCAGTAACTATGTTACTAACATTGGTGCATCGCTCGCCAACAAAATCCCAACTAACTCCCACTCGACCCCCGGCAAGCT